>JAPQRP010000012.1:16461059-16478985 GCA_037367295.1 Apogon hyalosoma | reverse complement strand
CTGGACAATATGGAAGAACAATTAGATTCTTTTTTTAATATTGTGGAAAATTTCCCATCTTAATTCCCTACTTTCTGGATATATTAACTCAGGGCAAAGCCTGTATCTAAAAGCACTTTAACTAAAACTATATGTCATATATAAGAGACACAAACACATTCACAATTAATACATTACTAGATGAAAGCAGATAGTACACTGAAGCAGTGACAGGTTGGTAAATGACCATAAAGTACAAAATACAAGGTCAACACACCACATTCGCATCCTCCATTAGACGCCTCCATGGTTTGTTTCTTGACATATCTGTCTCCTGTCTCTCAAACTCTGAGGCTCTGGGGTGACAATAGATTTCTAAAAAGGTTTGACCTTGGACTTGTACCTTAGAGCACAGATGGTGCAGACTGATCCAAATTGCTCAGTTTTTCAAAGTCTGATTGGCGTTTCAAAAAACAGTCCATCGATTTACCCGGGTTATTTCCTCTACGGTGACACGCTCCCCGGGCTGTTATCCCAGCAGGAAGCAGACTTGCAGCTATGTGTAAGAGCAGCCTAAAATCACCACGTTACAAAGCATGGGTGAACTAAAACAGGGACTGGATGCTGACCAAGACGTAAACCCGGGAGACGAACCGGAGACAGAAAGGAAACTTTACTAAAGAATGCACTGTTTAGATACCAGCGGTGCTCACTCTGTGCATCTTTAGCAGTCCCTGAGTGATAATACATCTGCTGTGGCAGTATGGCCTCGGTATACACAAGGGCTTCCAACAGTGAGTAATGGTGCTGTCCTATCTCTCACAGGATATGGACTGCACTTTATCTATAAAGCCTGAAATTTGTCTTGTCATACTCTCTTCCCTCAGTGTTTAGGGAAAAAGAAAAAAAAAACAGCTTAGTAACATGACCATCTTTGTCTACTATTAAATGCGCCAAAACACGTTTCCCCTCCTTGTTTTAACAATATAAAACCAAGATATGTCCTGAAGATAAGGCCACTCAGCAGTAAAGGTAATGGAGGTAAAAGTGAACATCCTTGAGGACTAAGAGTTTTAAAAAAGCCCAAAACTACAACAAAAGTACGTGTTCAGTTACATTTATAAGTTACCATACATCACAAAGCTATCAATGAATATTAACAAGCCATTAAAATGTCTATCTTATTCATTAAAACAAAAATAAAACCTCAATTTCAAAATAAAAACTATTATGAGCAATGAAAAATCCAAGTAAAATGAAACATAAAATCAATTTTGTTTCTGTTTTGGACTGTACATATATTTTGTGCTGATTCAGCTGCAGGAAACTAATTATGTGTCCGGCGATATGCCTGCTTGGTAGAGTACAATGATTCAACAGGGATTCTTAATGTCTATGTATGGGGCGGCTGCGGCTCAGAAGGTAGAGGGGGTCGTCCATTAGCAGTGGCAGTTGGAATCCTGCTCTGTGCTCGTCATGTGCTGTTGTGTCCTCGGGCTCGAAGCTTCGCCCTCCTTGCCTCCAGTTTCACTCACACTGGTGTATGAATGCATGTGAATGTTTGGCGACGGTCGCAGGGGCCATTTGGCGTGGACTGGCAGCCAGGCCTCCGTCAGCCCGCCCCAGGGCAGCGGTGGCCACAAGTGTAGTTTACCACCACCAGAGTGCGAATGTGAGAGTGAATGAATAATGGATCACTATTGTAAAGCGACTTGAAAAGCGCTAAAGAAATCCAATCCATTATTATTATTATATAAAGTATACTCAATATGTACATAAATAGAGAAATGTATATTTAGTTATTTTAGTTGACTTTGTTTGATCTACTGTGTCAAGAGCTTTGCAAACTCTCCTACTCAGATAAGATAAGCCTTTATTAGTCCCACAAGGGGAAATTCCAGATTTACAGCAGCAAAGCAAAAAAGCACACAAGAGCAAAACAAAGTGGAAAATCAGAAGACAAATTAAAAAAAAAAAAAAAAGGCTATATATACACACTATTTACTACTGATCTACTTGTTTTCAGAGGCCCAGTCACTGGTATAACCCTAACCCTAATGTTTTACAGAGTTTCTACACTAACCTATGGCTTTGTAGCATTAATGCCACCATCACAGGTCACAAGGCTTCATTTGAGTCCATGGATTGTGATAGTTTAGCTTCTGTCCGCACACGTTTCAGATTCATTTGCAATGTTGTAATGAAGAATTATCTTAAGTTCATCACCTGCAGACCTGGGCTCTGACCTCCAACATCCACCGAGTCTGACTTGCACAGACACTTTACAGAAAGGTTGAGTCCGCAAACCTTTTTGGTTGATTACAAAACTCTGGTGTAATCAATAAGGTTGCAACCGTCTATGCAGTTATCAGAGACTACAACTGCGGATTAGCATCAAAAATCGTGCATTTTAGTCAAACACAACACAACAAAAAGCATCACACGCAGCCCAAGCCTTCAGAAACCAGAGAAAACCACAGATTAGGCTGTAGTTTAATTGTAACTCACCTACATTTTATAAGAGGTGAGAAAAAAAGATCATCATATGAACTTTTGGACAAATCACCCAACTCCAACTGAGTCAAATAAGATTAAAAAAACTATAATTAAAGAGAAGGTCTCTTACAAAACGCAGTTTATGATCTGCGTTATCCATCCATGTTCTGTCATCCATTATTTGACTTTTTAGGTTCTGGCCATCCTACCATTTCAGAATCAACATCAAGATACTTGTGGCAGGCATCATATCAAAGTCAAAATGAATTTGTGAGAATATATTCAAATCCATGTACTATTTCCTTCCTCTAAATGATGTAGCTGAATCCATCGTACATTTTTCCATGCCAATTCAGGAAATACACCTCAAAGTGACTGACAGGTGCAGCAGCGGTTTGTCTTCTGATCTAAGCAGCTTCCACGTTTGTCCTCTAGTGTCCTCTGACTGCCTCCAACAAGGGTAGACCAAAGAGAAACATTTACCTGGAGTCACGGTTTCCAGAATGCAGTGTTCAAACCCAGACCCAAATGAACCCTTCATCCACATCTCTTCGCAGTAAAGCCGCTGGCCTGACAAAAATATTTAGCCCTGCCACTCTCCCGATATTGGATATGTCACCCTCCATTGCCTGTACTATGGACCAATGTCAAACTCATTTTGCCTGTGGTGATTTTCTGTACCATGAGCAGCACAATAGCTTTCTAGGAGATGATGCTGTCCATGAGTAGAATATCAAGAAAGGTAAATACATGGACAGTGCAAAGGGTATAACCTCTAGCACTGCAATAATGGCATTAACTGGCATGTTGTGATATAATAACCAAACAGCAACAGGCTAGATCAGGGGTCTCAAACAAATTTTCTTTCAGGGGCCACATTTGACCTCAAGTGGGCCGGACCAGTAAAATAATAGCATAATAACCTACAAATAATGACAACTCCAAATTTTTGTCTTTGTTTTAGTGCAAAAACCCCATTAAATCATGAAAATACTTACTTTTATAAACTATCAAAACAAAAAAGATGTGAATAACCTGAAAATACTGAAATTTCTTACAAAAAATAAGTGCAATTTTAACAATATTATGCCTCAAATTATCATTTATATGTGTGCATTATGGGTCGGATCTACAAAGACACTAAACACATAGTAACAGGGAGAAAATTGTTAAAATTCTGCTTAATTTTCTTTAGACATTTCAGGTTGTTCATATTTTTTCAGGTTATTCACATTTTATTGTTACAGGATAGTTTGTAAATGTAAATATTTTCATAATTTAATGTTATTTTTTGCACGAAAACAAAGACAACAATTTGAAGTTATCATTATTTATAGGCATAAGATAACCCCCCCATATCAAACTGAGAAAAAAATATGGAGTCATTATTTTTTGTAGGTCATTATGCTATTATTTTACTGTAGATCATATTGGTCTGTATGCGGAACCTGAACTAAAATGAGTTCAACAGCCTTGACTGTGGAATATTTACACTTTGCAAATTCCTCCCACGGGCTGGACTGGAACCTTTGGGGGGCAGCATGTTTGAGACCCCTGGGCTAGATACATTCACTTACATTTTTTTTTTTTTTCCCCCACAGACATCTTATTAAAACATGCAAAATAACAAAATTCAGTTGGTTGAACATATTCTTCTAAGAGAGAATGACAACTTCAAAAAAGCACAAGGTTCGGCTGCAGTGCCCTCAAGGACAAGGACAGTGCATTTGCAACCTTACCCACACCATTTCCCATCATTCCTGCCGTTAGACACGCTGCCCAATTCAATTCTGCCTTGTGAGTTTCAGTCTGACAGCATGTTTATTACAGTTACCACTAGGCTAAGTTTGGTGCTGTCGTATATTTCCGAGCCCAGCTCTCCTTTAATTCAACCCAAGCGGAGGTAATCATCCTGAACATCTTAGCACACCTGCACACATTTCTGAAATTTTTAATGAAACAAGAAAATGATATTTAACATGCACAAACAGCTTTCTATTTCTGTTCCAATTACTCTCCATTTAACTGAAATTGTTTCCCAATTTTCTGCCTACACTGTTTCTTTCAAGGCTGCCACTGAGAAAAACGAAAAACAAAAAAACAAAAAAAAAAAAAAAGAAAAGCAGTCCTTTTAGCCAAACAGGCGAGGTGCGAGGACTGACGGACACAAAAAGTAAGGTGGAGACGAGTAGGGAATTATACCCCCTACACAGTGACAACCACTTTGACAAAACAACTACAGCCTGGTTGCTGCAATATGATATTTCACCAAGGGAAACGAATTCTACATGAAATGTCAGGGCAAACATTGACCGTGACAGTCTGAACATTGAGGTAATCCATTACCAAGCTCTGACAATGGTGTTTCTTGTTGAGGCCTCCGGATTCTCTCTGAGATTCCCTCAGTACTTTTGGGGTTTGGAGGTGATGGCATGACTGTGAATGATGTGAGTGATGACTGAAGATGAATGACTGTTAGCCAAGCCAAGCCTGATAAAGACTAAATACAGCACCACTGAATACGTCTGCCGGTCTGACAGCCAAGATCATCCCATCTGCCTCGTGGTTTTGTTTCAAAATTCTAAAATGTTATGAAGCCTTCAGTAGAGAATAAACTGCATAATGACAATAATTTTAGTTTTATAAACTTGATTAAGCTACATAATGAGAACATGTTTAAAAACGTCACGTTATTAACAGACTACTGCACAATTACAAGTACAACGTAGCTTATTTTGTTTTTCAGTGAGTGTCACTTTAAAGGGGTCATATTTTACTAAACCCACTTTTATCAGTCTTTGGTTCATTTATTTGTGTATTTGGACCCTAATAGTTCATAAAGTTTGAATGTGAACCCTCCAATGTCCAAGGGATTTATTTATTTATTTATTGTGAATGTGTTAAAAAAATCTGCACAATTACAAGTACAACTTAGCTTATTTTGCTTTTCAATGATTCTCTGTTGCTTTAAGTGTTAAAAAAAAAAAGAAAAAAAAAGCAGGCCTCTACAGCTTTAGCAGCAGCTACCCAATAGCAATAATAAAAGCAAATTGCATGGCAACAATGATCAAGGACCTGGATCCTAAAATGTGTATGTGCATAGACAAAAATTCAGTTTGCAAAAATGAAGAAAGTGGCATAATGCAATAAAAGGCAGTCAAGCTAACACACACAGGAAATATACAGTATGGATGACATGTTAAGTGAGGAAATTAAACCATACAAACACAAACTTATGACAGATCACAACCTAATCATTTTGAGCTCCTGCATCAACGGGACCCAGGAGAGACAAGGATGAGGAGAAAAATTAGTTATGAAAGGAAAACAGTAGAACAGGTGAGCAGCTTTAGAAAATACACAACAGAAAAACAAGAAGTGACTGTCTGTTATTGACAGAACTACACCAAAATGAAGTAACGCGCAACTCCCATATTAACTCCGCACTGTTACGGTTCTGCAGAGAGGGAGGAGGAAAAGGGTCCGCTAATGAACTGCAACGGTCCAAAACAGCCTGAACCCTGAAACAGTGTGATACTGGAAAACTGTGTTTCTCTTAGCAGCTAAAAGTCTGCAAAACATGCCCTCATCAAAGAATGGCAGCCTCCATGAAAACACACAAACAGTACGGCTCACCAAAAATGTTTTTCATTTGTAGAAATCTTGTGTTAAAGTAGCTGAGGCATAAAAGTGGGAGTATTGTGGACGTAAAATGTGACTCATGTACTGCGAATTGTGTAAGTCAAGGTGTGGCAGGTATAGCAGAAAGTAGTAGATACTATTGTGATTATAGAAGATTTACAGTACATACCTGTATGTTCACTACTGTAGCAGAGGAGTGCTTTTATTATTAGCTAAATAGTGAGATGTATGTAAGAGAAAACACAAAGCGGTGGTGGTGGGGGGGGGGTCCTATTTTATACAATCAGCATCTCTGTTATATGGCCTAATCCGACACAGTTTGAGGAAAACTGTCATTTTTATGATCTGACCTGAAAATGGAGACTTTTTACTGTGTTTTTACATTTATGCTTGTAGCTCAAAGAAAACACTCGTGTTTCAGTTTAACATCATGCATAAATCCCCCCAAAAAAGGTACTTTCAAGTTACAATTTAACATGTGGTGTCCACATCTGACATGCAATTTCTCACTGACCAAGGGGATAAAGGGAAAAAATCCAAAGTTCAAGCATATAAAACCGAAAAAAAAAAAAAAAAAGCATAGTCACTGGATATGGCTTTAGTATACTTTTTTTAATGCCGATGTAAAACAATTTGGATATTATAACAGAGTTAGCTAAGAATAATTTGAAGCTTCCCGATGATATTTTTTTCCCTATAATTTTTAAGGCCTGAGGTAGTTATGTCAGTGCTTCATTATTGAAAATACTGTAGTGAATGAACAAGAAAGGAGTGAAAGAAGTAGGTCTGCATTTTAATGAAGGAAAACAACAACAAAAATGTACATTATTAACAACCTTTGTGAGCATTCAAGTATAGATTACAGAGATTGTGAGATGCACCTGAATGCCCCATGAAGTCCATGTCACCATTTGTGACAAACTCCAACACAGGAAACAGAAGATAGAAGTGGTTTATCTATAAATGATAAAACAAAGGAGTAGAAGCTCTCAGCATCACCTTTTTTTTTTTCTTCAATCCAAGATTACTTTGATACAAACATTTACCTGCAAATATGCTAAAAAGGCTTCCTAAATATACACACCTAACAGAAAGTATACCCACATTTAACGGTCCTGTTGGTGTCATTGCAGGGACACTATTTTTTTTTCTTTTCCTCATCTCATAAAACAGAGTGCATTATTACAATAAAATGATAATGGAACAAGTCACCCATTAACAGAGGAAGATATTACAAATCTCACTGCTGTTATCACCTCCACAAACTTTTATACAGGTCATTAGATACAGATGACACTGGAGGCCCAGCTGTTGGTAACACGGTCCCTTGGGAAGACAAAATGAAATAAAAGTTCTCTTGCTACTTTGGGAGAATGTATATAAGAAAGTCAACCAGAAAAAGGCCTGAAAATCAACATATCCACTAAATTCAACTACAGCTACATTTTTCTATGAACTACGTGCATCCAAAGCAGCCACCCACCCACCCCGTCTTTGGTGGTAAAATCCAAACTCCCCCCTGGTCACGAGGGGGGCACTACCTATGCAACGTACTGGGGTGCCGCTACCAGTTCTGGGTTCCCTGAAACATAATCATGTTGGGCCCTTGCTACAAAATCACTGGAAACAATCTGTCAGAGCTGGAGGGGGGTGGGGGTTAGCGGTAGCCCTCCTTGATGGTCGGAGTGTGTGTGTGTGTGCGTGTGTGTGTGTGTGTGTGTGTGTTAGCAGTCCATGATTATCAGAGCGTGGCATCAGGACATTTGCTGCAAAAGGTTTGAGAAACACTGCCCTAGAGGTTATCTACAACGCCGAAGCCGGGCTCTATGGTGCAATATGAGGTGTCACATCATTAAAAGGCAAACACTTTGGGAGTGTATTGAAAAGAATAAATGTACAGTTTAGTTTTCCTGACCACTGGGTTCCAAATGCATAATACAGGTCAAGGATTCAACTGGAGCATCTTCCACTGCCTACAGTCACCCAGATCAACATCAAACCACCCACTGGACAAACAACTGTTTTTTTTTTGTTTTTGTTTTTCCTTCCCCCACCCTATACAGCAAGTTAAAGAGTCAAGATGCTGCTCTAGAAATGAACCACATGCCTGCACCATGGGAGGATACTCATGCAGATGCTCCTCCCTTCACTTTTAACAAGCTTCAATCAGTCTGTGGATAATGTCTCTGAATATTTTAGCACATTCTGGTAAGCAGACTGCAAGGGCCTTGACTGACAATAAAGAAGAGGAAGAAGAGAAACGAGTCATAGAAAGGAGAAGAATGTGTTAGAGCTGAAATGCAAAGTTGCCGGCTCCTGTGGTTTCTGTCATCAGTATTCTGGGTCACTTCTCATTTATTTATTTTTTTCTGTCTCTTATGTCCCATTCACAAGGTCTGGGGCTTTTCATATCAGTCTGTGTGATGGAATGTACCCATTGTTCCCCCCTAGAGATTAAACTCCGTGAAATGTCAATTTGAAATAAACTGTGAAAAAAGCGATTTAAAATCCGAGCGTTGCAGCAGGGACAGGAAGGCAGAGAGAGCGACAGAGAACAGGGAATAGGGGGAACTGGGATGGCTGGGACGGGACTTCTAAAATGTCTTCTGATGTGCACTGTGCAGGAAGTAGAGAGTGTGAATGTACCCTAAAAGCATCTGAAAAATTTGGACTGAGACAGTTTTTAGGTCCCTGAGCAAAACAGCCATCTTGAAAGCAAGGTGTTTCATTCCAACACATTTTTGTGCTACGGGCGATTGGAGGAACCAGCAACCAATACATTGTAAAGTGCCACAGGAAGCTTGGGTGAGGAAGGTTAATGAACCCACCTTTTCCATCATCCCAGTGGGCGTTTTTATGGGAGAAAAATTAATTACATGTGACAAATACACCGGTGCTTGGACAAGCTGCCATTTCTGCCAGGCAGCCTGTGAACAAAAACATTTTTCCAATGCAGTTATATTAGCCATGGACTCGCCTAATCAGTGCCCTGTGCACAAACTCGGCGCACACAGCACAAAACCAAAGCTACATCCCTCAACTCACTGACAAAACATGACAGGCCATAAAAAATGCAAAGTTCACAAGCTCTGACACTGACGGCATGTTGTTTCCAGAGTAAAACACTGCACACTTTCTGCCATTATGCCTCCGCTCTCTGGGGGAACAGCCATGTGAAATGACAGACATTCTTTCTCTGGAGCCTGCTGCTTCACACTCTTCGTCTCCGGCTTCCTGACACAGGGAGGGCTTTTAATGCAGAGTGGCAAGATGCTCGGAAATGGTAATGAAATCATTTGCTCCTGCCTCTCCCACAAGCAATGCCATGATTAAAATGACATGTTTTAGTGTCCCCCGTTAGCAGCATATTGACCCCATTAATCACACCGCTAAACGCTGTTTCCTTTTCCGGATCGGTCAGTTCGATGAACTATTCACTGCCTTCATTTGTTCAGAGTGCTCGGGTCTAAAGCTGGAATATCAAGCTAATAAAGAATATGGAGTTTTAATAATTAAGATCATGCTGGCTTATAATTGCATCCGTTGTACCTCACAGACACCATGGAGACAAGATATTGGATATAGCGAAGACAGAAAAAGCAACAGCTAATAACAAGAACTATACATGTAATTGGATGAATTCACCATTTTTCATTCCTGCTGCTATGTGTTAGTTGTAGTTATGATCAAATATGTGTTTAATAAAGTAAAAAAAAAAACAAAAAACTTGACCTTTGGCCATCAAATCCAATCTTCTTATCTTTGAGACCAAAGGCTCTTCTCAATGTCCTATATTTAACCTTCTTGACGCCTTCACTCTTGACTGTGACCTAGAAATCTGCCTCAGTGAGCCATCTAGAACAGGGGTCTCAAACTCTTTTTTTTTTATTATTTTTATTTTAAGGGGCCACATTCAGCCCAGTGTTTTAATGGAAAATTAAAAAGAAAAAAATAATGTTTGACATCCCAATATGGTATACTGACACATTATTCCACATTGTGAATTGAATAAAAAGCTCGTAAGTTGACATGAGCCCTGATCAGAGCAGAGATCATAAAATACAGGTGCATTTTTAAATAAAACGATGGCTTACAGCAAGGGTGTCACACTCATTTTAGCTATGGGGCCACATTCAGCCCAGGCTGATGTCAAGTGGGCCAAACCAGTACAATAGTAGGCGAACACTGGAAAAGATTCAATTACATTATGAACATGTTTACATCTACTAACTATCCTTCTAAGAAAAATGTGAAAAACATAAACCTGAAATTTCTTAAGAAAAATAAGTGCAATTTTGACAATATTATGCCTCAGTTTATCATTTACACATGTACATTCACAAATACACAAAACAATTTAATAACAGGTAGAATATTGTTAAAATGGCTCTTACGTCTCTTAAGACATTTCATGTTGTTCATATTTGTTCAGGCTGTTTATATTTTTTGTGAAAGGATAGTCTGTAGATATAAACATTTTCATGTAATCTTACTTTTTTTTTTTAAACACCAAAACAACATGAATCATTTGTAGTTGTCATTATTTATAGGTTGTTTTGATAGTGTTTTACTGGCCTGACCCACTTGAGATCAAATGTCGTCGAACCTGAATTAAAATGAGTTTGACACCTGTGATTGCTAATATCTTCAGTGACCCACGGGCCTTATGTTTGACACCCCTGTCTTACAGGAGGGGATGTATTGTTTTGTTACATTCCTCTTTCTCCAGTTCCTCTCCTCAGGTCTTCACCATAACTAAGATGACAAAGATGCAAAAACAAGAATCAAAGCAAGTACCTGATGTGTGTCCAATAAGTCATTCCTGAGGCATCAAAATCATTTGAATGGACGGAGGTGATGGTGACCTCTGACCCTTTAGCCACTGAAGCCTTTACAGTTCATCCTTGCACCAAAATTTGCATTATTCTTCCAGACCACTTCTGAGATATCACATTGTAAGAATGGACAGAGGTCACAACACCTTTGACGTCTGGCTTGCACACTCTTTTTCCTTCATTCTTAAATCCGAGTGAATATTTGCTAAATTTTGCGACATGCCGTGAAACCGTGCCTGAGGAATCCTGTTATAAATGTAATGAGGACCAACCGACCGCCTGAAAGATCAATTTACAGACACACCTTCTTATAGAAATGTGCGTCTGCAAAGTATGTGAAGTGATGGGAAAAAGTTGGAACTCTCCCTCGGGTAATCATCCCGGTGACAGCTCACCTTAAATCCTTCATGCTGACCAAAGAGACGTGTCCCTGAAGGAGAGCATTAATCGTCAACTGTGAATCATACCTTTGTATAATCCTGAGAGAAAAAGCGAGAGGGGAGGGGGGCGGGGGAGAGCTAAGAAGCAGAGGTACAAAAAGGTGAAGAATTTAATGTGGATCTCAAATCAAAATAAGGTGGCAGAGGTAATTCAACAAAGGTTTTAGACACTACTGTCATTGAAAGCACTGAAGTATGGCCACGGCGAGACAATTAAATAGCTATCCATTCCCTCTAATGGTCGCGTTTGGTGGAAGAATGACAAATTAGAATTCAATGAAGTTGTACTTATTATAGCTGGATGCTTGCCTTTTAATGTCTGTGCAGTGCCACCCCGAACTCACAGACAAATTACCCAGAACACCACAGCGATGAATTATTTATCATGCGATACTGCATAACGGGCAGCTCTTGTTGAAAATTCCTCAGGAAAAGGGTAAAACTTTAAAAATGTCAACTGACTCAATGACTCAGTTCTTGAGATTCATTTGGCTAAGCAACAACAAAATATACACCATGAGGACAGGAGTGCGAAAACATTTCTCCATTGTTTTGACACCGCCGCATTATACTTGAGCTGTAGTTATTTAACTTTGAGCATCACATCACATCAGCTCCCACCAACTTAACTCAGAAACACAGTTTTTGTTGTTGGAATAATGATGCAATACGACCACAATGTACTTAAATAGAAAAGACAGCCTTTTCTTTCTACATCTCCATAAACTGTGATGCTCTATCTGATCAGCTGGTGTGTCTGACACTTCAAAAAGAAAGTATTTACAAGTAAATAAACACAGAATTATTTTTGTATCCCCGTCTTTTAAAGGTGTCTGTCTGCCAGAGCTCTGGCATATAATTTCATTGCCACTACATAAAACAAACAATCAAAAAAATGCAGTCAAATGTACAATTTAATCAATCTACTTACTGTCTAGGTGGCCTGTTGGGAGCTGCACTTAATTGACACTATTTGTGCAGGAATACTAAATAAGCGATGGCATAGATTGCCTTTAAAGCTGTCTTACTGGGACATGCATAATTATGGGAACACAAACACAGATGCTTTGGGTGATATGATGGAATCAGAAGGCTCACTTAATTTAATGCAGCCCCATCATTTGTCCTATGGGAGCTTTATCCTAATACAGGAGCTTATTGCAGATTTAGTTAGATACTAATTTCAGTCATCACTCACATATTGCCAGAACGGCTGCTGCATGAAAAGTACAGCTTGACACTTTTAATAGAATCCTTTTTTTTAATATTAAACTATAAAAGTTGTTTGTAAAGAAGAATGTGCAATGAATGCAATTTCAACAGATATCAAACATAATTTTACAGTGTATCCAGGCTTGTCATTATTAGTGCAAGTTATTTGAGGTAATCACAATTATTTTACATAATATTGACCTCACCTGTATTAAAACACCTGGGTGCAACTCTATCATTATTTCCATATTATTAACAGTGATTTGAAAGGTGCTCTCATCATTTTTCTTCAATTGAAAAAAAGTGGTACCAGGCACAACAAACCCCGCCCCTTGCATGTTTTGTACATTACTGTGGCATCAATCCAACCAATGTCATGACGTCTATGCGTGTGCTGATGTCAGTCTATCAGTTGCCTCTATATATGTGCAAAGTCTGAAGTAAATTGAAACAAAATTAATGTTTTTATAGACATTTGAAATTTTGCCCATTATTAGTAAATGGGAGAAGAAAAAGATTATAAAAATTCTTTAGACATTTTAACCTTTGACTTTCTTTTCCCAAAATGTATTCTGGCTATTCTGGGTCACTGGCAATCTACAAACCAAATTTGGTATGAATTCAACCAATAGATTTGCTTCTAGAGTATTAAACAAACAAACAAAACCAAAAACAGTACCCCCTGCTTCCCCTTTGGGGGGTTATATCTCAGACCAATACTTCAGTAATGAGCATTGTACAGTCACTGGCCAAAATAGTTGATTAACTGTGCTTGCACTGAGTCAGACCCTATCTTGCCTTCAGAATTGCTTGAATTCTTAAGGGCATGGATTCATGGTCCTGGAAATGTTCCGCAGAGGTTTTGGCCCATATTAACATGACAACATCACATCTTTGCTGCAGATACAGTATGTTGGCTGCTTTGACAAGATGTGAATCTCCCGTTCTCACATCCTAAGAGTGAGATAGAATGACTATATGTGGCCTTTTGAGATGCTACACTGAGATTATAAAAAAAAAGGACGGACATGGTCAGCAGTGATACTTTGGTATGCTCTGGTGGTTAGTTAGTATTCAAGGATATGCAGCATCCCAAGAGAATATTATGCACATCACTATACCACCACCAGTCTGAACCGCTGATACAAAGCAGGATAGATCCTTGATTTCATGATTATGCTAAATTCTGACCCTACCATCCCAAAGTCAAAGCTGAAATCAAGCCTCATCACACCATGCAACATCTGATCTCTAGCCTCAACAAGGGATTTTCACCCAGAGAACTGCCGCTCAATGGATATTTTCTCTTTTCCGAACTATTCTTTGTAAAGCCTAGAGATACCTTTGTATGAAAATCCCAGTAAATCACAAGTTTCTAAAATGCTCAGACCAGCCTGTCTGAGCATTTCAACCATGTCACATTTAAAGTCCCTTAAATCACTTTTCTTCTCCATACTGATACTTGGTCTGAGCTTCAGTAGATCTTGACCATGCCTATGTGCCTAAATGTTATGCATTTGGCCAACTGCACAGATGTACCTAATAAACTGGCCAATGAGGATTAAAGTTGTTGCATTAAAGAGACAGTGATGGCCTAAATTATTAGAACATTTGGCATATATATGAGGTTTCATCTATTTTCCCCTCATTTGGCCATTAAAATACCCGTAAAACAAGTGAAATATCCTTATCCTTAAATTGTCATAATGCTCTATAAGCCCTAGAACAGAACCATCGTAACAAGTTTTAGGTCATCTTCCTACAAAAAACAAGCTCGGTCTATTTCACTATCAATATCACAATCACGTTCTTTCACTGAAAAATCCAAATTCTTTGAATATTATTGTCAGGTGTGATTCTGGTTAAACTGATGGTGATGATGATAATGTACAAGGCCTATCCTGTTCATAAAGGAAATATTAAAGTTAAAAGTGGATTAAAAACACAAAACTCAAAGAGTCACTTCATCAGAGTGACCGTCTGGATGTGTCATAAATATTATGAAATTAAATCATATATTTGAGACAGAAAAAAGGTACTATTTTCAGATCTCTCAGGGGTTTTAATAATTTTGGCCTCCACTGTTCCTTTTCTAGTAGGTATTCAGTACATCTTCAGCACATGGTTTATTATGATGTGATGGAAGAATATTACTGTAACTGGCTTTGTCTATATTATTTAATTTCTGCCACGTTAATCTTTAATTAACAAGAGGCAACTAGAACCTTAACCCATAAAGACCCGGTGCTATTTCTGTGGCAGTTCCTAAATTATTTTTTTCCTCTCTATTTAACGTTTCTTAGGTGATTTATCACCAATTATTATAATACTATCCTCTGTATTTTGTTAAAGAGTCATTATATCAAAAACGGAGAGCATTGGAAGAAAAAGTGAAATTTTCAGCAAAGATATCATTAACTGAACGTAAAAACAAGTATCTCCAACCACTGTCATTTGTTAAACGCATGGGGTTTTGCTGGCGAATTAATGTTGTAAAAGATGACCGTGTTTCCACATTGACCACAGAGCCTCTGAACGTCTAAATGGGTCATATCTGATGACTATTCAAAGACGACAAACTGCATTTTATACCAATTATTGACATGTATTGATAGGATTAGTGGATTAACAGGTATTAAACATTTCAGACCAGAAAATGCTTTTGGGTCTTTATGGGTTAATTCATTTTTATGCTCCAAATCTTGTTTTATTCACATTAGATTTATAATACAGTGAAAGCATAAAATCAACCAAATAGATAGCACCCTCATTAATTGCAGTTACTTGTATGACAATTATCAACTCAGAATGGCTGAAAATAAATGTAGATATTGTACACTGGTACCCATATATTGGAATAAAATATGTTTACCTCTTCTTTCTTTTCTGAAACGATTGTGACAACATGAATTATTCTTCATTGATTATTGGATAGAAAAAAAAACAAACAAAACAAAAACAATAAATATCCACAAAGGCAAAGGTAGACTTTGTGTCCAGTCATTTGTCTTAAATTGCTCCCTAGACAGAGCCATTTGGTTCACTCAAGTATACTATGAATGGTGTGTTGTCAAAGGCTTGGGAGACTTGTCTTGGTTAGACTCTCCAGGGAGGAGAATACCACAACTGTCCATGTGACGTGATATAAACCAACAGCAGCAATTCTGAATTGAAATAGGTCTTACAAAGCTTTAGGGTCCATTACTTTATGTTAGATGGAAGAAAAAGGATTTTGACTGGAGCTCGTATCTTAAGAGACAATTTAAGGTCATGGCAGTTGCACAGATGCCACAGTAACATGAGAAAGGCTGTAAGATCAACTGAGGTGCAACACTAGAAATGTTAGAAATGGAAAGGTCTCAGCTGACCATGAAGAAAGCCATTTTCTGTGTAAAAAAAAAAAAAAAAAAAAAAGAAAGAAAAACATGTTCCCAAGATAAAATCTAACCAGGCCAAGCACTGAAAGCTAAAATGAACAGGCTAGAACTGCTGTAATACATATTATACATGTCCTTATGTGTTCACAATCTGACACATATTCTGGGACTATAGGATACAGTACTCTAAAACAAAATAAGTGAAAAAGTAAGTAGAGCTGACTAATATCCCCGCCCACTCCCACAACACTTTTTGACCCTCCTGCTCACTGATACCCCGCCTACATAAGGATTCATTTTTTTAAATACATTTTTCTGAAATTCAGCCATCAAACTCGTACTGTATCTCTCCTAGTGATAAAGAACGCGTGTGAAATTTGAAAAGAATCGGGTGAACAGTCTACGAGAAACAGGTTGGACAAATATTCTAAGCTGAAATTTTCCAAAATTGTTAAAAAAAAAAACAAAAAAAAAAAAGACATTGAAATACAGCAATGAATCTGGCACTGCACCTCTCCTAGTGATAAAGAACGTGTGTGAAACTTGATAAAGCATCTGGTGAATAGTGTCTGAGAAATGGGATGGACACATTTTCAAAGTTAAAAATTCAAAAATTTGTAAAGACTCCAAAAATGTAAATTCCCAAATTTAATAGTGTCCAAGAAATGGAATGGACAAAAATCTCAGATGGATAGACAGAAAGATGAACGGAATTCCTGGTATAGCCTATCTATATATACAGGAAAGAGGTATAAAAAACTGATAATACAAGGCATGTGATGATCCACAGTGCTTACTTACTAATGTCTAAATATTGACAATGCATCAAAATACAAGAATCCTGAGATGCCTTGTGAGGAAACGTGTTCACATGTCCGTAAGTGCCCGGTAAACCACCTGTTCTGTAACCTGCTGTATGTTTACTCAACTGTTTCAAACCCTGACAAGTGGCTATAGAGTTTGATTACAGTGAGTGAAAACTAAGTGTGCCATTTTCAGCATGCTCCCTTGGTTTTAACATAGACTATCAGCGCTGGAAAACAGAGCAGGTGTGATTGCACAAGGAAACAGACACAGTAGGTAGCAACAAAACAGTGGAAGTACAACAAAACCAACACAGTACATGTTTATTTCCGTCTGTACGTGACTGTTGAATCACAGGTTGGTACATACTTTCCAACTTGAGTTCCCATCAGCTAATTTCTGATTTAATGTGGTCCCATCACACATAACAACCAGAATCCATCATCAAAGTGGCTGCAGTACTTGAATTTCAATGGAAAAAAGGCTCAGACTGACTGTTGAATGTTGAATAATGACATTAACCCATGAAAGATCCAGCAAAGCAACCAGTAACCAAACTGTTTAATACCTGTTGATCCACTAATTCTGTCAATCCGTGTAAATAATTGGTGTAAAATTCAGTTTGTCATCTTTTCATGGTCATCAGATATGATCCATTTAGACGTTCAGAGGCTCTGTAGTGAATGTGGAAACACCGTCATCATCTACAACATTGATTCACCACTAAAACCCATGGAGTTTAGCCTATGACAGGGATGGAGACACTTGGTTTAAGCAGCTACTGATAACTGCAAAAAAAAAACCAATAAAAGTCACTTTTTCTTCAGTTTTCTCTGTTTTGATATAATAATCTTTGAATTTACTAGGAGTTGTCATGAAACCTAATTTAAATATAGAAAAGTAAATATTGGAAAATACATAATTTACAGTGAAAAATGTAAAATGCACAGGATAATAATATAATAAATGGTGATAAATCAGAAAAAGGAGTGATATTATGCTTTTTTTAAATGCAATCATGCATTTAAAAAAAAATCCCTGTGGTCTACATAAACTGTAAATGTTATATTTGGGTCTGAATTCTTCATTAATTCAACTCCACAGGTCCATCTTCAACCCTATTTCTGAGTAATGACACCAG
>JAPQRP010000012.1:16432670-16449679 GCA_037367295.1 Apogon hyalosoma | reverse complement strand
ATCACTGGACACTTTACATGTAGAGCTGGTCGAAACCAGACTCTCAAGCCAATTTACAGAAACCCAACAGAATCCTCCAGGAGTAAACATGTTGCCATGGTAATGTTGTGCAATGCTTGTAGCTACATATATATTTAATATATCCACGTAACCAAAGAACATCAGCTAAAAGCTAAAAAAAATATATATATATATAAAAACACAAGTCTACAAGGCAACCACAAGGCAAATATCTAAAACAAGCTAATAGCCTGAGACACGCATATGTTGTATTTAATAAAGCAGCAGCGCTAAGCTAACACTAAGCAGATCCAACACTGTTAGTATTATTTCTCTACCATTAAAACTCACTGAATGAGACAAAGAGAAGCAAAAACAAAGGTTGCATTAAGAACAGATGAGTATGAATCCTATTGTTGCTGTTTTCTGATCATAACTTGTTTTTATATGAATGAAGCTTCTGCTATTGGCTAATTCGTTGTTTTGTGTTACATTAACATTGATCCAACAAGGCCCAGGGTTATGTGGCAGTGGGCATTTGGAAGCAGAGATAACAATTAAAAAAAAAAAACAAAAAAAAAAAACTAACCAATGCAATACAATATTTCTCACAATATTATGACATTTGTCATTATTGTTTTGCAGCCCAGACAAGTTAGAAAATAGACACCCAGATTCAACATGTCCAAATACTTTTGTCCATATAGTGCCTGTAACTAATTTAGAATTACATATGAAAAAAGCCCTGGGTCTGACTTGGGGGGGAAAAAAAAAAAAAAAGGAATTGTGCTGTTCAGACTGCAAAAAACAAAAAAACAAATCAGATATGGGTCACATATGGCCAAAAACAGTCATATTTGGGCTGCTTTTGCCTGCAGTATGGATGTGACCAAAGAACAGAGGTCGAGTTACACTTTAACTTCGGTAAAGTTGTTAACTCTGAGGTCACCTGTGAGTTGTCGCTGATCAAACTCACCTGAAGCATTACTCCACATACGTGCTGCACAATTAATTAAATATTAATTGCACTGCTCGCTTCCTACAATTAAATAATCAACTGTGATATTGATGTTTAAAACATGTGCTGCACTTACAGAAAACTTCACTGCATGTCAGATCAAGTTTCATTTTTTTTAGGTTTCATTTTTGGGGAGCTGTCATGCCAGTGCATATGCATCCTGCAGAGGCATGACAGCTCTCCAAAAAAGGCTGGCAGCTGGCAGTCCAGAGGAGAAGAGAAGCACTGAACAGAGAGCAGAGGGGCAAAGGGAAACCAGATATCTGGAGGAGGAGGCCTGGAGCAACCCCCTTGAAACAGATCATCATCCAAAGCGCCGAAGTACAGACGGATGACAAATTAAAAGGACAAAAGAACTAGTGATAAGCATTCTAATCCGTGCATCATTAGTTCTTTTTGTATTCAATTGAGAATCCACAACCTGAAAATGAAAAAAATGACTAATTTCATCATCCATGTACAAATCAAAAAACAACTTGTTTTCATTCTTTCGATTGTACGCTCAAATTAAAAATTGGAAATAAGCAAGTGGATCAAATGTTTGGTTTCACGTTGACTTTTTTTTTTGGTTTGACCCAGAAGTTACTGACTACTTCATGTGTTGAGCTGGACGATCGTGGGTTTGCTAGTTTTCTACTTAATGGATTCTGCGGTAATGGAGAATTTCGTGTTATTCAGAGGCAACAAATGTGTTACTCTCAAGGAGGACGACATGACAACTGAAAAAACTGGCAAGATCTTCCAGGTATTGTTGTTTTGTCTAAGACAGTGCTGCCATGGCATGTACACTTCATGTAACACATGACGAAGTCAGTAACTTCCGGGTCATACCAAATCAGATACCAAAAATGTCAACATAAAACCCCACATTTGGTCCATTTGCTGATTTCCAATTTTTAATTTGTGCATACAATTGAAAGAATGAAAAACTGTTTTTTTTTTGGGGGGGGTTTGTTTGTTTTTTTTAAATTGTACATGAATAACGAAATGAGTCATTTTTTTTGATTGTGGATTCTCAACTGAATATGAAAAGAACTAAGGATACACGGATTTGTTCTCGTAGTGGATTGTTATGCTTCTGTGCATTGGTAATGAATGTTATGTGTAATCTTGAATCATGGGAACACTACACCGTCATGGCAGGGCTTAAAAATCATGTGATTTTTTTTTGTGGGTGTTTTGTTTCCATACAGACAGTTTCTGTTCTGTGTCGCATTCTCCTCTATGTTTGTCTATTGTTGCATTCATGCAAATTTCCTGCCCGCCATACAGAACAGCTGAAAGCACCCGAATGCGAAACAAAATAAACAAGTGTCATTTGAGACTGAATAATATGACAAAGCATAGGCATTTTTCTGTTGTCAAATTATATATGATGTGGATCGTCATATTGTGAAGCCTTAGATGTGATGCAAATTGTGTGCTTTGGGCTTCACATTCAGCAGACCAACCGAAATGAGCATCTCCACCTCGATCGTCAAGCATGGAAACGAGGGAATATGTTTTGGGAGAATACTGTTCAGTATCGCTGCACCTTAGGAAGACAGTTATGTTGTTTTTCCGTTTTAATTTGCTGTTTGACTAACACAACACAAGCACCTTGTTGAATCACTGAGAAACTGCAGTATAATGAATGCACGAAGGCCAAGTTACCTCATTGAATCTCTGTCCTTGTCTTGCCTTGTTGTCTCTATCCAGCTCCAAAGACACTGAAATAAATATAATCACACACCAATTAGTCAAAGACACAAGTACAAAATAAACACTGAGCAACAGAGGCTTCAGGAAAACCATTCACAGACTGAAAAAAAGGACATAATTAATTAATCTGTTCATTAATCATGTTTTTAAAATCATTTGTTAATTAGCAGGAATGCAGCACAATGTGTAAATAACAACACTGCTCTGCTGATTTAATTCTCAGTTAAAAAGTTTGGAGATAATATTACATATATATTTGCTTTTGTACTGTAAATATCTCAGAACTTATTCACATTAGTCTACGACTGTTAAATAAACTCAATATACAACATATAAAGACACAAAACTAATTTTTGTGGTGACTTAAAAATTTATTTTTCTTGTCATTTAGCACCATTTATTATATTATCCATTGCATTTTTTCAGTGAAAATCAGACATTTTCCTATATTTAGTTTACTAACAATGTAGATCCTGATATAAGATCAGAATATATTTGAAGGTGATTACATCAAAACAGAGTAAATTAATTTAAACATAACTTTTTCAGCTTAATATATCAATTCTACATTAAAATAAGTGCATACATCCACAAGCGTTTTATTAATTAAGACCTAGAACTTTTTGTGGCAACCTTAAAATTATTTTTCTCTTCATGTATTTTTTCATAAGTGATTTATCAGTATTAGTATTATAATAATATCATCCTTCACATTGTTTTCAGTGAAAATCACATAGCTGGGTATATTTGCTTCACTGACAATATAAATGTTCATTAAGAGGTTTCACTGCATTAATGAGATACAACTGATTATAGATGATTCCTGATCATGACTCTGAACTAGTTTCCAGTCAAAGGATAAAAGTAAAGAAAAGTTCTGTACAAATGACAGAAAAAACAAGACACATTTAGGTAAAAAGTTGATACATTAACCTTTAAAGACCCACAACTATTTTTGCCACAATTTCCAAATGATTTTTGTCTTTCCGAAATGATTCATCTCCATTTGTTATATTATCCTCTGTATTTTGCATTTTTCAGTGTAAATCATCTATTTATCTATATTTAATTCACTGATCATGTAGATGTTTATTGAAGCTCAGAGTAAATTCATAGGTTACAATATCAAAACACAGAAAACTGAAGAAAAATTGACATTCCCTCAAAATATATCATTAATTGAACATAAAAATAGGTGTCTACTCCATCCACTGTTGTTTATCAAACTATATGGGTTTTACAGGTGAATCAGTGATGCAGAAGATGACAGAGTCTCCACATTCTGCATTTTACTTGAATTACATCATCGTCGGAGTGGGCAATATGGCAAAAATATCACGATTTTTAAAAAATAAAATCACAATCTCGATTTTATCATGATTCTTTACATTGATCTTTGAGACTAATTTGCAAGTTTCTGAACAGTGCAACCAAACAATTTCCCTATGTAAAATATAGCCCATGAAGAAAAAAATACAATGGACAATTTAGCCCAAAGAACCTTCTGGAACATTTTTTTAAATAGTTTGTGAAATTTTGCCATCATGTGCCAAGAACATAAACATACTAAAACATAAACAACAAAACTCTGATTAAGTGCACTCTTGTAACTTAAAAAACTGCACTTGGTTTTTGAGGTAGCTTCAATAAACATGAAAAGCAAAAAAAAAAAAAACCAGAACAAAATATCAATGTCCATTTCAAATAATACTCCAGGCTTACAGAACAGGCGGCTGAACAAAGTCCTGCCCCCTGAAATTAAAGTTTTCCACAGATAAAGGAAAATGAGCTGCACAACAGCGGGGGACTTAAGTTTCACTTTCTACGGGCGCATGGTGTGCGCATACTCATTGTGGGGTACATGCGGCATGGAATACCCCCCCCCAATTCCATGATCTCTCCACTTTGTCAGACTGTCCATTTAATAAATGTTTGACTAATGCCGTCACATCGCACACCTCTACGTCAGTGTACTGACAGGATTAGTGGTTAAAAAGTTCTTAAACATTCTGGATCAGTACGTGCTTTTGGGTGTTTGAGGGTTAAAGACATACAAAAAAAAAAGTTTCTTTTTTATCCATGATGCCTTCATCGTGTTGCAACATTAAAGCCAGTCTTTGTGTAAACAGGACTAAAGCCGCAGTGACAGAAGAGCACTGAGACCATGACAAACATGAAGTAACACGTGAACTATATAATATGGCAGTTATGTAGCCTATAGCACGCTCTATTCTGTGAACTGCAGTAACGTACAATATTCCCTGAACAGCCATTACTGCCTTCCCAGCCAGCGTGCTCCCTCTCCTGTGGCCTATGCGCTGAAAATTATCTTCCAAATTAACTCGCAGATGATTCTTCTGAATGTCACATAACCTGTTTGCCCATGGCACAGGGAGAACTGTTTGCCTCTCCCTGGTGATTAAGTGTTGTGATACACAGACATTAAAGGGGTACAAGGGGTTTTTCTGCTTATCCCTTCAGTGATAAAACAAGTCCTCTATGGTGCACGCAGAAGTGTATTTATGAGTAACAAACAGTGACAAGGGCAACCGGGACTGAATTTAAGACTGAAGCAGCAGGGACTAACACAGCAGTGACATAAATGTGATTTATGTAAATACAGAGCTACATGGGGCACAAAATAACACTTCACACGCAGAAGTTCAAAGTGAATAATTCACACTGCTAATAAGGCTGCTCTAAATACAGTAGGATGTGTTTTATTAGTGGTAGGTGTAAACCCACATTTATACGAAATTGCTACAAGGTTAGGATTATTTTTACACATTTCTTCAGGGGGTTGGAGAAAATAACACTACCTCAGAGTTAAATTGACAAATATAGTTGCTATTTGGGCCAAAATGACTTAGCCTCTGACACTTTTCTGACAATTTAATCCTCGCTGCCATTTAATGGTACCGTGGTCTAACAAAACCGGACCAAGCTCCAGTCTTCGTTAGTGGTGTCCCAGAGCAGGGGAAAGGGCAGCATGCCTGCATCTACCATCACTCTGGAATAGGAGATAAAGTTATATGGGTCGTTTGGTCACTTCTTTGGTGGTATATATGGAAAGACAGTATGGTACTAAAATGATTAAATCCATCCTAGACATGCAGGATTTGGTGATTATTGTGGGTAATGCTGAGATTTCAGTTTGAGTCTGCTTGTTCAGTTCTCAGAAAAAATGCTGATTACTCATTTAGAAATGTATGTTTCTCAACTCAAACAGCCACTCAGCCACTCTTCGTGCTTGATAGTTTTTTTTAGCATCACTGGATACAAATTCCATCATCATCTTTCACCATGTTGTGATCCAAGTGGTTTGAGAGGCCAGTATTTATAGGTTTTTGGGCACTTGATGTCAAGATTTTGGCTAATCACAGGTGTTTTCATACAGGGGAGGGGGAGCTGACAGCTGAAATGACCAAACCCTGATCCTTTTCTGTCAGATGAGATCTAGATGTGACTCTTCTGCTCTACATGTTTCGAAACAGACACTTAGAAAAGTGGCCTCAGCATTACATAATGACACGAAACCGTGTAAGGTCACCTTTAAGGGATTTGATGTGGACTAAAAAGAGAGAACTGCAGAAGGAAGGAGTTCCCTTTTCACATTTATTTTACTTTCTGCATCTTTAAATTAGTATTCTGATATTAAAAAAAAAAGTGACTCTCATTTTGTATGTGTTGTATAGTACATCTCTGCTTATTATAAGTGAAACCTAAAATATTAGTGTGCAGCAAAGGCTGTGTTTTGTTTTCTTCGATTTCTGTAATTAGATCGCCCTAAATCTGGAGTTTTAAATAGCAGCCTGTTGACATTATATAATTACACAGGCTGATTACAATTCCCCAAATTGTACAGCCTTAATTCCTACAAAAGAAAATGTGTGTTTGTCAAAACATGTCAGTTTCAGGGTGTAGTTGCATCTTGAAGGTGGTCATGTCAGGGAGGAGGGCTTTACAAAGAGTAAAATGTAGACAGAGGAAGACAGATGACCCTGCTGCCAAAACTGCACTAGTCGAGATTATTTCAGCGAAGAACATCCTGTAAGCCAAAACATTGGTACCCTAAGGCTGCCTTTTCCAAATATACAGGCAGGTTAGGACTCCAAATGGGACACAGAGCTGTTTTTATTAGGATGCAGACAAAAACGCACTACCAAAATTTCATTTCAGGAGAGTAAAAATGCCTCGTTTCTGAAAAATTAGTCTTAGAAAAGTAATATCACCCGGAAATTTAACTTGATTTTTATGAGATAAAGCAGTTATAATTTTTTTTTTCTAAACGTGTTTCATGGATTTAATCTGTGTATCTTGATCGGATTTTGGTATTATTTTTCAATTTTAAGTTTAATATTTCAGTGGCTCATGTTAATGACTAAAAGGGACATTTCAGGTTGATATTTTTACCGTGTACAAGGCGATTTAATTATATTTATTCACGCTAATACTGTCTTACTTGTAACTAACATGGATTATTCTTTTTTTTTATACAGTTTTAATGGTTCAAGGGCCTCTAAAATGCAAATGCTGTGGAAATTCAGGTACTCTTGGTGATTTTTGAGGAACAACACACAAAAAAAATAAATAAATAAACAAAAAAATAAAATACAAAAAAACACCAGGTCATTTTTTAGTACATGTGGTGTATGACAAGCTTAATATTTTGCATATTTACAACTACTGTCACACCTAAATAAGGTAATATCAATTCAATCAAAGCAACATTAACACAAAAATAGAAAATAAAATAGATCCCTTTCACTCGTAAAGTGATGATAGATTAATGAGCCGAACTCTGAATAAAAAGCCGCTGTATTCCTCCGCCTGCATTTAGGATCTACTTTTTTTTTTTTTTTAAATTGGAAATATCAGTTAGCATTTTAACCCGCTATTAAAATTGTAAATTAACACTAGAATATTTAGCATCTTTAACAGTTTAGTCTTAAGCCTACATGCGTTTATTTTTATACATTTCAAAACATATGAAATAAATAGCTATTATCGAAATAACTAATTTAGCCTGTCTACCTGATGAGCACCTTATTAAAAACTCACCTCTCCAGTCAAGTCCAGGTATGTTTTGCACTGCAAAATCGACCATTGCTCTCCCAAATACAATCTAAAAACAACAGAAAGACAGTTAAAGTGAACATATGTGAAGTCACTTGTTTCCAACAGAACAACGTTTCTGGTTGTTAGCTAGCTGTTAGCCAAACTATTAGCCTTACCGATGACTGACATGGAGGCCTCCCGAAATGTGGCCTTCACCGCCGTTTTCACGTTGGAATTCATCTTCTCCATGGAAGAAAAGTGATGTACTGACATAAAGGATCAGATGAACCCCCTACTGTTGGATAAACGTGTTTGTTTTTTTTTGTTTGTTTGTTTTTCCCTTTGTGTACATCCAGCAGAGCAAGTGAAGGTAAGTGAACTACACACACCTGACACGCATCCGTAATGATTTTTATCTGGTAATTTCAGAATAAAGTCATGTTATTTTGAGGGAAAAGTTGATGTATTACAAGAGTTAAGTTACAATTATATCTGTATGGGATATCTTAAGGTAAATGGGCATATAATAAATAATTTAGAGTCGAAAAGCTGAGTCTAGTGTTAAGGGGCGTTAAATCTGACCTTCGACTGCTGCATTTGAGGCTGCTGGGAAATTTGACAACTCTAGAAAAATAAGGTTTATTATGACTTTTTCTGATATATTCATGATTTTTTTTTTCCCTTAATGGGCTCTATGCACAGTTCCACTACTTCCTGAACTTAAGGCAGATCCTTTATTTCCTGTCTGTCATTATTGAACACTGATTAATCCATGTGTGTCTAATTAATCACTAGTCACAAGAAGAAGTGGAGGGCACACCTGGGTGAATCAGTGTCCAATAATGAAAGAGAGGAAATAAAGGAGCTTCAAAACAGTAGTACATTCTAGTAATGTTGTAACTTTTGTCAAAATATAATAGCTTGATCCTTTTCAAATAGGAATTTTTTTCAAGTTAATTTTATCATCAATATGCCTTCATACTGCTGCATTTGCTGCCTCTGGTAATTTTGAAAACTCTTAAAAATAACCCTATTATCATTAAAAACTATAGCTTTATCTTGTCATTTTTTTTCTCAAAATCTTATGACTTTATTCTGATAGTATGATGGCTTTTTTTTTCCAGAATATGTATTTGTTTGTATTATAGTATAACAGTATTTCCATAAATGTTGGTCTGGTAATGACTTTTTTTCTTAACATATTATGACTTTATTTTTATATTATTATAGGTATTTTCTTTGTCGAAATAAGATTTTATTTTCATATTTTGACTGAATTTTTATTAGTTTAGTCTGGTAGCATAACTTCATCCACAAAAACACATTTCCAGACTTGTATGACTATTATGGTATTATTACTGTTTTCTAGGAATTCAGTATTTTATTATGGTAGTTGCATGACTTTCATCCACAAATATTATAAATGTAGTGTTAATATTATCACTTTTTATCTTAAAAATCACTGATTCTTCTTTCTCCTCAACGGGGCCCTGATATAATTTAAATAAATTCAACAACTACACAACAGCGGGTTATAATAAGTGCTGTGTTACACCGGTTATTGGTCTGATTAGACTTTTGGTCAGGCTGATGGTGGGCAGAAAAATGCAATCAGAAACAGTACATTTGTGATTTCGTATCTATTTGTGACTCCTAACAGCTCAGTAAACAAAGCCTCAGAAAATAATATTAAAAATATGTCTGAGTAAAGTCATAATCAGACAAACAATAAATAAAAATAAAGCTTTCTTTTATTTGGAGGATCATAACCTGACATAACCAAACCTTTATTTGACAATAATATGAGATTCCACCAAGTTTTGTGACCTTTTTCTATCAGTGGCATGAAGTTATGACCAAGTTTTAATATCTCAAGTAGCATCCAAAGTCTTGGAGCGCACCAGGCCCCGAACGCTGTCAAAATCCCCCGCTATCTTAAATCATTGTTATCTTGACTAAAAAAAGCCAGAGTGGTATTTTCTTTTATGTGCGAAGGCTGTCAGGTTGTTGCCTTACACGAAGCTGGAGATGACATTGATTCACCTTTCATTTGGAATTCGGCCACGTGTTCGGACATCGATTTTTCACCAGGAGGCAGATATGAAATGTGTCATTTTCAGCATCACATCTGAGCTGCTGGTGAACACGTATACGCCGCTGTTCACCCGGTAAAGAGGGAAAAGACTGACTCAAATCACAGTTAATACGTCAGTGTTTTTACTAAATTAAATAGACTAAAGGCAGTTCAAACATGAACCAAGGCACATTTTACATATTTGCATAAAACATTTAATGATCATATTAGGACCAATTTCAATGGAAAAAAATATGTATAACTACATACTCATTTGTATAATCTGTACATGGTTTGCATATATAATTATGTGTGTAGATATGTGTATATAGGTGTACGTATGAGTATCTCCTCGATCCAACCTGTATCTTAAATTGAGCCAAATATTTGACACAATGAAGATAAATTAACAAAATAATTAACATCTAACTTAAGAAAAGTAAGCGAACAATCAACACAATAAAAAATTAGTTAAATGAACTACAACTAAATCATTGACAAAAACAACACAAATTGAAATAAATGAACATAAAGAATGAAAAAAATAATAAACAAAATGTTAACAACATTATGTAAATGCAAAAAAATCAACACTTTAACTACATAAAACAAATATGAAAATATCAACAAACAATGAACTAAATCTTACAAATAAACAAAAATGAATTGAAAAATGGACAAAAATAAAGAACACAGTCTAACTAATCAACACAATAAATATAATTAACCAAAAACTGAATCAGAAATTAAATCCAACTAAATAAGCGACATAATCAACACTCAGTATCAATAAATCAACACAATAGTCAATTAAATTAAGCAAAAAATAAATAAAATTAAGACAATTGTCAACACAGTTAGCAAAGTAATCAATAATATGAAGAATATGACATATTTGAAGTGACTTAAAAAAATACACTCAGGTGAATCTTTATCAACTTCTAAACTACTCTGAACTCCATGTAGTAGTTGTGGTCTTGTGTATATTTATTTATAAGGTGCTCATAGTTACATCCGTGTGTGTTGGTCGTCATAACATACATGAACACACTTCGCATGTGCAGACGTGAAGGTCAGATGTCCAATACTTCCAATACTGTGTCCTGAAGCCGACAGCTGGTGAATTAACTCTGGTCCTTATCAGCAGGTCCACAGAGTGTCCTCCTGTTCCAAAGCCTCTTCTCTGTGTAATTAGGTTCAGGAAACACTTTACAAAACATCCATTTACAAAGAGAAAACACTGGGGATGAGAGGAACTTTAGGTTTCACTGTACTATAAATAAATCTGTCAAGGACTGCGGTCCAGAGCTGGAGAAAAACACCGGAGGAGGGATGTGGAGATAGTGGACATCACCCTTAACTGTCAGCAACAAGGATATCTGCAGTCACACGGATCATTGAACGCATCGTCTTATAGGCAGCTGATCGTCTGCTGTATGACGGCTCAGCGGACGCCGGAATCAAGGTTAGCAGAGTTAACAAAAACTACGACCAACACATGCCGAGAAAACAACTTTATCCACTGAAATGCACGGGGAGTCAAAAAATAAAACAGTCCAACAAGAGTTTAAAGTGAAAGAGTCAAGAACGGATGTTTCACATCTTTGTCATCGTAACTTTTTTTTCATAGTGATCATGAAAGTTGTGGATTAGATCATTGTTTCTCTAAAAATGCTGGCTTTTGCTTTAGAAGAATGAAATGACCACAAGTTTTAAAGAAAAATTTGTAAAATTAACAAAAATAATGAACTAAATAATACAAATTAACAAATGGGTCAATAAAATGAGCAAAAAAGAAACAACATTTACAAAACAATGAACAAAATAAAATGATAATATAGAAAAATTAACAAAATTATCAATGCACTTAACAGAATGAAACGACGTACAAAATAATGAACAAAGTGACCAAAATAAACAAAAATGAACAAAACAAAACAAAAAAGAAATAACTGAAAAGATCAACAAAACAAACAAGAAACAAAATTAACAAAATTAACACATATGAAGAAAAACTAAACAATAAAATGAACAAAATGGTCAACAAATGAACAAAACACTGAACAGAACGGGGGTTGTACAAAATAATGAACACAGTTAGTACAGATAAAGAGAGAATAAACAAAATGAAGCATAACTCAACAAAATTATGAAAATTAAAATAAAATGGGGGAGTGTACCTAATAATAAACAAGGTGAACAAAATTAATAAGGATATTCCACTATAATATCAACAAAATGAGCAAAAAGAGGGGAAAAAGTAGCAAACGGAACAAAAAGCTGGACAAAATTAAAAAAAAAACCCCAAACTGAATAGAATTGATTTTTAAAAATCTACAAAATAAACAATACACAGGAATAGAAACCTGAAGACTGAACAGAATCAGAAAAAAAAAACCAATTAACAAAATAAAGATATAATAAAACCAAAATGCACAAAATTGTCCAAAACATGAAACATTTAATAAACAAAATGTGTTTGAGATAATACACTGAGCTTTTACAAATTCAGTAACTGTAGTTTCCTTTAATACTCAAAAACCGACGCTAAAAATAACAAAACTAAATTATTACAAGTCACTTCCTGGGAGGAGGGAAGCATGATGTATGAGAATTAAGTGGTTTTGTATGATTTTATGATGGTTTTATGAACTATTTCTGTGTTGTTTTGTTCTAATTCAATGTTTTTCAGCTTCTACCAATCAGTTTATCTGAAAAACAGCAGCAAAATGAACAGTAAACTGTTGAGAATAAAATGAAATCTAATAAAAACTATTAACTCTGGGGGGGCGGGGACTGTCTAGAGGTGAGATATTTCCTGATAAGCTTTGAAATAGAACTGAATTGAACCATGCTCTGTCCATGTGAATAAAAGGAACACGTGGCTGTAAAATACTGTACTAATACTAATGTGGTGCAGTCTGTAAACACATGTGCGTCACTGTACCATTAGTATTCTGGACCAGTGGTTGAGCTGCTTATTCATCCAGGCGTTTTGTGCCATGTAAGCACGTTCCTCCGGGGGCGTCGGGCCCCCAGGGGCCTCAGGAGCCCACGTATCAACTCATTAATAAAGACGATCCAGGCCCGAGTCACTTCCTCAGTGAATTTCACAGACGCGGCCCAGTTCACCCAGGCTGTGTTAACGCAGACGCCTGGAGAGGTTTATTATCAAGAAAACAATCTACAAAATGAATACAATAATCAACAAAAGGAAAACAAAGACACAAAAATGAACAAAATAAGACAAAAAAAGGAACAAATTAATCAACAAAATGAACAAAAGTAGTAACAGGCACAACACACTGCGCTCCTCGCACGTATTGTAGCTTATTTTGGCATTGATCTACTCTTTCATCCATATTCAATATTTGTTAAATATAAAAAATATATATATACTTGCCAAGCTTGAAGTAAATTGAAACAAAATGGATGTTTTTATAGACATTTGAAATTGGGCCCATTATAAGTAAATGGGGGACAAAAAGACTTAAAAATGTAACAAAAAAATTCAAAAACAAGTTATTACTTAGATATTTTTTGCAGAGTGATGTCTAAAATTAATCTCTATATCTCTACTATGTTTTAAGTTAATTGAGTTAAAATTGACATTTTATAGTGATTTTAAATTTCTCCCATTGTAAGTAAATGGGGAGAAAAAATATTCCAGAAATTCATTAAAACATTTGAACTTTGACCTACTTTTCCCAAAATGTAACCACATCTGTTCTTGGTCACTAGCAATGTATAAACCCATTGGTTTGGTTTGGTTTGAATTCAACCAATAGTTTTGCTGCTAAAGTGTTAAACAATATCCCTTCCCACCCCTTTGGGGGGTGTGGTCATAATCAGCAGGAAAGAAAAAACACTAAAAGGAACAAAATGGACAAAATAAGAAAAAAAAGGAACAAAACAAATCAACAAAAAAACAAAACAAAAAACATTAAAATGAATAAAATGGGCAAAATAATCAATAAAATAATCAACAATATAAATAAAATCAACAAAATGAACAAAAAAAATCAAAGTAATCAACACCATGAAGACAAATTAATAAAAAAAATTATCAAAATAATCATTAAAAAGCAACAAAATAATTAATGAAATGATGAAAACTGAACAAAATTCTTAACAGAAAAACAAACCAAAAAAAGAATTAATTAATTGGACAAAAAAAACAATACACTGAATGAAGTAAACAAAATGAACAAAATAATCAGCAAAATGAACAAAAAAGGATAAAATAATCAACAAAATGAACAAAAAATTAACAAAATAATCAACATCATGAACAAAATTAACATAATGAGCAAAAATAATTAACCTGAACAAAAATGTATTTAAAAAAATAACAAAATTGAATAAATGGTGAGTCCTGAACAGAGACACATGGACAAAAACAGTGGACACTGAGGTTTTCAGATCATTTCCTCCAATAAAAACTGCAATAAAAACCTCATTTTAAAGTAAACATATGCAAGTATTATCACCGTTGGTAATGGAAGCTCCATGATTTACTACTGTGACATTTTAGGTTAATTTTCCTGCTGCATGTTTAAGGTGGAACTCATCTGTTGTTCATAGTATCTGAGAGACTTCCTCCTTGTGCAGAGTTGGGAATAATCTCCATCTAGAGTGAAGTCAGATTGTTTTAGGATCACGTATCAAAAAGGTCAGACACAACATCAGATAAAACTTCAGATATATGTGTTTTGTTCTGTTTTTTTTTTCCCTGCAGTGGAAGGGATGCAGCGGTGGAGGTCGGACCACTTCCTGTTCAGCTGACCCGTATCCGATGGAGACCCTCGGTTGAAGGACTGGAGTTCAGGTCTGGCAAATTACATCTAATTTTCATTTTCCAATTTATTTAGTGAAACGTTAAAATCCAACACACACACGATCAGACTGACATTGTACTCATTAGCTCCGTTTCCGCCCAGGATTTTGTGTTTCCACCAAAATTACCTTTATTTTCCCCTCGACCCCAAACTTTCGTTGAAAAAAGTTCCTAGTGGGGGGGCAGGACTTAATAGATTTCCCAGAATTCTTGGAGGAACACACTTCCACACCACTGTGTATCTGTGTCATTTCCACACAGATCGCATTTTTAATTTTTTTTGCAGTTTAATATAAGTTAAGCTTCGTCTTAGCACCACCTACTGGACTGGAGGTGTAATGCAGTTTCCTTATAACGTCATCAGTCTGATCTGAATTCATTTTCCAGAACTTTGAGGTGGAAATGCAAACAACACAAATTACCACAAATAATTTTACCCAAGTAAACAAGTGGTTCCAAGCACAAGAAACCCCGCCCCTCGCACATATTGTAGCTTATTTTGGCATCGATCCAGCTGATGTCATCATGTCTCTACGTGTACTGATGTCAGCTTATCAGTTGCCTCTATATATGTGTCAAGTTTGAAGTAAATTTAAACAAAATCAATGTTTTTATAGACATTTGAAATTTCACCCATTATAAGTAAATGGGAGAAGAAAAAAGATTATAAAAATTCATAAACATTTTGAACTTTGACCTACTTTCCCCAAAATGTAATGAGATCTATTCTGGATCACTGGCAATGTATAAACCCAATTCGGTATGAATTCAACCAATAGTTTTGCTGCTAGAGTGTTAACAATCAAACAAACCGAACCAAAAACAATACATAATCATAAACTCCTGGAAATAAAAGTTCCAGGAAAGAAAAGTTCATGGAAATGTTGGTGGAAAAGGGGCTGTTGTGTATATTGTGTTGTTTAGCATTAGCTTCTCCATCACAATATAGATGATGAAATAAAGCACAAAACACAAACAGAAGTTTTATAGTGAATTTATGTGCTCTCAGGAATCAGATAGATAGATAGATAGATAGATAGATAGATAGATAGATAGATAGATAGAATGTAGCGTAATTTAGTTGACACATAATCTTGTACTTTTACTTAAATTCTGTCTTGAAGTATAAATTCGAAGTACCTCAAAGTCAGGAAATAATAATTATTCCACCGTGATGTTAGATGTAATAATTATTTCCAAAGCTCAGTACATTCTATTTTTTTCCACCGTACATTTATCTTCCAGCTGTAGTTTCTTTTCAATGTACAATTCACTACATCTGAGAAGTGGATTTTTCACTAAATCTAAGTCTGGTTTCTGAACAAATACTTCCAGAGGTCAATTTTATGTCAGCATAGTATTAGTACAGTTAATTCAATCCATAATTTGACAATTAAATAGATCAAAAAAAGATAGATAATAAACTGAAACGTGGACTTTGACAGAAGAATTGGAGTTGTATTAAAAAGAAATGTCAAGATGAATAAATTAAAATAGATGAAATGAGGACATTAATACTTCATAGATACTTAAACTTAAATGTACTTGTAGCATTTGCACAGTCTTAAAATAAATCCAGTGTTTTTTGTTGTTTCTCCTTTTACAAAACCGTAAGTAATATTAAGAACGTAGCGTAATTCAGTTGATACAAAGACACGGCTGAAGGACAAATGCGAAATACCTCAAACTTGGAAAAGCAGTACCGTATTTTTTTACTCCGTTTGTCTATGACTTAGGCTACGTTCAGACTGCAGGTAAATGTGGCCCAAATTTGGTATTTTTTTGCCCATATGTGACCTGTATCCGATCTGTTCAAGACAGTTTGAACAGCACAAATCTGACCCAGGCCACTTTCATATGTGGTCCTAAATCCAATATGCATCTGATATTTTTCAAACGTGACTTCATTCTGAACGGCCAGGTCACATTTATGCGACCTTTACGTCAGTGAAATGTCACAATTCTGCATCGCAGGTGTGTAACTTCTATAAACACACTCTTTTGCGCATGCGGGTCACTTTAGGGTCGCATTCGGTTCATACTCAAAACTGATAGAAGTCACATTTAATGTGTAATATGAATGAGAGCGCAAAAAAAATCGGTTTTCACAAAAAAAAAATCCAAATTCTGCGTTCAAACCTGCTGTCTGAACGTAGCCTAAGATGTGGATTTTTAACTAAATCCAAGTGAATAAATGATCTTTTTCCAATTGATGCAGAGGCCAGTTTTATATCAGACTATTATTATTATTATTATTATTATTATTATTATTATTATTATCAGAGTGAATTTAATCAACAATTTGACAATTAAATAGACAA
>JAPQRP010000012.1:16409748-16432570 GCA_037367295.1 Apogon hyalosoma | reverse complement strand
TATTATTATTATTATTATTATTATTATTATTATTATCAGAGTGAATTTAATCAACAATTTGACAATTAAATAGACAATAAAGTGAAATTTGAACTTGAGTCACATTAATTTGCACCGTCTTAATATAAATCCAGTGGTTTTTTTGGTTGTTTTCCTCCATTGTAATTTAAAAAAACAGTTTTTAATCTGTAAATATTTCCCCGTTAACGGAATCAAACCAACCTCTGTGAGTCACGCTAAGTAAACATGAACCTTTTTTTGTCTTGGTTCACTGACCGGCTGGTGAATTCATGCATTTCTCCACACTCTAATGCAATGTTTCTCAGCTGGAGGAACAAGTTGCTGATCGACACAACTGTAGTATAAAAAATGGATGGTCTGCTCGTCGCTGTGGAGTTGTTTTGGAGTCTTTCTCTTATTTATCAGCAAGATTCTGGAAAAGAAATGGAGCATTTGTGTGATGTAATGCTCCACAATGATGAGTAAAATGAGTTTTTAATGTGTAAACCTCATCATTACAAACTGTGCTTCTGAATTCCTGTGTTGTGATGCAGATTTAGTTTTTAATTTCTCTTATATAAAGAAGGGTCATAAGAGTCGATGAAAACTAAGGCTAAAACTAACTGAGGAACAAAATAAACCCAAAAACAATGTTCAAGCATTGGACAAAGAAACTGAAGGTCAAATCAGGTTTGTTTTCTCTAAATGTTAACAGTTCATGGTTTATGAGTATAAACTGCCTTTGCACAAGTTTACCATTAATATCACATTTGGTGTTGTTTTTCATTATTAATAGTTTGTACAGTTTAATAAGCTAATGTTTTATAAATGTTAAAGTTTGAGACAGAAAAATGCTTTAGAAATGCTTTGGACAATGAAAATTACATAAAAATTAAATACACTCACTGTTAAATCCCTTTTGCTGAAATGTTAATGGTTAAATATTGTATTTCATCATTTGGATTTTTAATGAACTAATATTTATTGAACATGAACCATTTTCAGCTTTTTTAAAACAACACTTAAAACATAATGCTTGAAAAAGTAACTAAAAGTGCATACAATGTCTTCAGAATCTGAATAAAATGCAAAACAAAAAATTAATCAAAACTCCCTAAAAGATTAAATTAAACCAAAACTATAACCCTTTTCTCATCAGTCTTTCATAAACTATTATTTCATTCATATCATTCATTACTTCACTTTTAATGTCTCTTGGTTAGAGCAAGGTTACAATTAATGAAAACTAAGACTAAAGCAAGTAGTTGAACAAATATGCTCAAAAACTGAACATAAACTCTGCTTAATTTCTGTTGACTATTAAAAGTTTGTTTACATCTTTGCACAATGTGATATACAATCTAAAATTAAACATAATTAGTTAATATTACTTTTGCTTTTCCCCCAAATGTTAATGATGTAAATATCTTTAATGTGCAACCTTTAACAAACTAATGTTTTATAAATTATCCACATTTTTAGCCTCAACACAAAACTGGATGAAATGTTCAAAATCTGAATAAAATACTTATCAAACTAAAGAAAACTATATTAAAGTCAAAAAAACAGACAAGCTGAACAAAAATAAAACTATATCCAGTCTCTCACTGAATGTTTCCGTGTATATTTATTGCATGTTTCACTTCAAATGTCAGTGATTAAAGTTGTTTATTCTCTAGCCATCCTTATGTCGTATATCTCCGTTACAGAACTGGAAACATACTTACCCAATGCCATGTCTCCTTCCATGATGATGTCCACAACACCACGATTGCACATCCACCCTTTGTCAACAACACTCTGTAAGTAATCCAGTGGTTACACCAGCTCTGATATTGAAATATTTATTACAGCTTCTGAAATCACGGCTTCTATTATAAAGCAGACCAGAGTATACAGAGCACATCCACTGCTTCTGGGCCAAAATGTATTTGGCACTGAATGGACAGAGGGCTAATGAGGGTTATTAACTGATAATTTTTAAAAAACAACAAAAAAAACAGGAAAATTAATGGTTCTGTAGTTTCATGTCCGTCGCCATTTTCTGTATCAGACTGTTCCAAGACCCCGACAAAACACCAGAACCTTTTTTCTTCACAGCTATGTGATAAATCTTAATCAGTAATTTATTTGTTGGCAAACAAGTTCTCACTGTTACAACAAATATTAGTTATGAGGTCATTCAACGTGGAAACCAATACAAAAAGGAATAAATAAGAAGCCATAATCATTGCCAGTAATAAAACGTAAAATCTGTGTCGCTAACCTTCCTCCATCGTCCATTTCACCATCGTTTATTTTAACAAATAAATAAATAGATTTTCTCCGCAAGGAAGAAAAAAAGAAAAACACTTCCAGTTTTTCTCACTCCAAAATCTCTTTCTTTAATAAGTAAAACAGCTTTTTTTTTGTTTTGTACAAGTGCCTAGTGCTCATCAATGTTCAGTTTGTTCTCGTTCTGAGAAGCACAAGCGTTTTCTGAATGCCAGTAGACATGCAGAACGAACCATCGTGATTAACTCTGACCGGGTTTAGTCTCCTTAACCATCACTGGATCTGAGCTCTGCTATCTACACAGTAAAAAAAAAGAAAAAGAAAGAAAGAAAGCTGAAGAACAAAAAAAGAAAATCAAACCAGAACAAAAAACAGACCTGAAACAAAAGCACAAAAATGCCTGCGCGGTAAATTTTTTGCTGTGATATTTTTTGTGTTATTTTGTTCCTATTCAGATGGTCGTTTCTTAAAAAGTGATAAAAGAGGAAACAAAAACAAGACTGGTACCAGAAACCCAGAGAGGCCAGCACAACAGAACAAAATTGCTCCTAACCACTACATTTACAAAGACAAAAGGGTTTGCTCAGAACAAAAAAAGCATACTATTATGTGCAATGCTAGTTATCTGTACAATTACATAGAAATATCTCATAATTCTCTTATTAGTTTTTTTCTCTCCCTCTTTTAACAACTGTAGTTACGGTAAAATGAAAGGAAAAAAATGAACGGCTATGCTTGAAAGCATACAATCAGTAATTCCTTCATGGTAATTGTTCAAAGTGTGTGTTGGTTTGTTTTTTTTTTTGTCTTTTTTTTTTCATTGAAGGGACACTTCAGCAAAAAAAATGTGCTGCAACTCACCAAAGAGGAAGAAAATCTTTGAAAAAGTCAATATCGATACAGAAGTGTAATAAAATAGTCTTTTTTTTTTTTTTTAATTTCCCATTTATTCTGGTTGGAGTCTGTGGTTTAGACTGGTACAGTTTGGGCCGATGCAGTTCCTCATGACTGAAAAACAAAACTCCCATGTGAGTCTGTTTTCACACACTGAAAGCAACACACAGTTCGAGCGGGAACGCGACGTCCACAGATCCCCACGCGTCGAACCAGACTGAAAGTACAAACTCCGTATGTAGCGACTACTATCCGGTTTCTGGCAGGGAGGGGGGGTTTAGTTTATCAGCTCCGCCTCAGTCTTCAGGACACAGATTAAAAACAAAGGCTACCACTGCCAACGACTGATAGAACAAGAGGACACGGGAAGAGAAGAAGAGGACTACTGTAACAGAAGGGACGCTGCTGCTGGGTTGGTGTTGTTGGAGGTGGTGTCGTGGTGGGAGGGGCCTATAGGCTGGTGACCAGGTGCGAGGCCTCTTGATGCGCCTCTTCGGGGGTTAGATCCTCTTTGTTGGGGGGCACGATGAAGCCGTCGCTGCTGCCCCGCCCCAGCTGGTAGTAGGAGTGCAGCTGATGGAGGTGGTTACGAGAGCCCAGGTTCGGCATGCTCTTGTAGTAAACGTCATCCGAACTGGCCTCGGGGCTCTTGGCGTCACCGCCGTCTTTGGAGCCGTCGGCGGATTCTGGGGACACGTCGGGCAGGCCGGGGAGCATGGGCATGCTGGTGTAAAGGGAGTCTCTCTGGTGGTTGTGGCTGGGCGACGAGCTCTCATCCTCGGTGTGCTCGTTAGTAAGTAACGGAAAGAAACTCTCGCTGTTCTCCTGGGGGATCCGCCTCCGAGACGACGAGGACGTGGTGGCGGAGGAAAACGGATGGTGGGGCAGTGGGAGGGGCGGCGGTACCGGCTGGTGGAGGTGATTGTGAAGGTTGTCCACCGCCTGCAGGGACGGCGGTGGTCTTTGAGGCAGCAGCGGGGCGTTGGACTCCTCGCGGATCAGCTCCAGGCCCAGGCCTTCGTCGTGATGTGGACCAAAGGTGGAGTGATCATCCAGGCCCAGAGCAACATTCATGCCCATCCCTACTCCCAAGCCCATCCCGTAGCCGCTGTCCTTGCCACCGTTGCTAACGTTATTCACCAGCTTATTCATGAGGTTCCGGTTCTGCTCGGTCGAGCGCTCGTGGGAATTGTTGAGGTAGGAGGGGATATAATTGGAGGTGAGCTCTTTCAGGATCTTCTTTTCCAGGGTGGTCTCCTTGTGGTTATAGCCCCGGTCAATGATCTGGACGCAGTCACTCATGTAGTCAGCGCTTGCAATGCTGTAGCTGTTGCCATGGTTACCATTCAGTGGTAGAGTATCCATGACACTTGTATCCCGGGCATTGTTCAGGATTCCCTCTGTAAAGACACACACGGGTCAGGTTAAGGAGGCAGAGTGAGGACAGTGAAATATGATGGGATGGATCTGCCTCGGCTAAAAGTCAGCCATTTTTACAAACACAAATTACACCCATCAAATATGTGGAGACCTTTTATTCTCAAATATGCCCGAACCCTCCATCACCTGAAGCACATGGTGACAGCTACTATTCTCTTAAGTGCACTTTGTGGAAAATAAGTCCTACCATATTACATGATTTATATTAAAAGCCTATATACTGTCAGTATAAACATCATACACACTTACCTTGGTGCAAAAAGACTATTTCAGTATTTAGACCCACTTTTCTGTCAGGTAACACTTCATATCCAGATACATACATTCACCATTGACTAGTTCCTTATTAGCTTAGATATTGTTAACATATTGTCGATAAGTAATGGACGGTTTCCCCTCAATAACCTCCTAATTACTACTTCCTTAGGCGAAGTAAAGATGTTATTGTGTGTAAATTACAGTCTGAATTTTTTGCGCAGTATGAGCCTTTTAAGGTGGTTGCACAACAAGACAAATCATGGTCTTTACTAGGCTACAAGTAGCATTTCTACTTTCAAATATTAAACATGACTAAAGTAACATTAGAGTGTTTATAGTAAAGATATGTGTTCTGTCAAAGATGCCGATGAACTGAATTTATGTGACCACTAGAGGGAGCAGTGAGTGAGTCTTCTGGTCTCCCATGGTGATGAAAATGAACACTATGAGCATCAGAAAGTAACCAGATGGGATGAGAACCATTAAGAAACAACTTCTCGTGTCAAAGAAAGTGACAGAGTAATCAAATCTAAAAACCCTGTTGTTGTTTTCACCACTAGACACAGCTGTAAACGGAAAAAAATCAACTTATACGCTGAAATTGCCAGTGTTTCTTCTACACGGTTGACTTAGAAGGCATACATTTAGCATGTGATGTTATTATCTGTGCTAAGTTGTCGTTTCTTGATCTACAGTTCTGACCTTGTCCAAACAAATCTTTAGTTCAGATATTGACAAGATGAACTGTACAAAAAAACTGAGGTGATGTGTGGTTTGACTGTGGCTGTTTTAGTCTAAAAATAGAGCTAAGCTAACAGCTATAATGTAAACTATCAGTGGGTTTCTGCCACCTTCATAAGGCCCACAGTGAACAAAACTCAGAATTAATGTGCAACAGCTTCCATACTATGTCTCAATAAGTAGTATTTAGGAGGTTACCGAGGTAAAGCTGTAAATACTGCAGAATAAGACATTAATAAGTGCTTATAATAAGTAGCTGGTGAATGATTAAACATGTGTACCTCAATATGAAGTCTTAACCCGACTTCATTTGATTCTTTAACTTTAGCTGTAATGACAAAAACACCGACACATACACAACACACAAGAACTACACAATCACAGCACAAAAACACAGTGCCGGTGCAGGAGATTTAAGCAAAGGAAGACAAACACACAAGAACAGAAAAAGAAACAGCCATGCATTAGTCATACTTCACAGATCGACACAAACCAGAGCTCTAGCTGTCGATTCGGACCCCAACCATATTGTCCCATATGAGCATATGAGAACAGCAATAAAATACTGTATCACTGGCAAAGAAAATATTAACGTCCACTCTATTTGTGCGAGAGAAACATCTGACCACGTCTCCACGCGTAATTGATGGCACTGCTCTGAAAAGGAAGGAGACTTTGTGTTCTCTCTGTTGCGTGAACGTGCGGATTCATATTTGATCAGCTCAAACCAGGCCGCGGCGTCGACATCAAAGTGGATTTTTTTGACGATAATTTAAAGTACCTCAAACAAGGCCATCCAGCTTGTTAAAAGTGTCAAGTCCACGAATTGACCTCCTCAGATTTGACAAGACACAATTCTGAGTCCTTCACCAAGCGCGTCGGCTTGATCAAAGTGAATCATAAAGTAAAGAAATAAATAAATGCATGGAACAAAGGCGCGGCCCTTCAATATCTACTGAAAGGTATACAGATCAATTTATATTGATGTGCCTTATAAATGTTGAGGTGAGTCTGAACGCCGGCTGTAATTGGATTAGCCCACAAGTGTTTGTTTTACATCTCGTACAGTGAGTGGTGATATTCAGGTTGTGATTTAAGCTGATTTTTACAGGTTTATTTGACATGGCGAGGGCCTTCGTTATAAAAGAATGCGATTGCTTCCAAAGAGAATGACTTTTTCATTACCCCTTTGTCAGCATAGAGTGAAAAGAAAGTAAAGCCAAAGTCAATTACATTTGATAAGCAATGTTTAGTTTGACTCCCATACTTGTCTCTCTGTAGGGCTCTTTTAGGGACAGCATGAGGGAAAGGAAAGAAGAAAACACAATAAGCATAATAGTGACAGGTAGAAGAGAAATGTGCACATACAGTATGAAAATGTTTTGTAATGCAACTGCTTTTTGTCATCATGCACTCACAGAAGAACCACAACATACCTGTTACGAATATAGAACAAAAAAAAATGTTTTGCTATAAATTTCTGCCCCGTGGCAAAGGTCCTTGAGTCTAACATGCGCCACTAAATCTAGCCATGGATTTGCATTTTCATCCTCCCAGATATTTCTTTTACATCTACGGCAATGTAAGTGAATTACGGCCCTCTGTCAGGGGCGCGAATGCAGCACTTGTATTGCATACATAAATTATCAGCTGATCAAAGCTCTTATGTGAGTTTTTATCTCAGTTTTATGTGAGTTTCTCAGTTTTACAGACTCACAAAGTTACAGCGATTGCACACTGACTGCAGAGTTAGAATGAAAGAGCAGAAGAAAATAGCATCCTGACAGATTGATCATAGAACAAAGCGTAAAGTAACGTTTGCTCGGATGGATCGTCCGCTATGAAGTCTGAAGACTAATACATATAGAAAAGAAATTAACTGGAGATAAAAATTTGATGTGATTTGCTGCCAGGCCACAAAAACAAACAAAAAAAAAACCAAAACAGAACAGTATCACTTTGTGACATGAGGAAAAAATTGTCTTTTGCACAAAAACAAGATATTTATGCATCACACTGTCACACTGTAAGATGATACATTTTAAGTCACCATGAAACTGCATTTATTTGACTAAAACTCCTTTAACTTATTGCTGCAAACTCACCTTAAGCCAATTAAAAGGAAAAAAAAATGTTATAGTTTATAATGTTGGAAATATGTGGAGGTCTAGGATTTGGTGTTGCTTTGCCAGTGTCACAGTCTGTAATGCATTTTAGAGTAGCTTAAAAATATGTCTGTGTTTTGTTTTGTTTTTTTAAATAAACTTTATTTATGAAAAGTAGGCCTGGAATTATGTTATACAAGAGTACAGGTAAACATATGTCTATATTAATGCATAACTTTAGCTATTTTTCCATAACATACAGTACATATGTGTAAAAACAATTACAGGGTCTCAAAAGTCTTGAATTAACAAATCTGCATTTAATAATGTAAAAACAAAGTCTTTAAAAGGTATTAAATTTGATAGATCTCAAGTTATGTTGTCATAAACTTGTTGGCTGTGTTGTGTTTAATTGTGTCTGGGAAATGTCAAAGCTGCAAAGAAATTAACAATAGTTGACTCAGTTCCACGAGTACCAACCCGACTATACTGAAATTAGGAACCAATTATCGCTAACTTTGCAGCCCCCGGTGAGAAATGACTTGGGACGATAGGAATCAAAGCACTGGAGTAAATAAATACATTTTCCTAAATTCTAGGAGTCACAAATTTTTGCCAGTATGACCATGAAATAGGCATTTAATTCTGTTCTATGTAGTCTTAAAAAGTTTCAAATTTAACCTATAAAAACCTGTAGGAACCCTGCAATTATCATGACAAACTATAGTTTATTTCTGACTGTTTTTATCCTTCAAACTCTAAATCTACCTGCTTTTTTATGTTTGGTAGGTGCTACTTTTAGACCCTAAATGGAAACACATCTTGTTATAACAGACATTTCATGTCATAATATGTTACTGATTCATTTTTTGGCGTGGCAGCTATTGTGACCCATTTGATTTTTTTCCACTAAAGGAAGCATTAAATGTATCTACATATGTCCTTGAATTAACTCTTTACACGTTAGACAGATTAGACCCGATTAGTTTTTATAACATGTGCCGCAAAGTTAAGACTGACAATCCAACAGCAGCATTAAAAAGAAAGAACAACTGGAAGCAGAGACAGAAGACGTGGCACACAAGCTCCACTGACATTAGAGCACATTTAAAATAAATGAGTGGGGATGCATCGGGCTCCCTTTGGGAGCTCACTGTTTACGTGTGATTTGCTCTTTTCTTTACAGTCTTGATATTGGCCAATAATGGTAAGCGAGAGCTGACTTTTGTGTACTCATGGATCCCAATGGGACGCCGTCAACAGGAGCCGAGATGCACCTCCAAGTAAAAACCCCACAGCAACACAGACCTGTAGGATTTTTGTGATCGAGCTACAGTTTTTCTGATGCTAACACACAACACTAGGGCAGTGTTTCTTAATTAAAGCCCTGTAAAATCCCTCAAGGCTAAAGCCAGGCATTTCAGCTTAGTGCAAGTCCATTAATTTTAACTCTCCAATCATTAAAGTTGCTTTCCGTTCCAGGGCAGGAACAAAGATGCGCAATTGTGGAGGTTTATCCAGGACCAGACATGAAAAAACACTGCCCTAGCCACAATGTTAAAGAATGAAAAGAAGCTAGCACACCTTGTGTGTTGTACATGCCCAGAGGGTTGTTATAGACTGCCGATTCCCCAAGCAATGTATTATAGGGATTGTTAGTGCCATGAGGACGTAGGAGTGCATTAGGTATAAGATGGTTAGCCATAGCCCCTGGAGCAGCCAGAAAAAGACAGAGTGAGACAGAAAAAAACAGACAGAAAAGGTAGGTGGGCAGATAAATAGAGATAGAGACAGAGAAAGAGAGAGAACATACATATCAGTTGGGCAGATGCAGCTGAGCAATGACAGCCATTAACATTCAAATGATCACATGATCATTAATGTGAGGGGTTTTGCTACATGGAAGTGGCGGAGCTGAACTGACATGGCTAATGGGACCAATGGGAAGTGCGTTAATTGTATTGTTAATGCCGGCCATTAGTGTGAAGCCCATTTTTTCTCCTCCTGTGCTCTACATTCAGGCAGCACACACGTGTCAACAGACATAAATTTACAAGAAGCAGGACAGGACAGAATACAATAATCACTCCGGACACTGTTTGCTCTTTCAGGCTGGAGTCATAAAAGAGGAAGAGGTGTAAAAATATTCCAGCCTATATCGCTGTCAGTTGTATGTGCAGAAGGGGTCCAATACAGTGTCTTCTCCAAAGTGTAAAGTTCACATTAGTCTGTGTCTGTGCTGTCACTGAAATAACCTGTGAATGACAACACGTCCTCTGTTTAATGTAGACAATCATTACTGTACTGCCTCCCTACACAAACGGCACCGAACAGAAGCTCATTTTCTATTTATGTGATGCTCGTCCTCAGACACTCGCTGCCAGAATCTTGCCCGAATGACTCATCAGGTTCCAAACTGCATAGTACCGAACCGGAGCAACCTTCAAAGCCCAAGCCCTGTGATTAGCTGCAGATTTGAAGGCTGCAATCTTAAACACGAATGGTGCAGATTCCCTGATGTTTGTTTTTCTTTGCTGCTGATAAAAATAATTTATTTTCAAGTGTTTGAATACATTATCCGGGACATCAAGTATGCTGAGAATATTTGTGGCTCGCATTTATTTCCTGTTTACAAGTTTTCTTCCCCCCTCTCATCCACATGATATGATGCGTTAATTTTTAAATAAATTCAACTCTTACGAAGGCCACACAGGCATTTGCTTGTGCTGTGCCAGAGCAGGTAAACATCTTTTATCTGCGCTACTTGTACAGCAATTACTTTCTCCGGTGCAGTGTATTGTTCTTTTCTAATGCTCCGAATCTGTCACACTAGTGAAGAGAATTTTTTAGATTACCTTTTGACTCTTCCTTTTTTTTTTTTTTTTTTGCTCAAAACATTACTTTCTGACAAGATTGTTGCGTCTCCTTAATGAAGCATAAGAAATAACTGTGAGTTACACAGTTTTTCCCAATTTGAGTATTAATTAGGCATGTATTGACTTTAATTTTGCTTGGAAATCGAAAATCTTGTTTTTAAAAACAGTAATTTGCTGATGCTGCTTGCACTAATTACAGTGTATTCCATAAACACAAACCTCCTTTTGAATTCTCCCAATGACAGATCCTCCACTTATTGTGTCTGTGTTTGATAAATTGGCCATTTTCCAAAAGCCACACTGATTGTGTAGCAGTAAATCTTGAATGCTGGGATAAATTGAACATGCAACGCTATCAAGATGATTGCATGACTCTGCTCTCAAGAAGAGCGCCGCTAGAGTGTCAGCTGCATGCTCCAGCTCCCCGAGCGGCAGGGGAGAAGCCGGGCGCCGAGAATGAAAAGGACAAAATCAGCACATAATTTCTTAATAACACCATAGGAGCAGCCTCAGATAAGGGCAATTCTATCTGCATCTGTTCCTTATGATACTTGTGATGGCGGAACACACTTCCCGGCTCACCGCTGAGCTCCTGTCAATGTTGTCTCTATCAGACAGAGGAGGGTATTCTTAGGATTTTATTGATACTGGTGCTGCTTTTTTCCTTGCAATGCTTCATGATTTGTATAAAATAAAAATCAACTAATTAATTATGATGTATTATTATAGATTAGGCTACTCTTACGATAGAGAGTAATTAAGAGCTGCAACATTAAAGATGAACACTTTAAAGCATCAATAATTAGAATGGATTACACTCAACTGAACTGATGCCAGTAGTTTTTTTCCTTTCAGTTTAGTTTCGTTGGAGCCTAATGTTAGATAGCTACATTCCTAAACTCACAAGAGTATAATTTACATTCATCTTAAATGTCTGTCCAGTGATGTATATGTAGAGGAATCCTGTTTTTAAGTTTTTCAGTGCAACCTATGCTCCTCTACAGCACCACCAGCAGTGTGCAACATTGGCTAACGTTGGCTTAAAAGTAGCAAGGCCAGTTCTGAGCACAAAATGCATTACAACAGATATTTTATATATGTGTAAGGATATATCCTGCACATAGAAACTTAAACAGTAAAGAAGGAAAAATAACTAAAAAACATTGTCTGGATTAGCTAACACAGTTGGCTATAAGCTATTATTTAACCTTAAAAGGCTTAAAATGTGAAATCTTCTTACACTGTACCTCATGTTGTAGTGATGACAGTAAACCTTGACTTTTGCTTTAGCAGAGCTGCAGCTAAAATGGAGTTTCACATTCACCTTTATTTGCAAAACTTTTATTGTCTCACTGTGGTGCTACTACATTTACTAAATTATACAAATTATGAGTAGTCCAGTTAGGTTCGTACTGTCTGCTAGAGCTTATAAAGATGTATTTGTCTTTCTTTGTCAGACAGATGGGGAAAAAAAAGTTCCTTCTTTTACCTTGACATGCCGTCCTCAGAAGGGTCAGTTGATGTTACCGTGACGTGTCATTGTCAGCTGTTTTATGCTGAGGAATTCAAGCTACAGGTTGTAGCCGAAACATGTCACAGTAAAAGAATTAAAACATTTTCCATCTGTCTGACAAAAAGAGAAAAATAAATCCTTATAAATTCTGAGTGTTTCTTCCACAGCTGATGTCAGGTTGGCTCAGACTCAGGATAAGGAACTAGCTGTGAGTGATTTACACTATGCTAGCTCAACTCTGTCAAATATGATTGTGGAAACTCAAACCCAGTTCAGACCAAATATCAGTTGCATCTGACGCCTGCCAGTTTAGACCACTGCAACAGCACAGGAGAGTATATTGATCCAATGGTAACAATGCTCAGTACTTTCCTTCTAAGTGTCTGCTTTTCATGTTTTTTTATTGCTGGATGTTCTTCGTTGCATCTTAAAACATGAATGTGAGTGTGAATTAGTAACTGCAGCTGCATTTCTAGTATTGATTGTCATGTATTCTCGGACTTGGAGTCACGTCTAATAAGGAGATGATGATTTATTTGGGAAACAGCTGACAGAGATGATGTGCTTTGTGGTAACTGGAAAGCGAAAGCCTGTAGATTCTTACAAAAACATACAGAATTTAGCATGATGTTCTAGAACCAGCCTCCGGCAGTTTGACAAACTGACTCACTGGTGGTGCCGTAAGTCAATCTGAGATGAGCTGAGTCGATCCAGTTTAAGCCGCAACCTTTACCTGCAAGGTTCGGTGTGAACTGGGCTTAAAACCTTACAAAAGAAGAAGAATCTTGCAGAGCTTGTTTTTTAGTGAAGTAATCTCATTTTAAGACACTATATCTAACCTAAAAAGACACAGAGGTTGATTTAACAAGCTATCGTTTGCATAAAATCCCAGCAGAAGAACAAGATTGGTTTCTTTTGAAGTGAGAACATCTCAATTTAAGAATAACACATTTGTCAAACTGTTTTTTTCTTTACATGTAAACACAATTTTTGCCCTTTGTCTAGTTTTCTGGTCCATTCTAACTAGTTTTTCTAGCTTTAAGAAATCTAGCAATTCAAGCAACATTTGTTTATCCTGTTGGCAGTGTTTGTTGGCTTGAAACAAAGTAATTTGGTTGAAAATTTGGCTGAATTCTAGTAGAGCTGTTTTTGCAGTGTGGGGATTTGGAAGTGTCAGCTCTGTTAGAATGAGTTACATACAGTCAGGGAAAAAAATATCAGACCACCCTTGTTTTCTTCAGTTTTTAGTTCATTTTAATGACTGGTACAACTAAAGTTACATTTGTTTAGACAGTTATAATGGTAACAATAAAAATAGCTCATAGTAGTTTAATTTCAGAGCTGATATCTATCCATTTTCCATGTTTTTTTTTATAATAACCAAAATCACTTCAGTTCTTACATCAATATCTATGGCATTGCACTGACAAAAACAGTGCTTTTATTCATTCCATGTTTTCTTTTCTGTCTGTTTTAGTCACATGATACACACAGGAGTTAGTACTTGATTACATAACCACTGATGACTTTTGATGGTCTAATACTTTTTCCGTGACTGTAAATACTGATAGCAGTAGTTTGCCCAGGATGTTATTAATATTTCAGTACTGACCACATACACTCTTACCAGATGCAGCTTAGTAAGATGCAGGTGTTTGAGGTTTGTGTTAATAACTAGTCTCTGGTGTTTCTTTATGGAACGTCCATGGAGGTTTTGGCTCCACCGGCCCATTGGAGCCTCTGCAGAAGGGCTAAAAGCTGTGTCTGTTGATGGTGGTAAAGCTAAGAGCCTAATTATTGAGATCCCGACACTTCCTCTCTGTGTCGAACATTAATCCATCATTGTAACTATGCATTAGTGTCTACGCAAGCAGGCGCCCAGAGCGAATTTAGCGAGCGAGTAGTGTGGAACTTGAGCCCTCCATCACGGGGTGCGATGAGTGAGAGGAGAGCAGGCAGGGATGCCAGCCAGGACACAATTTGCTCTTGGATGTCAGTTGTAGTCTGGTATCTATTTGGTGTACAACCTGAGAGGCACTGAAGTTAACTCTATTCACTGTGCTGTCAAATACATTTTAGTAAAATACTTTTTATTGTGTTTCTGAGAGAAAACTACACTGAATTGATTTTAGATTGGTATTCAGCACTTTTCCCAAGTCTATGCCAAGCTACAGCTGTGTTTGAAAAAAGGGGGAGAAAATAAAGAGGTAGTTTTTGGATGCCTATCAAATCCAAAACAATGAAATACAGTTTTATAAAATGTACTTTGCTTGCATTTTTTGTCAAGTGAAAGTTTCAAATCCTATTTCATTGCATATTCCTGCAAATGGCAAAACGGATCTCTATGAGACTCAAAATAACAGATGTGATAAACAATTTTTTGGAGCCACAAAATGATTTTATCCATTCAATCTCAGCCTTGTATTCACAATCATGCTCTTTCACCTAGGCAAAAATGTTTGAGTGCTGCATGACTACTAATGGTAGATTTGATGCTATTTCACATCCAGTAGATGAGAATTTACTTCAATATTTAGTCGTGTTCACAGCGGGAAAGAAGATGTTTCTTTTACTTTTAAGAGTCAGGGAACTCTGAAGCATTCAGTGCTTTTATGATTCATGATTTGCCCTGACTTCAAATGCTGGTTCAAGGTTTGTGATTGAAAGTTTACCTTTTGTTAAATAGGGCTTTTGATATTCTGAAGTGCTTGTGTCAGATGTGTGGGAATGATTATAAGTGCAATTCAAGGAAACTTGTGAAGATTTTGTAAAAAAAAAAAAAATAATTATTATAATAATAATAATATGTGCTGCATTAGCCAGAAGGCCAGTGTACTGAAGAGTCAACCAAATAAATATTTGTTATGGGAACAAATACCTCGGTTGAGTGATGCAGAACTGTTGATGTCTCCGGTCATAAAAGACGACTCAGACTGTTTTCTGACCGTGTCGTTCCACATTCGACGGATGCGACTCTGCAGAGAAAGAAACACATCAAAACAAGTGACAATGAGAATAATGGAAGAAACAACAAGTGGTTCCAGGCACAATAAACCCCGCCCCTTGCATGTATTGTTGCTTATTTTGGCATCGATCCAGCTGATGTCGTCATATCTATCCGTGTGCTGATGTCAGCATATCAATTGCCTCTATATATATGTGGCAAAATTTAAGTAAATTGAAACAAATGTAATGTTTTTATAGACGTGAAATTTTACCCATTATAAGTAAAGGGGGGGGGAATTCATACAAATTTGAATTTTGACCTATTTTTTCCCAAAATGTAACCACATCTATTCTGGGCCACTGGCAATCTATAAACCCAATTTGGTTTGAATTCAGCCAATAGTTTTGCTGCTAAAGTGTTAAGAAAGTCAAATAAACATACAAAACAAACCCAAAACAATAGCCCTTGCCTTCCCTTCGGAGGGCGGGGTAATAAAAAAACCCTTCTCAAATGCCCAAATGCATTTTTTTCTCAAGTGCACATTCACTTATTTATTGATTTTCTTGAAGTAAAAGTTGGAGCAGAGTATCAGCTTTTGAGTCTTGCATTTAAAGCATGAAAGGTGTTAGCTGAGGGGATAAGTAACCTCCAATTAAAGACGAGTGTGAGAACTGGGATGGGCCAAGTCAATAATAAAGTCATCAGTCAAGCTCTTGGAATCAGTGTGTCGAGTTGGAAAGGCTCAATCCAAGAGGGTTCACTCTGGTTAATTATGAGTCCCATGGGCCGCTGCACAAGAGAAGGGTCTGGATATTCAACCAAAGCCCCAGGGTAGTAAAACTGAATAGCATTCAAGCTTTTGTTCTTGCCTCGTTCTCCAGTGTTATTCAATACATTTCACTGACTTCTATTGTAAGCCTGCCTGTCATTCAGAATCACTTTAGTTCAGCAGTTTGTGCCCTTGCTCGATTTATAAATTAGATGTTTGTTTTAATTTAACTTGTCAAAGTATCAGTTACTTGCAAACAAAAAGCAAAATTTCACACTTACATTTAAACGTACACATTTTTCTTATAACCATACAGATTCAGAAAATACACATTTAGATGCGACTGGATCTTTTTGTCAGCTTAAACTTTTCAACCTAATTACTTAAGATGAATATTTCACAGCAATAAAAGCAAATGCATTTCCACTTTAACAATACTTTTAAAACAGTCGTTTCATTCAAGTTGCATTTGGACTCAACCTGACAGCATTTATCCTTTTCATAGAATTGATCTGACGCAGTCCTAATAAAACATTTAACAGTCTAAAGCCAACTTTCAGTAAGTGCTTCAACTTTAAAATAATGAACTTATTGCTCTTTTTTCATTGCCGGAAAGCGCTGGATGAAACAGAACAGAAGATCACGGTGATGAAGGCGATAACTTTAGAAAATACGTACCTGTCCAATAAACCAAGATAAGAAACAGCAGCAACTATTTGATGATGTGACTCATAACAAATATGGTTGTGATTCATTACATCAATTGACGTAATGAATCACAACCATATTTGTTATGAGTCACATCATCAAATTGGTCTAAAATGTATCATCTATTGGTCAGAAATTTACATGGGTAGGAGTAGTGGACACAATACTCCTGCTTTTTTTAATGTTCTAATTTATATCAAATTATTTTATAGGCCCTGAAGCAGACGTCACCTTGAGAATCACTGTGTTAAAATAAAAACTGTGGACAACATTGCTAGAGGTTTATTTTGTATGACATAATGCGATGCAATAATATTGTACAATTTGATATGATACACAGTGATACGATATGACACATTGCGACAAGATACGCTGTGATGCTATACTTTACGCCGTGATACAATGCGATACGATGCAATATGTCATGATATGGCGTAATACGACTCAATACAGTATGATAAAATACATTACAATTAGAGGTTGATCGATATGGGTTTTTCTAAGGCCGATGCCGATTTTAAAACATTTGGTCAGCCAATATTTAAAGCTTTTTTTTTTTTTTTAAGCACATTGACTGTAAAATACAACTGAAACACTCAGATAATTACGATTTTTATGCCGCAATATAAATGAAATTATGAATACACATAGTACTCTTTTAACATTTATTGAACTTCAAGTGCTGCCCATACAGGTGCCTGATCAAATATCTTATAACATTTGTACTACTGATCAAATATCAGCTTTCAAAAAACAATTAAGGTGGCCGATATGTACAGCCGATATTTGAGGCCGATATTTAAGGCTGATTTTTTTTTTTTTTTTTTTTAAAGCACATTGACCGTAAAATACAACTGAAACACTCAGACAATTAAGATTTTTATGCAGTAATATTCATGAAATTGTCAATACACATAGTACTCTTAACATTTATTGAACTTCAGGTGCTGCCCACACAGGTGCCTGATAAAATATTTTACAACATTTTTACTACTGATCAAATATTGGCTTTAAAAAAAATAAATAAAAAAAAAAAAACTGAGGTGGCCAACACTGAAAAAAAATTCAGAATATAGGTTTACCTGTAATTACACTACGATACATTGTCCAATACTTCGTGTTATGTTGCAATACAATACAATGCAATACGATGTGATATGGTAGGATACAATATGGTGTGATACAATATATATTGCAACACATGATATGGTGCAATGCGATACAATATCTTAAGTTATGATGCAAAATATTATGTTATGTTGCAATATGATGAAGTAGAATAAGAGACGGTGCAATATGATACGATAGTTGAAAAACAGTATAAGTCAGTACAATAAATTGCAATACAATGTGATGTGATAACCTTGTGATATGTTGTAAATGTATACAGCATTGTATGTTGCAATATAATAAAATGCGATATGGTGCAATATAGTGTAATATGATTCGATATGATAACCTTACTTTACAATATACGTTAAAATACAATAAGATATATGGCGTTTGCTATATGTTGTGATACAGTGTGATAACTTAAGATGCATTTTAATATAATATGACGCAATACGAGACTATAAGCTACAGATTGTTACGTTTTTAACTGACACTGAAATCCTGGAATCCTCCCCTGCAGGACGTCAGTAGAGGATTTCAGGAAGACGTCCGATACATGCGAACATGCTTAATTCATAAGGTGTCAACATTTCCCGTGCAGAGACGTTAGGATCAATACTTCACTCTCAGAAGGAGGCGTCCGAGTCACCTTTGACCCCTGACGGCACGTGGCTCACGTCGCATGTGAATAGCATTAGCTTGCGTCATTTAAACCCCAGCGGCGTTTACACAGATAATTCATTAACTCGAATGGCAGCCACAGGTATCTCACTGGTTTAACGTTCATTCATAAGTCTGAGAAATAACGCTCAATAATCACATCTTTCTTAGGGTTTCCATTCCTGTCTGACTCGTAAAGAATTGGAGTATGAGGTTAAAGCCATCTTGTCAAAGCACTGGATTTAATTAAACGCTTTGATCTGTATGCAGAATGCAGAATGCAGCCTGCGTCGTGGGTTGCCACTGCACGCTCGACTCTAAGGACTATTTATAATTGAACACTGCAAGGAAATCGCACTCTTTGGAATATGGATATGATGTTCAATTATAGTGTATCATGGCAATTCATCCTATATTTCATGTCAATGTGGGAGGAATCCATTAGCAATTTACTTTACAAGCAGACTTACCACTTGCGCACGGATCTCACATATTTTGGCAGAGACAGTCGAATCTGCATTTGCGAGCATGAACAAAATCCTGACAAAGCTGGAGCCAGTACTTTAGTCAGCGCCGCTGTGCAAATGTGCAGTGCAGACCGGCTCCGGTGGAAATAAATCGTAGGCTGATTTTATGTACTTAAAAATATTCTGCTCAACAAGCACAACGTTTCCCTGCTATCACTTCTAAACAAGGACAGATGCTTTCCTTCTGTGAAATCTATCATAAATACCTTTAAAATATTTCCCCATTTCTTTATTTAGAAACTCTTGCTTGCGGCTATGCAGACTGGATGGGTGGAAGTCTGCACAAGCTGTATTTTTAGATAATATTCAGCGCTAATCCAGAAGTGAATGAGCATTAATTTGTCCTGGTTTGCCGAGGATGACGAGTACAAATTCAGCAGGTAAAGCCAGAAAACAAAAGGAAGGGAGAGAGGAGCTAAAAAAAAAAAAACAAAAAAAAAAAACAGTGAGGAAAGTGTCGTGCCACCTGTGACCCTGTGGAGTAACGTCCCGGAGCCCGAGAGGCCGTGCCTTTCCCAGAACCGATGGAGCTGTCCACGCTTTTACCGCTGCAGCAGTGGGTTCGCAGGCATTTCCCATACTCCTTACGCACCTGGAGAGAAGATAAACAGACAGAACATGGAACGGAGAAAATAGAGTACACCAAGAACAACAAAAATGCAGCAAAAAGTGCCTTATTTCAGAAGACTTTGAAGCTTGAAAATACTTTACAAACAAATGTACACTCTATTACGCCTGTTTGAGTGTCTACACTGGCTCTGGGTTAGTTTTAAGCATGATTTTAAGATTTTATTGGCTACTTTTAAGTTCTAGCAGACAGTATGAACCTAATCGGACTACTTTTAAAGCCCTTCGTAATTATATTTTAACTACAGTCTTCTGTCCGAGCAGCCACAGTTTTAGACCCAATGCTCTGAAATGACCTCAAGGAAGCATATACTGGTTTTATCTGAACTGCTGCTTATTTATTACCTTGTTGTTTAGTTGATTTTCATTGTATTTTATTCACATCCTTGACTGTTTTAAAAGGAAGAGGGAGATAAATAATATATATTAATATTATATGGAGAAGGGGTGGGGTTAAATAAGTTCTACTTCTTCCCACCCGTTTTTGGGCATGTAAATTAAACTGCTGTGCTGTTCATCTGTCTAAGATTGTCTTGATTGTTGTTTTACTTGTTCACATATATGTTAAACCTCATTGCATGTTTGGAATAAATCACTGAAATCAAATCAAAATAATAACACAGATAATGACAACTCCAAATTTCCCCTATGTTTTAGAGTGAAAAAAGTAAAAATATGTTGAGGAAAATGTTTACATCTACAAGCTATCCTATAAAAAATGTGAATAACATGAACAACCATGAACAAGCTGAACTTTGTTAAGAAAAATAAATATAATTTTAGCAATATTATACCTCAGGTTATCCTTCACACATGTCATGTCTGTTACAACTTACAGACCACAGTGAATCTACAAATACACAAAACATTTAGTAACAGGCACAATATTGGTAAAATTACACATATTTCTCTTCAGATGCTTAAGTTATTTGAATTTGTTCAGGTTATTCACATTTTTTGGGAAGGGATAGTTTGTAAATGTAAACATTTCCATGTAGTTTTACTTTTTTACAATGAACCCATAAAGACCCAAACATCCACCGTCAACCAAAACCATCTACTGATGCAACTGTTTAATACCTGTTGATCCATTAATCCTATCAATACATGTAAATAATTGGTGTAAAATGCAGTTTGTCGTCCTTTCATGGTCATCAGATATGACCCATTTGGATGCTCCATAGTTACCATGGAAACACCATCATCTTCTACAACATAGATTCACCAGTAAAACCCATGGAGTTGGATCAATGACAGTGGATGGACACACTGGGTTCATGTTCATTTAATGAGAGATTTGACTGAAAAAGTAATCTTTTCTTCAGTTTTCTCTGTTTTTATAAAATAACCCTCTACTTTAACATGTACACAATCAGTAAATTAAATGTCGCATAATACACAATTAACACTGAGAAAACACAAAAAAACAGACGATAATATTATAATAAATGGCGATCAATCACTTAAGAAAAGTCAAATATAGAGAAAAAAACTATTTTGGAAGCGCCACCAACGTAGCGCTTGGTCTTTATGGGTTAAACAAAGAGAAAAATTTGGAATTGTCATTATTTATAGATTATTATGATAATATTTTACTGGCCTGACTCACTTCAGATCAAATTGTTTGGTATGTGGAACCTGAACTAAAACACCCTTGACTGTTAATAGCTTTAGTGTAATTTTTGTACTTTGCAAATTCATCATATGGGCCAGATTGGAACCTTTGCCGAGCCGGTTTTTGTCCATGGGCTTTATGTGTGACATCCCTGTGTTGGAGTATTTTATTGTGACAAGTTTCAGCCAAGCAAACATTTCAAAATTTGGGAATGAAGTCTGGTCATGTAGAAGCTGCAGAGATGTCTTCAGAGATTCAGAGCAGCCAATGTAGAAATAAGATATTATACATTAATGTCATGTTTGCAACTCTAGAGTGAGTCGCCTTTGTATTCCCTACTTTCACAGCCTGAACCGGCATCAGTTTGATCTCTCCTCAGGTAAAATTCAGACTAAATTGTCCAATAAATGAGCGCATACCTTCTTCTGCAGGACACAGTGGAAGATGAAGATGAACATTCCTTGCAGGGAGTTGAAGATGGTGAACAGGTAGGCCATAACCACCGTGCTCTCGTTGACGTACATGAGTCCAAAGGCCCAGGTGAGTCCCAGCAGACACAGTAAGGCGATGGCTCCGATCACCCACGATCTGACAACACAGAAGGAGCTTAACACACTCATGTCACACTCATTAGCAAAAAAAAATACAAATAAACACCTATGGATGTTAGCAGGTGGGTGACTATATTATTGAAAACATCAGTTCAGTACTCGTTTGGTGAAAGAGAATAAATGAACAATGAGAACAAAAGGATAAGACATGATGGGGACAGTGAATGGAACTGTTCTACGTTCTATGCTAGTTATTGTTTTTCATGTGATGCTATTGTGGGTTTAATGAGCCACACATGATCTGAAAACTGCAGGTCTGTAGAACAGGCTTCTATGGCATTTTCATTAAAAGGACACATACATCATGTAGTGGATTTCTGTTGCCTGAGCCTTAGAGGAGTGTGTATTTTACCTTCTTACTGAAGCTAAAAGGCCGAAGAGAGATAAATGCCCTTCAGAGTCTAATAAGAATGTAGGGCTGTATCTCAGTGCAGGCGCACTGCGTAGAAAGGCAACATTTTTCTTTTACCTGCATCCTTTTGTTTTGTTTTTTTTTTAGACTCACAGTAGGCGAGTTAAGATTAATTTATGATTTTCACCAGCATCTGTCATCATCCACAGGAGCCTTAGTGCATAAGGATGCACCTTCCCAGACTTTGTTTTATATATACATATATATATGTATTTTTTTCTGCATCCTCTGATATGAATGGCACGTGTTTTCAAAGCTCAATTACACACTAGGATGATGAGCATACGTTGATTAAATATTGTGTAAACAGTGCCAGAACCCCTGGCCCTGGTCCACATGAGTGGGTAGTGATATGTTCTCTACACAGTATAATCTTCAAGTTTTATTTCATCTTTTTTTTTTTTTGTTTTTTTTGTTTTTTTCAGTTTGATTTTTGTTGTTTAAAGGTACTTTTTTAGCTCTCTTTGGAGCATCACAAATGTATTTAGATTTCCCTTCCCACGTGCAAAAAGCGATGCTCATGGGTACTATTACAGAAAAAAAAGAGAAAGTGAAAGTCATCTACCAGACCATCTTTGGAAAACTGGCTTGGAGAACTGATCAGAGTCATACACTGACTGAAAAACACAATGACCCACCGGACAAATGGGAACAAGTTTGGAGTCCATTGCTTAAATATCTGGACTCCTCAGGAAAAGCTTTATAATTGTATTGCAGTGTGTGCGTGTGTTT
>JAPQRP010000012.1:16267739-16284072 GCA_037367295.1 Apogon hyalosoma | reverse complement strand
CACCCCCCCCCCCCAAAAAAAAAAAAAAAAAAGACTAAACAGACCGCAGGAAGTTCAAGCACAACTGTAACTCTTCTTTCTCCACCACATCTCCTATGATTCCCTTACATTATCATCCATAAGTACCGTTCTATACGTTTGCCGGTTGGATTGGGTACATTGTAAGTGGTGTTTTCACAACTACGTCTGCCTGGGTTTTTCCACTCAAAAAATACGGGGCGTTTGAGAAGCTTTGAGAAATGGGATTTTATGTATTCAACAGTCACTCAGAGAAAAACATTGTGGCTTGTTTGTCGTCTATATAGCCAGGCTAGCAGATTTCCTCCGCTGTGTTTTTCCGACTACGAACTGCAGTCGCAGCAGAATGTGCCTCCATCAGAAAAAAAACAAAAAAGATCCGTTTACCTCACTGCTACAAAGAACAACCAACACCTCATGGATCCTATACATCCCATAAACACTGAGGTCACTTACAAATATCACATGATTATCCCATTCCTGGAGTTATCAGGTGATTCAAGTGATCAAGTAAACGGCAAAATCTGATACGATTTATCAGATCACAGCAGTAATCTGATTACCAGGAATCAGATTAACATCAATACTCTGATGGAAAACTGTTTGTACGACGTTAACGAAACAACCAACGGACATAAAACACTGTGGTGTCTTTAGGGGAGGAGACAGACTGGACATTGTAAAGGACTTTAACCCTTTATCAGGCAAGTGACTATTTTTGGTCATTTCCACATACATTACAAGACGGTGACAGCAACAGTTCCAGTGGCAACAATCTCAGGTCCAACGTGGTCTCCAGGGTCTGGAAGGTCCACGTCTGCATGAACAGTGAGTGGACCTGCTTTGTTCGGTACCATGAAGTAATGGTACTAATGTAAGATGTGGACAGGGGTCTGGAGCAGCACATGTTATTCTAATGTTCGAAAAGTCATGTTCTAATGTTCTAAAATACATGTTCCTTTCACCTTACATGTGTTTTTCTTGTATTTTTGTTCTACATCCTTCTTGGATTATTTTTTTGCCACTTATAGGTAAGGAACCGAATACGGTAACTTCATTGACCATGATTTTCTACATAATAAAACATTTTTGAAAAGTCTTGTTATGTCATCCAATAACACACTAAGGTTGAAATTTTGAATTTTTGAGTATTTCTATGAGTGAACTATAAAGAGTTAAGGCTACGTTCAGACCGCAGGCAAATGTGGCGACAAATCCGTTATTTGTTTTTCTTTTTTTTTTTTGCCCATATCTGATCTTTTGCACACGCGGTTCACTTCAGGGTCGCATTCAGTTCACACTCAAAACTGACAGAAGTTGCATTTAACGTGTGATGTGAACGAGCGCACAATAAAAAAAAAAAAAAAAAAAAAAAAAGCGGATTTCATCAAAAAAAATCCGAATTGTGCGTTAAGACCCGCTGTCTGAACGTAGCCCGAGTCTCCTGGTGTGACGTTGGATTCAACAGGAAGTATCGAATACAGTGGAATTTCACCTGCAGATTTTTAAACAGATTCGGCCAAAATAAAAACCGGAACAGTCACTACGCTCAATTAGAAAACGCACCACATATCGCACACCTTTAAAACTTAAACAGCGGCTAAAAGTAAATCAGTCTTGTGATTATTTTTAATGTGTTGTACTTTTGTTCTGTTTCTATACTTTTAACTGCGATGTTTTCTGTTACCCGCCTTAGCATTTTCACTATAATCCGGCACATTTATATCTACTGTCGTTCAATACAGATGTTCATTAATGTGCACTGTCCCTACCAATCCAGTCCAATCCAGTCCAATCCACTTTATTTATACAGCACATTTAAACAAGAACATTTCCAAAGTGTTGCACAGCATAAAAACAATTAAAAGAAATACACTAAAAACAATAAATAAGTAAAACTACAACAATGCTATAAATAAAACAATAAAATCAAAAAGTTAAAAGTCATTACATAAAAATTAATAAATAAATAAAAGATACAGAGGAACACACAACTAACATGGAGTTAAAAGCCAGAGAATAAAAAATGGGTCATTCCAGAGTCTGGGGCCGACCAAATAATACCAAATAAACGAATAAATAAGTAAGTCTTCATGCTTGTATATCTGTTAATCGGATTTTTTTTCTTTAATGAGCTGATTTTTCCCAATATCTGATTAATCCCAGTTACTGGATTGTACTGGTCTCGATGTGTCGTAGTCTGTGTTGTGTCGTTTTAGTCCAGGTTCTCCAGGTCTTGGATCTCAACTCCTCAAAGTCTGAGTTTGGAGTGTTTGTCGTTCCTTTTGTCTTGGTCATGACTCGCTCTTGATTTAGGTGATCTTTACCACCCTAAATGATGTTTTGGAGGGAAGCTGAGAATGAGTTGGAGGCTTTTCTTAATGCATTTCCTGCAGAAAAGGCCTGAAGGACTGACTCATCCGTCAAGCTCCAAGGAATTACTTCACATAATGTGATAATGGCAAGTTAAGATAAAAAAGTGAAAATCACCAGCTGCCAGATATAATTACCTTGACTCCTGCAAGAATTAATGGGTGAATATGTGAGGAAAAAGCTGCGATAAATAAACATATTTCTTGTTTTTATAATGGCATATTACAATGAAAGCTTTTATGTTGGACTATATCTACATAAACCATGCAAAATGAAAGCAAAAAAGCCTTGAGAGAACTGGACTGAGCTTCGACGCATTCACATTTTCACCCCGGAGCGTATTAATAACTCATTAACAAGCTCCCATTTGAGAAATACTTCCATTCATACCTGCAAAGACGTACCTGCCGACTACTTGAAGCCTTCTCGTTGAATCAATAACCTGCCTCATAATGGCGTGATTCGCTCATCTACTCCTCAGCTTATCAAGTCCCTAATGTTTATGTCATCTGATCGCTCCGAAACGGTACATGTGTCCTCGTACGCCCAGCGGAATGGTCGGAAAATAAAATGATGATAAAAGCCCTGTCGTTTAATGGAGCCTTTTGTGGCAGACCCACAAATCCATCAGAGAGTGCAACTGGGATGCAGAGGAGGCGGGAGGCGGCGGGGGGGTGCGGTAAATTATGCGGCCAGACATCCGGTAATGCTTGGATATCATCTGACATGATGAGAACCGTAATGGATGGGAGCTATGCATTGTTTGGCAATTAATTTCTCATTCCAGAGCTCTCTTCCTGAGACTTGAGAGGGCATCCGTGGAGGTCACACGGCGCTGGGACACGAGTACGCACCGGGCTGATATATATGCACACACGGACACGGGCCCGAGAGGCAGCGCCGTGTTTGACTTAAATGACAGAGGAGACGTGAGCGAAGCCTCCTCGCATATTCACCGAGAGAATCCGCCACGCAGACGTACAGTTAATGCATGCGAAGACAAAAACAGGCCCGTCTTCAGCCTGAAACCGATGCATATTTATTCATCTAAGAAAAGAAAAGAAAAAAAGATAAATGTATTGTAACTGACCTAAAAATATTCATGCAAATCACTCACATCATCATTAACGACGTCTATACTGTGTTTTTTTTTTTTTTTTTAATTTTTATTTTTCCGGGGATAGGTAACACTGAGCCCGTTTGCATGCGCTCTAAAAATCCGATCATTATCCGATTTCTCAGATAATAACAATCCATGCACCTTGTTTTTCATTTTTCCTTGTATATATATCCTTTATCACCTGTAAATGTCCTTAAATGTTGTGCATATTTCTTAGCTGTAGTATAGAGTTAGCTTTTTGTATATTTTAGTAGTATTTGTATATTTGATGTTTCGTAGTTTTTGTAATATTGCCAATATTTTTCAGTATTTTGCGTGATTTTTTTTTAGATTTATTTAAAGCTGCGTATGACTTTCATCACTAATATTTCATCAAATCTGTAAAGCCTGAGTCATAGCCTAAATGTCACAAATCCGTAAGTATTTCTGTGATTATGCACCTGAATCACTTCCCTCACAACTTCGAAGTGTACTCCATCTCAAGCGGTCTAGTTGTTTACATCCCAAACTGAAACCGAAACCAAACCGCCACTCGGGCCTTTTTGGAATTCCACGCAGCCGCAACAAACACGGAAACGGCTCCATTGCTTCCGACTACCGCGCATGCTCAAAATATGAGGCTGCTATTGTTAACCAAACTATTTATGAGTGTAACGATTCGTTTTATTGTTATTATTCATAAACGTATCTCGTGGATTAGTGATGTCCCACTGACACCAACTCGCAGCCAATATAACCTTCCATTTGAGACTGAGAATCATCAGTTTGATTCGGTATTTTCCGTTAGTATCGTAAGTATGAAGCAAATTGGACTCGGTCAGGACGGAGGTCTGTGGTGATTTCACATGGACGTAAACATTTTCACAACATACCACAGCTTGGTGATGAAGTAGTATATTTCAAATGTATTTATTTTATTGGATATGCAATGAACAATTGAAAAAAATGCACACTGAATATCAGATTCGAAGGCCAGGAAACATATTCTTCATTAAAGTTGAAGTACATATGCTTATGTAAAGAAAGACAGGTGGAATTAACCCCTAAAGACCCTGTGCTACTTTTATGGCAGTTCCCAAATTATTTTTTTCTTTCTATTTGACCTTCCTTTAAAGGGTTTGTTCTCCATTTACTGTAATATTATCCTCTGCAATTTGCATTTTTTCAGTGCATATCAGGTCTTTTCCTTTATTTATTTCACTGATCATGCTGATGTTCAGAAAAGCTCAGATTAAAGTTGAGGGTTATTCTATTAAAAATAGAGAAAACTGAAGAAAAAGTGACCTTTTTCAGCAAATACGTCATTAACTGAACAAAAAAACAAGTGTCTCCATTCACTGTCATTGATCCACCTCCATGGGTTTTACTGGTGAATCAACTACGGAGCCTCTGAACGTCCAAATGGGTCATATCTGATGACCATGGAAAGACGACAAACTGTATTTTACAACAATTATCCACATGTATTGACAGGATTAATGGATCAACAGGTATTAAACAGTAGGTGGTTTGGTTTGATGGTGGATGTTTGGGTCTATATGGGTTAAAAGTACTTCAGTTTTACATAATGTAGTATGAAAGAAAAACTGTTTCTGTTTATCTTAATAAAAATGCAAAGACTATTAGCCATTCCGAGTGTTGATCAATTTAATCAATTTAAAGTCAATTTTCATGTCGGCAATAAAACCCAAGCCATCGGGATACCTTTTCTGTGTTCTAGTCCCTTTTTGAAGTTTTACCTTGTTGGACTTATTGCGTCGTTTTTATCACCATATGTTTGTGATGCATAATATACACGCACTCGTCTTTTTATGTTTTAGTCACATCGACTTAGTCTGGAACTGGTCTAAGTGGATGATTCAATGGCGCACGATAAAAGAACAAAGTCGCAAGAATAAGGTATTGCAGATGCTTCAAGTTAACTATTTGTACTTTCCACAGTCCATCCTGATACACAGATAGTATTATACTACACAGAATACTGCAGTGGTGTCCATTATAAACACGGTTTGCTGGAATACATATTTGCCCGGATCTTTTCAGAGGAGAAAGTGAATGAACAGAATGCTAAACAGAATGTTGAATGCAGTTTTTAATCTCCAAGCCAAATCTTGAGAGTCTCAGTCGACTGACAAGGCCAAACACCATCAAATGTACCGGGGGAAGTGAATGGAAGAAAAGCCGAGTGGGAACACATGAGCGGAGACGGGCTACGATGAAAGGAACACTCCTCCAATTTCAGCCCCTAAACAAATAAAACCTCAAATAAGGCTTTTCAAAAAACTGTCCAGCAACAGCAGAAAGGGCCAAATGGATCCGAGTGAACTGTGCAAAGCAACTCTGACACTAGTGATAAACACACTTAAAGACGCTTCGGCGGCCGCTAGCCGGACTTGGCTGATTGTTCAGAATGAATCACCTCGTGGTTTTGTGCCACCGAGCCGCGTTAATTAAACGTGCCCATTTTGGGATTCGTCGAAAGCCAATGGACACGAGTGGAAGTGGACTGGAAAAGAAGCAGGAAGACAAGATCCCAATTCCACAGACTTCAACCCCTAGAAGGAGAACAAGTCCACTAAAAAAAACAGGCATGCACATAACTCATATTTCAGTTCACATTGTTGACTTCAGTAGAAGACGTCTGTTTTATCTGCAGTGACTTTTCAGATTTACAGAGTCTCTGGTCGGTCCCTGAAGGCAGCACCCCCTCCCTTTCTATGTGTCTCCACTGGCTAGAGCTTTCTATGGTCTGGTGGATGCGACACAATCACAATGTTTAGTCAATGAATATTCAGTTTGGAGAAAAACAGGTGTTGCCATGCACACCATTTTTATTTATCGATTTCCGATTGTGTTTAATTGATTTAAAGATCATTATTCATTGTAATTTCATACCAGTTGTACATTTCTTGAAAGTGAAGTCAAAATTACTCTAAATTTTAGTCGTTTATCTATTTATTTGACTATTTTTCATATGTTACACTACTTTCGTGAACAAAGCAAATTGCTAAATCAATATCTGTAATCTCCAAATTTCCACTTACACTAGAGGTCGATCGATATGGGGTTTTCGAAGGCCGAAGTGGATTTTTTACAGTTTGGTCAGCAAATGGCCAATTTTTGCGGCCTTTTTTTTTTTTTTTTTTTTTAAAGCACATTGATCGTAAAATACTATTGAAACACTCAGAAAATTACAATTTTTATACAGCAATAAAAATGAAATTATTAACTCGCACACATGGTACTCAACATTTATTGAACTTCAAGTGCTGCCCACAGGTGCCTGATCTAATATCTTGTGACATTTTTACTACTGATCAAATATCGGCTTTCCAAAAAAAAAAAAAAATTAAGGCCGAAGGTTTATATTGAAAAAAATCTATATATCGGCCCATATATCAGTCTGCCTCTAATTTACACATATTAAAGGTCAGTTTTCACTACTTATTTCACTTATTTTTAAAATTTGGAATTCGAATTTTTCAGCTTCAGGGCCCAACATTTTCAGCCCAGTGTTCCAGTACAGATAGATGAGAATGTTCCGCACATTTTAATACGCATCCCATGGGGTAACAGGCTATATGAAGCACCTACAGAGGTGATTATAAACAGGCAGGGCCACATTTTTGATCTGTCTTGCTACTCACTGTGCATTTGCACAGAGGTGAGAAAAAAAACAAGTGTTGCTTCCATTTAAAAAAACACCCTCAACAGACAAAAGCCTTGGAGTTTTAATATATTTCTTCATCCTTCTTTCTTTTACTTCTTTCACTTCTACGTACATGTCAGAGCTGATGGATCGCGCCTCGGCCTTAATTGAGGGATTGCCTGCCACCCCTCTCACTACACAGGTGATCTGTGTATGATTTCTGGATCAAGGTACAGCTGCCAAGCATCATGATGGATGGCCGGTCCGTAGTGGATGCCAGACAAAATCATGCGAAATATAAGACGCCGTGATATGATATATAACACGGACGCACTCGGAAATACTTGAAGCATGAGCAAGCGCGCTGGAAGTGACAAAGAGCTTCGTTTAGAATCTGCATCAGAAATACTGCACGTCAGACTTCTGTTCGGATCAGCTGTAGCCTAACACACGCACCAACAGTGTAATATCTTATAATGCATTACAAAAATTATCCTTACATGAGGGAATATGGCCCCGAAACAGTCAAAGAGCCTCTGAAGCGCCAACAAAGCACCCCAGTGTTTCCGTGCTAAAAAATCTAAAGCTGCATTACTAACAGAGCCCCATTGTGTTGCGGCATTAAAGGGTTTGCAAGGAGACTGAGCGTATGTGTGTGTCTGTGTGTGCGCATGCATTGGCAGAATCATTTTAAACTATAATCCTTGCACTCTCCCTCGAAGAAAATTGCCCTCTGCGAGAGGTGCACTAGGCATGTGATAAGAGCGTAGCCTGCAAATAAGCATGTAGCCTACATTCTTAAGCCTCAACATCAAAAAGGGCTTCGTGCAGCATGTAAAAGACTGGGTTTTGTGGAACGCAGGCATTTGCTTTGAATTACGAAGCGAGACTTTGACGATTTGCAATCAAGCAAAATCGCCCCTGATGACACATGACAACGGCAGGTTATTGACTGGGTATAAAAGCAGTCAAAGTACGACACGGAGACGATGAATAAGCAACAGAAGCGATTGTGTCTTTAAGAGCAGACTGCGTCACACTCGGATTATCTGCGCCGTCTCTGCCAGTCTGCATTTACCGCTTAGAAATCCTTAATCAATTTAGCGTGTGTCACTTTCAAGACGAGTCCAAAAAAAAAAAAAAAAAAAAAAAATCAAACCCCCGGCCGCTTCGGGATGGAGGTCGGGGCGGCACGTCTGCAGGCGGGCTTCCTCCGGTGCCAGCCCGGTTGGCGCGACGCCCCGGCCAGATGGCAACATGTGGCAAAATAACCGAAATGGCAGACAGTGGATGTATCCGTGACACAGACGGAGCCATATGTACGAGCAATGAGCTGACAGAGGAATCACTCAGCGGGCCGGTCATGCATCAGAGGACATCTAACAGAAACATGATACTTCACAGGCAGGATAAAGTGTTCGCTGATTACTTTATTCCATCTACAGTCCTTGACACGCTAGGATTGCTAATGTTAATCTAAACGCACACAACGTAACATATTAAAATATCTGGAAACGACCTGGCCTATATGCCTCGTCCCAAACACGGCCACATGGGATTTTGTTTGGGACAAAAAGTAAAAAAAGGAGAGCTTATTAACAGTATGTAGGTGCGTTTTTTTTTTTTTTTTTTTTTGGTGCCATTAAGTACTTAACACGGATATACTTTCAATAGCATGCATAAAACCACTGAAGATAACATGAGGTATTTTGGAAATGGGAGTAAAAATGGACAAAAGCTTTCATTTATCTACAGATTCGCTCTTCTCATGATTTATACATAAGGTCTATAAATTGTGCCGCAATAGTTTGTCACGTTAATCCCTAGACATAGTTTGGAAAACACTGATTTATGTTGAAAAGCAGAGTAATGGTGTTGGATCCCTTGAACTAAAATACTGCTGTGGTTATTTTATACAGTCCACTGCAGCGTAAACATTAGGTCTGTTGGTTTAGTAAAGTTCTAATAGTCACACATATGCATTTATCAGTCTCTGTATTAATATATAACCTAGATATATACATGTGTAAGTATGGACAGCATTAAAAACTAAAGTTTCACACAATAAAAATATAAGCCAATGTGGTCCCTTTACATTTAACAAGTCTTTAACCCTTTTGTTCAGACAATATGAGATTGATTGCATTATTTTCCTCATGTTTTACACCAGGTTTCATTCAATGCTGTTTGTGGGGCCTGAGAATAAGTAGTGACTTTAAGCTTTACAACACATTTAGTTCAGTTTTTTGTCTGTGCATGTATTTCCAGTATTTGCCTGTTATATGTGAAGAAAAGTGAATGAGACATAAATGCGTCTGATCATTTCAGCCCTTCTATAGGAGGACTAAGACTTTTGCACAGAACTGTACATCACCGTATTCATAAGACTGTAGACTATTTCATAGTTACTGCAGAGTGGAACAGATGTTTAAGGTTAACTATGCAGTCTATATATTTAGATGCAATGCGTGGCAAGTTACAATTTTGATTAAATATTAAAATTAGGTTTCATCTTTCAAAATACTCCATATTAAAGCTTGAATAAAGTCTCTTTTGAATGTTTATTGCGTATTTAATACATACACTTGGACATTTGTGGCTCATTTTGGGTCAAATTTAGCTTAATTTTTGGATAGTTTTAGCTCAGAGCCTTAGAGTGTTGCGTAATCTATACATTTTTTTAAAAGGGAAGAAAGGGGTGTTGTTTTTGTTTTTTTTTTTGTTTTTTTTTTGCTTGTTAACACTCTAGCAGCAAAACAATTAGGTGAATTCATACCTAATTGGGTTTATAGCTTGCCAGTGACCCAGAATAGATTTCATTACATTTTGGGAACAGTAGGCCAAATAGTTCAAAAATGATCATTTGGTCATTTCATTTTGTCTTTTCAAAATTCACATTTTTTCCAGATCCCCCCCCCCCAATTTACTTATAATGGGCACAATTTCAACTGTCTGTAGAAGCAAAACTACTGGTTGAATTCATACCAAATTGGGTTTATAGACTTCCAGTGACCCAGAATAGATGTGGTTACATTTTGGGAACAATAGGTAAAAGTCAAATTTTTTTAAATGAATTTTTTAAATCTGTTTTTTCTCCAATTTACTTATAATGGGTGAAATTTCACATGTCGATTAAAAAACATCAATTTTGTTTCAATTTACTTCAAACTTGGCACATATATAGAGGCAACTGATATACTGACATCAGCTGGATCGATGCCAAAATAAGCTACAATACGTGCGAGGGGCGGGGTTTGTTGTGCCTGGAACCACTTGTTTAAAGTTGATATCCACTCAGTGTCTGTTCCCCTATTGAAGCTGCAGATAATAATGCATCAATATACAACAAACACAAGTGTTATTGTGAAATCCAGTCTACAGATTACAATAATGTTGGGCTGAATACAGAAGCTTGCATGTAACCCAGGTGAGCTGTTTAAATAGTCTCCATTTCTGAAAACACACTAGCGCTTCAGACCGCGGCGTCGGCAGGTGCGCGAGGACGAGGCTAATTTTGTCGCGCGGCTGCCTTCGTCTTCCGTCCTGTGGCGTCGTCGCAGCCGCTGCCTTATGCTCACTGTGGCAGACCGACACAACGGAGAGGAAGTCTGCGAGAGGCGAGACCGTGAGTAATTTTTTCAGTCGAGTTTGAAAGATGTGACGCAGCAGAGGCGGCCCCCGGGAGCCGATTTCACCGCAGATCAACAACATTCTGCAGGGTTTAAATGGTAGATGGAGAGGAGGGTGGTTATTCTCGGAGATGTTCATGTGTAATTTGAACAGGATAAGTGTTTTGGATAACGGGTGGGTTGTTTTTGAGTCATTAAGAGGTTGGTTAGACGTTAACCAGGGCTTTGACCATCTTGAAACTTGACTTGACAACTCATTGATGCATAGTTACAATGAACAATGTTATTATCTTTTTCCCTCCCCCGTAGCATCAGTCTAATAATAGTTTAACCCAGAAAGACCCAGTGCTACCTATGTGGCAGGTCTCAAATGAATTCTTCTGTCTATTTAACCTTTTTTTAAGTGATTTATCACCATTCTTTTTGCAATATTATCCTCTGTATTTTCCATACTTGCAGTGAAAACCAGGTATTTTCCTATATTTAATTTAATGATCATGTAGATGTTCATAAAAGCTCAGATTAAAGTTGAAGGTTTTTATACCAACAAAGATATCAATAATTTAACATAAAACAAGTGTTTCTATTCACTCTAATTGATCCAACTCCGTGGGTTTTACTGGTGAATCGAAGTTGCGTACAACTTTTCCGATTATGTACAAAATGTCGAAAAAAAAACCAGAAGTAATGCGTAACGTCGGTTTTTCCATTAAATCACAAATTCGATGATTTGTTTATTTATTATCGTGAGATGACACGAGAGGTCATTCCATAAACATGGCGACGAACGTAAATATGTTGATTTACAGATATATTTTTTATATATTACCCATCCATCCATCCATCCATCCATATATTTACATTCATGCAATTTCAGGGTCAATGGAAAAGCGACTATTGTTCCCACGTCCACTACGAAGCCTCTGAACGTCCAAATGTGTCATATCTGATGACCATGAAAAGACGACAAACTGCATTATACACTAATTATATACATGCATTGATAGAATTAATAGATCAACAGGTATGAAACATTTTAGATCAGTAGATGATTTTGGTCACTGGTGGCTGTTTGGGACTTCATGGGTTAATTCTGCATATGCATTTCCTGGCATTGGATACTGAAGTAAATTAATCATATTTCAATGTGTCTTTTGTTCATAAAACTGATGAGCAAAATATCCAAAACCCATGACTGAAATATTCAGCTAATGTCCAAAACCTATTAAATACAGTACGTTGAGTAAAGAGGCTGAAGAACAAGACACTTGACAGGACATGGTTCTGTTTCAGTAAATTCATTCCAAACAGTAGATACATGGTTCATCCTCCCCTTTACGTGACCGCCCGCAGCTCCTCACCCATTCATTCCAGTGGGAGACGGGAACACGATTCACAGATTTTGACTCATTCTTTCACCGGAAAGTTATCAAAGTAAACACTTGGACCCGTTTTTCACAAGCCGCAAAACCTTCTAAACACAGCAGCCTTAAAATGACATGAAGGTGGGTTTCGTTTAAGGTCTGTCTCTGCATCAATCTACAACAAAATCCTGTGAGATTTTGTGATGAATCTCCTGTGGAGGAGGTAAAAACAAGTGGGAGGACGTGAAAGTGAAAATTAAGATAAAATAATGTTAACTGTCAGCAAGAAACATATGTATACTTTTTTTTAAACTGTATTTTGACCATATTAATCTACTTTCATACATCTGCGTGGCATTTCAGGAACAGGAAGTGAGCAGTTCCAAACACTGACAGAGAAAAACGGGAATATTATTTTGAATAAAGGGTTCGGGCTGAATAAGATAAGATAAGACAAGACAAGACAAGATAAGATAAGATAAGATAAGATAAGATGGAACTGTCATCCTTTTTAAAATTCCACTTGCAGAAAAAAAGTTCCAACCGATTTTATTGAATCGAATTTGACGCTAAAATTATATCTAAAAACTTTATTCAATGTGTCACATTCAAAAAGACTATCTGTAAACTGCTACTGAGAAATGACTGTATTTGTACTTTACCTATATCAGTGTAAATAACACTGTGTCTGCATTAAATACTTTAAATAAATCATTGTAATTATATCTGGCTTGTTGTTTTAAAAAATAAGTCAACATTTTGGGTGATGCATACAGTGGAAAAGAGTCGTTCACACGTTACTATGGCAACCTGTCCATGTGTTACCAGCACAGTCGGACATAATATTTAAAAGGTTTTGTCCCACTTGATATCAGTTTCTGTCGAGAACTGCATGTTCTGAATGTTAAAGCTTAAAAATCGATGTCCGTTTCAAGTCCACGTGTTTTATCTCCCCAAATATTGTTATACATAATGTTAAAGTGCTTATAAATACCTACTTAAAATTGTATAATACATGCATATAAGTTACTGTGCTTACATGACAGAGACTGTTGAACCCGAAATGTGTCCACGTGTTAGCGCTTGATCGGCCCCAGATGTGATATCGTGGTAACGTTCTCACTCTGTGATTATTTCACAGTTGCTGTATATGTCTCTACAGATTCAACGTGACCAGACATGTAGTGATTTCCACCTTTATTCATACTTTTTCACATTGACGTCAAAGACTGAGGTAAAATGTGCCAAGGCAGGAGTTATTTTGGCAACGTGAGATGCAGTCCATGCAGCTGTTTGACAAAAAAAACTAGATGTTTCTTTACCATCTTTAACGCAAACTGCAACTTTCTGGACTTTTTCTTATGTATTGACAAACATCACATGGGCGAGGTCAAGGGCGTCACGGTTGGACAGCCCGCTACTTTTGAACCGGACCAGTTTAAAACAAATATTACACATAATTGGACAGCTCTAAATGCCATCTGAAACATATTCAAAGGGCAAAATTCAGCTTGAAATATTTTTAAAATGAAAAATATCAAAAACTACTGCGTCACAGATGGACAAAAAAATTAACCTCTATTTTTTGCCACAATTACAAAGTTCTCCAGAGTGAAGTTCCTCCGACATTTTCCTCCTAAAATGTATTCAGTGTACACATGAAACCCTCTGTCTTACAACCTAATAATTGGGTAGAGGATAAAAATATTTGATCAGACCTAAATAGGAAGAGTTTAGAAAAATGGCAGCATCACGGATGGACAAAAAAAGTAAATATTAAACATTTTTTATTTCAATTATCAATATCATATACTTTTTTTTTTACCATATTTACAACATACAATATAAACATTATATTCAAATGTATTTTGCATAAATATATGCATTTATTAATTGTAAACAGTGTGTTTAGAATATGACACAAATAAAATAAGTCAAATATCAACGTATTTGGAATAAATTTCGTTTATGAGAGTTTATAAAATGAACCCAGAATGACGGCAGAACACTTTGTCACTTTCCAAACATTCGCACTCATAAAACTCAGTTTTTTTTTCACAATTTTTTTCTCGATTCAAAATACATTTTTCTAAAAATATAAGTAATTACTTACCCAAAAATATAAGTTTGGTGTAGATTATTGTAATTACAGTTTTTTGACCAGATGTTAACATTCCTTGATTTCGCCCATATGTCTAAATAGTGGCACAATTAACCACAATGAAGATTTTTGTCTATCGCCATTGGCCGTCGTTCATATTTTTTCTCCTATTTTCCCTGCACGGCATGATCTTCGTAAACAGAAGATGTTTGTTGGTTGTGCATTAACGCAGAAAAACAGACCAAAACCATTATCAAGAGTCCCAGTCAAACAATGTGGAAATAATGAAACCATGATAAACGTTTGTTCTATTTGTTTGACCTTTACAGGTGAATGGAGACGATTATCCCGCTAATTGCAAATAATTGCGCTCGCTTTAATTGACCGTCGATTATGGAATCATCTTTACAGGCCGGCCTCGTACGAACAGTGATGTGATGCAACGCTTTGACTGAAATACGCTCCTGCTCTTTCTCCTCTTTGTCCTGTGAACAAATTACTCAAGTTCATCCCTAGTGGAAGAAAGCGCGCCTCACAATGATGACAGAAGTCAGAACGCTCCCATTGGCTGATCCGCACAAGTGGGTCACGGAGAACCAGGCGACATTGACATTCAACACCTATCAGAAGAAGACCCTCCAGAGGGCACGCAGACTGTGTAAATTTGTTTGCATAATTCTCATTAACAGATGTGACAGAGCTCATATTGTCAGAAAACGTCCTTCTTGCTCCCATTCGCTACTATTTGACAATTCTGTACTTCTGTTGTATGCAGTATTTTCTGTTTGTGTACATTTTTTTTTTTTTTCCCATGAAGGAGGTTATTTCAGTCGTCCTTGCCTATTTTGCACTGGAATCTGATCATAAAAAAGAGGCTACGTGCAAGAGGACTTTCATGTGCCTAACAGCAGTTCCCTCTGCATAATATTTACCACCAATTCAGTGAATTTCATTATCAATGGAGTTGTCATGGAGGCACTCTTGGGCATAGATCAGCTGTCCTTGGAGATAAAATATTGCCCTCTGTGTTAAAAGAGTCTACAACAGCTGCACATATTAGCACAGGATCGCTGAAGGGAGGAAGCTATCTGCCGTTTCCGAGAACCCCCAAGAAAATCCATCAAATAAATGAACGACGACAAACAAAAGACGTACGACTGATAGTTAAAACCTGCTAAACTCTGGGCCATTTGTTTCCAGTTGGAATCATTCCAACACAAAACAATGCAGTTGCTAATAGCCAACGTTGCATTTATATAAAATAAAGTTATGATGGGTAGACAAGATACGTAATCATGGCTTCAGAGTGCGACCTTTATTTTTGCTCTTCATAGAGTTTTATCAGTAGATAAATAATCCTTGCACTGTTGGATCTGCTTAGTGTTAGCCTAGCGCTGCAACGTTTGTCTCGTTCTGTTGTTTTATTAAAAAGTTATTCACAGCCTACTCTGGTCTCAGACTGTTAGCTTGGCTTGGATATTTTCTCATTTAAGTGCTAGTTGTGTGGTTGTGTTCTGTTGTAGCATTTAGCTCAGGGCTGTTTTAGTTCAGGGGCCACATTCAGCCACACATGATCTGAAATGGTAAAATAATAACAAGATAATACATAAACAATGTCAAATCCAAACTTTTCTCTATGTTTTAGAGTGAAAAAAAGTACAATTGCATAGGGAAAATGTTAACATCTACAAATTAGCCTTTAAAAAAGTGAAAAACATGAACAACTATCAACAAACTGAAGATTATTCCAAAAAAATAGGTGTAATTTCAGCAATTTTATGTCTCAGTTTATTGCTTAAACATGTACGTTAGAACTTACAGGTCATAGTTGCTCTACAAACACACAAAACATTTAGTAAAAGGCAGAATATTGGTAACATTACACTTACAGTCGTGCTCATAAGTTTACATACCCTGACTGAATGAACATGGGATGGTCTTAAATGTTCCAACATGACAATGACCCAAAACATAAGGCCAAGTCGACCTGTCATTGGAACAACAGAAAAAAGTGAAGGTGAAGGAGTGTCCATGTGAGTCTGCTGACCTCAGTATCATTGAGCCACTTTGGGGAGGAGT
>JAPQRP010000012.1:16247412-16265385 GCA_037367295.1 Apogon hyalosoma | reverse complement strand
TTTGTATTATCATTCATATTATCTGAAAAATGGACAAAGAATCACAAATTCTGCTGGGGTATGTAAACTTATGAGCAGCACTGTACTTCTCTGAAGACATTTCAGGTTGTTCATATTTGTTCAGGTTATTCACATTTTTTTGTGAAAGGATAGTTTGCAAATGTAAACATTTTCTTATTATTTTACTTTTTTTTTTTTTAATGAAGAGAGATTTGGAGTCAGTATTTTTCTAGGTGATTACGATAGTATTTTACAGACTGACCCACTTCAGATCATTTCGGTCAGAATGTGGAACCTGAACTAAAATGACTGTTCCAATCTTCGGTGTCGTTTTTGCGTTTCACAAATTGATCCCAGAGGCCGGACTGGATCCTTTGGCGGGCCGGTTTTTGACACCCGTGATTGAGCCGATGTTCTTCTGGTTCCGTGAATGTATAGAATGTGTATATTGTTACAAACACTGGACGTCGTTACCGCGGCAACACAGATGGAACTGTGGGCACTGGGGGCAACTGGGCTTCAGAGGCTTCCAATGACAAACAGAAGACATATGACTGATGGTTAAACGTCTAATTACTGCAGTATGTTTCGGAGAATTCCTTCTGTGAAAATCCAGGCCAACACTCCATTACATGTGCTTTTGCTTTGAGCCGTGAGGTTCAGCGTAGGGCTCCGGGCCCCAGCTGTGGGTCTGGCCCCGTCGCTGCTGCTCCATTGCTCATATCCCATGCTCCACTGGTACGGCAGGTCATGTATGCTCACGGAGGTGGAAGCGCAACGGGGGAACGGGCCCGTGTCAGAGCTGGAAAACAATGACACCTGTCGGGGTTTTTAACATGTTCGATCATGACTGAAAGCCGGGCAGTGCTGCTGGAACAAATCTGGGAACATCACACTGTAGCTGCAGTACAAACAGTTCACCGGGTGACCCTCGGGTTCTGCAAAGTACTGAAGCTTGTTAATGCTGGCCTGTCGGTGATACTAGAATGTCAGATGTTACTGTTCTGTTTTTATGAAAGCAATGTCTGCAGTTGGACCTTGTTTTGGGGCAAAGTTAAAGTACATAACCAGAAATAACAACAAATTATGAGAAACTATATTCAGTATTAAACAGCTACATTTCTGGCAAGTTGAACTTTACATAATAAGGGCAAATGGATTAGTTTGTCTAAAAACAATTCATGAGAGGTGTGTCTCAGTCCTGTGAAATGCTGTATAAACGGCTGCTCTAAAAATGTAATTAATTGTGTGACTTCATTGCTATTTCATTACTGTAACCTAAATTATCTTTACCATTAGATTGTGACTTATCTGTTGCCAATTATTTGTTCTGTTCTGTACAACAAAATGATAAATAACTAATAAAAACTGATCAGTAAAAAAAAAAAAAAAGGCTACATTTCTGATGAATAAAGAGGATTTATGTCCATGTGTCTATTGGCCAGAAAGACATCAAGTGAGAAGAGATATATTAAAAAAAAAAAAAAAAAAGAAAACATTTCCATTTTAGTGTCACGCCTCTGCCAAGAAATCATTAACATGAGAGCATTTGTTTTTGATATAAGCATATTTCGTTCATTGTTCTGGCTTGAAGTCTAAGGACAGGAGTGAGTATTTAAAATATTATTACGTTAAGTCATTTGATGATGAGAATGGGCTGGGATTAAATACGTTTTTTCTTCTTCCCACTCCTTTTCGAGTGGGAATGAATGTGTGTTTTTTGTTTTTTTCAAATATGTGTAGAGTTTTAAGTTTTTATGTCTGTCATGCGTCCTTGGTTTATCTGATTCTAGGAGTGACCGCACAAAAGTTCCTGTGTGTTATGCACAAATGGCAAATAAACGTCTTGATTTGACTTTTGTTTTTTCTAACTTACATGTATTCTCTAAATGCTCAAAATAAACAAATCAATGACATGAATTTTCCAATTTTTTTTTAGCTTGAAAAGCAAAAGAGAAATTTAGTGTTTTCTTAGGACCCAAAGTTACAGAAACCTGGAATGAATGAAGAACTACATTTTTACTGACTCACCAACTGTCTCTAATAGTGTCTTTTCTCTCTCTCTCTCACATAATTAGGTTGTGTCATGTCTTTAAAGCTTTTTTGTTTTAGACCTTTTTTTTTATCTTGTAATGTTTTCTGTTATTTTCTTCTTGTCACATCTTTTACTTTATTTTCATCTAATGCCTTTCACGGTATTTTTTTTCGTAATTTTAATTGTGTTCCACATCTTATATTGTTTTAATCTTATGTCTTTCAAGTCATTTTCATCTTATTATGTCTTCAACATTGTTTTATCTCGTTATATCTTTTATATACTTTCAATCTTTGACATCATTTTTGTCATTTGACCGGTTTTCTGTACTGCTGCACCATCTTGATTTGGTCATGTCTAATCTCTCCTCTACTTCACTTGGCCTTGTTGATGTCAACATTTATAAACTCCTCCAGAGGACACTTCTCTTCTGTTTTAATTAGGAAAATGAACTCGTATATCATCATTGCAATATATTTTACTCTGACAACTGGAGACAATAAAAACAGCTCTGTGGCCCATTTTGACTCACTAGTCTAGTTCTGGACTAATTATAACATATAACAAAGTGTCATTATCACATATTTGACATTGTTTATCATACATTGTACAGAGAACAAAGTTACTGCTTTGCAGATACAATAATGATCTTTAAGGTTGGGCAATATTATTACAATAATGATCACAACGTTGATTAGTATTGATATTTGTCACAGTATAGAATTTGCTAATGGTCCCAGTTAAAGAAAACCATAATTTTCATACACTATATCACATCTGTATCAGGTTTCTTTCTTCTTGTGTTGTAATATCTATTATTATTGAGCACAAATGTCCATATTTCAGGGTATCTGCAGGTTTTAGGGAAGCTAAATTTATGACTTTCAAATACTTTTCCGGCATTTTTTGCATTCCCATAAATAGCAGTCCAACAGGCCTCAGTCATTGTGATGAACCGGTCTTAACCATGTTTCAATCCAGCGAACATTCCATTTCCATTTGTCCATGACTAATGTTTCTATTACTGATGTTGAACCTCAACCCCTCCACCCATGAATGATTGTTGGAGGTTCCACTCATTCCCATCTCCGTTAGGATTAAATGAAAGCAAATATATTTCCCAAAGCAAATATAGCAATAGCATTGATTGTGTCTGTGTACGTTTTAAGACCTTTGAGAGTCAGAGTATATTTATATTTAAGGATTAATTATGAATTTTAAGGATATTTAAAGCCTTAATTCAAGTTATTTTTTTAAGAATGAGTGGACACCGTGAAAGAAAGATAGAGAGATAGAGAGATAGATAGATAGATAGATAGATAGATAGATAACATTTAACAGTCTCCAATACAGTTTGAGTGAATCATGGAAAAGTATATATATATATATAAAAAAATCCCAGACATCAACATTTCCGCGGTCAAAAACAGTAAGTAAACAGTCCTATTTCCAGAATATTTTGTCACCTGGATTTCTGGCAGTGCTGTTTTTTTTTTTTTTTTACTCCCTCACCGGCTTAGGACTTGCATGTGAAAAACAATCCAACGCAGCAGCCAACAAAGACTAATTTATGCAAAGCGAAGTGGTTGAAAGTGATCCCGATTCAAACAACTTTCTTGTACAGATTCAACCATCTAAAAAATTAAGCTCCTTGTGAGACAATTGCGTGGAAAATGCAAGCAGCTAACAACACTTGAGCTGGAATACGTCTGCTTCCTCTCAGTCTGTTTGGAGTTGATCAAAGTAAATGCTTTATTGCTCCAGAGTCCATTCAATCACTCTTTCATTTCTTATCAGTCTGTTTATCTGACATTTTTATTTGTTCTTTGACTCCATCCATCTACTTAATGTAGCGTTTTACTATCTATATTCGAGTAGCAGACTCCTTGCCTACTCTTTGGAGGGCAGCCTATTCTGTACAACAGCAACCAAACACAGTCAACATCTCCTCGGGACGTCTTGTACGGAGAGTTTTCATTTGCATGTCAATTTCTTTGTACATGCGACAGGATGTTTTTACTATATATCACTTTGATAAAGTGACAGGTAATCATTTAACACAAAAAGCGCACAACAAAACCTCCTCACTCTCTTTAACTAGAGCAAATTATATTGTGAGTAGCTGTGTATCATCAAATATACCGTGAGGATGGTCACTGAATGAATGAATATATTACAGGCTTTGCTGAAGCAGGTCTCACTGTATAAAAAAGATTGGGATAGTGTAGCAGCCAGCTAAGGAAAATAAATTAAACTGGCAAGCGCAGGTAGAAAAAGCTCCCGAGTAGAAAGCAGAGGTAGGAACTTCACAGTCAAATAACTTGTGACATTTTTGACTAGAGCTGTTGATGAGATGGCGCAAAGAATTACCTTGGTGTGTCAAAACAGGTTCTTTTTTTTTTCGTTTCATCCTTCCCAACGAGTGCCAATTTATAAAAAGAACAATAGAGTGGAGAAATTAGACTTTTCAAAAGAAGTTTTGGGGGTTTAATGCAAGCTGTCACCTTTCTTTTTTTCTCTCTCCTTTGAAAAGGCAACTGCTACAGTGAGTAAAAGCTTTTAGCTTGTGGCTCTAACACAAAATATATATATATATAAAAACCTTGTTAGACATCCTAAATATCATAAGAGATTTGGGATTAAAGCTAACGCTAACAATGTGTTGTTTTTTTTCTTTTTTTTTTATGTGTGAGCGTGCAATCGTGACTTTTAGAACCATCTATGCTTCTGTTTTTTGTTTAAGTGATCACGTAGGAATGAATTAACACATGACGATGAGCTCCATATAGCCAATTAACACATGCCTACATTGTCTCAACATGTTATATTTCAGCCATTAAAGAAATATACAATCTTCTTCTACACCACCAAGAAAAAGCAAGACCAGCCATGTGACAAGGTGAGTTTGTTTTTTGTTTTTTTTTAAGTCACTCGGCACAGTAAGTGTTGGGCATTACAAATAACATGCTGGCAATTCTGCTGTTATTAAAGCTGTGCATATGGAAATGGAATCGTACGTCAAATTAAAGCTAAGGTTAGAGCATCAAAAAAAGTTTGCAATCCTCAGTGGGCCATGACTGCGGTCTGAAAATGTGATGGTAAACAGGCAATTAGGTATCGACTCATTGCAGGAAATGGTTGTGGACCTGGTGGTGTTAAGGTCAAGAGGTCAGCAATAAGATCAGGAGTTATTCTCTTCATCTAATCTTAGTCTAAAACTATTCTGATGGTCTGAAAAACACGTTCTGAAATACTGGAACTGGAAAATCACTTTCCTGAAGGAGATTCAGCTTCATACATTTAGATTAGGAGCACAACATTGGCCTCATTCTCAAGTCAAGACTGATTTTGTTTGTTCCATTTACAAGAAGTCTATGACCCCATGAACCAATGGAGTACAAATTAGGGAATAAAAAAATCAAGGCCAGGGCCGGCCCACTGCTCTACGGGGCCCGTCACCACCTCAGGGCTAAGCATCGACAAATATGTACTTCTTTGTGACATTACTTTTTCTTTCAGCACAGAAAAGTCAAACAAAATTACCTTTCGTAGTCTGATCAGGTTCATACTGTCTACTGAAAATATAAATTCCTCTTTCTTTTTTTTTGGTCAGACAGAAAAAGTTATTTTTTTTTTATCTGTTGTCTGGTAAACGTGAATAAAACAGCTGACAAGACACGTCACAGTTACATCAAGTAACCTTTACGAGGAAGGCTGCAGGTTGTAGCCGAAACATGTCAAATTAAAAAAATTTACTTTTTCTATCTGACAAAAAATAAATAAATCTCTTAAAATTGCCTTTCATTTATGGCAGTGGCTGACATTCCTGTTGTGTTATATTAAAAGATTGTTTCATAAATTCGCAACAGTTTGACTTTTATGCTGGGGCACTGCTACCAATTGTGGACCCCGTGGAGGTATACGTTGTGGGCCCTTTAGAAAATAAATTATCTGTAAATTTGTCCTCGGAGCGGGGGACATGTACGTTGTGTAGGGACTGGAGTTATAGGGGTGCGTGTCATAAGTGCGGTAACAACCGCAAATGGCCTGAAACCGAAACTGAAAGTTAACTTTGGACGTCTGACAACTGTCTTTCACTTCGGAGCTTACACGAAATTTTCACAACTTCTAACCTATAATCACTGGGCCCCATGAATTTGTCATTTTAAACCCCCCCCCTTACGGCACCCCAGCTTTTGTGTAATGATTTCTTGTTTTCCTGACAAAAAGGAGGATCACTTAGAACGTCAACAAACATTTGCCCAGAATTTCACAATCTGTGCATCCCTACAGGGGACGGAAAACAGTCCACATCGATAAACACAGGAGTATTAGCGAGCCAGTCCATTAACTTTATACTGCACTTATAAATGATCACCACTGACTTAAACAAAAAATACACCCCTCAGGCTCTGTTGGGGATATTTTGCTGAATCTCGGGGCCCTACGAAGCCACTTATCTTGCTTATGCCTCAGGCCACCTCTGATTAAGGGAAAGGAAAAGTAAAGTTGGTCTTACCGAGTCTGTTGTCCAGCGCGCCGAAGTCCAGCGAGTACTTCACCACATGGTAATTGTTCCAAACGTAGAGCAGATTGTCCCTGGGATTGTAATCCACAGCAGCTATGTACTGATAGGAGTTGGGGAAAGGGATGTCCAGATAGCCATCTTTACTCAGCTCTGTGTTGTAGATGTAGTCGATCTTGTTTCCTGTTGCTTCGTTGTCGTCGTCCTCATACACCGACTTCACCACGTAGAGAATTCCACAGATCATGAATGCGTTGGATGCCGAGCGCTTGTCATAAGCCGTGTCCCAGGTCCCTTCAACTCGTAATGTGTAGGGATTTAACTGGCTGATGACAATCCGACCGTTGTTCTGCTCGGTGGCATAGATCACCCAAAGACCGTTTTCATCTACGGCTAAGTCGATGTCTGATTTGCCTCCCCAGCGGTACGGCGAGGTGTCGTGGTAGTTGGCGTTAGCGATGATGGCCTCACCGCTCTTGATACGAGTCCGCAGGTCAAACTTGACGATGTTACGAGTGCGCTCCTTGTTGAAGAACAGCGCCCCATCGTAGACCACGAAGCCGGTTCCGTCGACGCGATGTGGGAGTTTGTAGGTTGTCGTCGGCCTTCCTGCTATGAAATCTTCTTTGGATGAGTACTCGGTCAATGTGTCGGTGCGGTAGGGCGTCCACGGCATGTAGTAGATCTTGTCGGTGGCTTGGAGAGGGTCTTTGCACCAGGCTCCGGACTGGTGGTCCGACTCGAACAGGTGCTCGCTCTGGTAGACCCTGCGTAGAAGCCCTGGGCACAGGAATACTGAGGAGCCAAAATGGGGGAAAGACAAGTACAGAGTTACATTGGCAGGTAAGATTAAAGCGACAATTAAACCAGCTACTAAATGAAACACTTAACACTCAGCGGCTCATTCCTTGGCACTGTGAAGGACCAACACTCACACAGTCTTCATCAGTCGGGGAAGCTCAGAAGATGATTAATTTTGCACAAATACATAATAAAATTCATTCAATAGTCAAACAAGATGGTAGATTACACATGTTCTTACAAGGACATGGAAATGAAAAAGAACTGTATCACCATAAAAGAAAGCCCACATATTAAATGTATTTAGCTGGCATTAATTACTATAGTTAAAATCAGTTCAATTCAAGATCAAGACCATTTTATGTCTACTTAGATGCCCATTTCATTGCCTGTTTCACTGGCAAAAATTTGTGACTCCCAGAATTTAGGAGAACGTATTCCAACGCCTTGATTCCCACCGTTCCAAGTCATTTCTCACAAAGGTAGCGATAATTGGTTCCTAATTTCAGTATAAATTGTGGGGTTGGAACGGGTGGAAGTTGACTAATGTTACTTTCTTTGCAACTCGGACATTTCCCAGACACATTTAAACACAGCCAACAAATTTATGGCAACGTAACTTAAGACCTACCATATCAAATTTAATACCTTTTAAAGACTTTTTTTAAAGGTATTAAATGCAGATTTGTAAATTCACGACTTTTAGGACTTTTTACGACCCCCACGGGAACCCTGTAAGATTATTTTAATTCAGTTACACTCTGACCCCAAAGCCAATGAATCTCCAAAATGACTGACTGAACAGACGTGGACTGTGCACAGCAGGGTGAATAGATGAAATGAAGGCCGTACATGAGGTCAAGTGGACTTGTTGGACAGCACAAAGAAAGAAGCGGTGGTTAAAACTTACCACATATCCACAATCCATGTTATTGCCCCGCCCCCCAAAGGGGAGGCAAGGGGTATTGTTTTTGGTTTGCAGCAAAACTATTGGTTGAATTCTCCTGAAGGTCCCAAAGACTAAGTTTAAAGCTCGGGGAGACCTGTCCTTTCAGGCTGTAGCCCCCAGGCTTTGGAATGACCTGCCCCTGTCCCTCCGTGTGGTCGACTCCGCGGACTCTTAAAAAGCAGCTCAAGGCGTTTTTATTTAGGAAAGCTTTCGGTTGATGGATTTATCCTTTTATTTATTTTATGAAATATTCTTATGGTGTTTTATTGCACCCATTTTATGTACAGCACTTTGTGATTTTTATCTGTGAAAAGCGCTTTATAAATAAACATTACTCACTTACTTCAATTCATACCAAATTGGGTTTATAGATCGCCAGTGACTCAGAATAGATCTGATTACATTTTGGGAAAAGTAGGTGAAAGTTCAAATTTTTTACGATTTTTTTTTTATGTTTGTTCTTCTCCTATTTACTTATGGCCAACATTTCAAATGTCTATAAAAACATCAATTTTCTTTCAATTTACTTCAAACTTTCCACATATATAGAAGCAACTGATATGCTGACTTTAACACATGCATAGACACGATGACATCAGCTGGATCGATGCCAAAATAAGCTACAATATGTGTGAGGGGCGGGGTTTGTTGTGCCTGGAACCACTTGTTTGGATTCAGTTTCTTTTAACATGTCCATTGAAATATTTTAACAAAGGAAAGAAAACTTTCATTTATTCAAACTTTCTTCTGTTAGTATGATCTCAAATCAGGGTCAAAAGTCATTTTTACAAATAATTCCAAAGTCTGCAGCTGAAAATCAAACTTTGCAAATTTAATGAGGGTTTTGTGGATGCTTTCATGTAGAACTTAAAGTTTCTCCTTGATCTGATTGGACCACTGACAATATGAAGAGTCCAATCAGAAAGCAGAATGTTCTGTTGTCTTCAATGCCGCTGCAGATCCTGAAAGTTATGACAGATTTTCACGATTAACAACAGTGCAGACACTACCACGATCAAGGTTTAATTATATTTACTGATGCTGTAAAAATATTAGTACACATCTATTTTTCTCTAAATTGGGTCACTAATTCTAATTAGCAAAGTATGATACAGAGACAATAGTGCGATATCTGAATTTATGGTCCTAATTATAACAGAGGAGTGTTCTGTGAAAAAATGTATAAACAAGCACTACAAAAAAAATCTGAAAATGAATGAAAACTGTGTGTTGCAGCCTTTTTTAACATTAGTTAGCGATTGCTGAGGTTATCTTGTGAGCTGTCATCAACATTAACAGGCAGCATTGCTTTGACGAGGGAGAGCCATTAAAAACAGATATTACTGGAGTTCATTTAAGTGTTTCTATAAACCTGAGTGACGAACCATTGTAAGGTCATAGCTCACTCAAGATTGATTGAAACAAAGTCATTAAGACCCAGATTAACCAAAATACAGCATCGGTTTCCACAAGATCTACATTTTAGGGACACTTCCACCATCACAACAATGTTGAATTGAACACATATAACCTGGAATGTCTTTTACACCATTTTTGTCTTCATCATTTTCATCCTGTTGCATCTGTCATGTTTTATCTTCTCCATTATTTCTTATTATATTTATGTGTAGTTTTCCTCCTGCTACTTCTCATTTATGTCTTAATTGTCATATTTTTTAGTCTAGTCTCCTCTTTTTTATACATTTTTATGCAGTTTTGTTATTTCGTGTTGCTCTATCTTTAACATAGTTTACATCTTGTTCTGTTTACACTTTGTTTTGTGTTTTTTTTTTTTTTTTTTACAACTTTTACTTCATTTTTGCCTTGTCACATGTTTACAGCTGAAGCTTTTCACGCGTGTTTTTTTGAGGCTCTGCCACAGATCACTCTTCTTCTACTTGAATTAAGTCAATGAATTCAAATATCATGTACCGTATTATTAAAATATATTTTACTCAATTTAAACACAATAAATAAAGTTCTGGAACCCATCTTGGATTCTAACCTTCAGTTTATTTATTTATTTTTTTTTCTGAAGGACATCATGGGTAACACAGTTCTCCAAATATATACTTTAAAAAAAAAAACATTAAAATGAAACTTTAAGGGTGTCTATAATTCACCTAGGGCTACACGATCTGGGCCTAAAATAAAATCACAATTTTTTCCTCTAAAAACTCGATTTTCAATTTTGATTTTTGGGTAAAACTACAAAACACAACAAAAGTCAGCATGTCATTTTCGTGTGCAACCCACAATACAACACACTGCTTCCTACCTCAAATCTGTGATGATATCACAGAATCGCCGAAAATTCCGTGATGGGGCCACAGAAGTTATACCAATGTAAGTCAGTGAATATAAGTGATCCCCATGCAGTTATATTTAAACTAGATCCGTGCGTTGGCCACAGCTTACATTGGCATCACTTCTGTGGGCCCATCATAGAATTTGCAGCGATTCCATGATGCCGTCACACATTTAAGGTCCGTGGTCATTACATGGAATTTTGTGAAAGACCGCTCTCACAGTTAGGAGGAGTCGTCTACGGTAGCCCCGATGTGCGTGGCCCTGAGACACCCTTTTTAGAGATTACCCTTTTTTAAAAATCGTCCTAATTAAAAAATCCAATTTAAAATTGATTAATCGTGCAGCCCTAAATTTACCTACATTGAATTAACATATAGTAATTAGAAAGGACATTAACAGTGGCTGTTACATCACCAAATCGTGTGAATACAGCAGATAAAATGATAGAGTTTCTTCCTGTGGCGATGAGTTGAATTCCTCTTTGTTACCGTATTCCTTCCTAGCGACACTGAACATGTGGAGGTGGATGTTACAGTGGGATGTTTTTTTTTGTTTTTTTGTTTTACGGGCTACACCTGCAGCGTACAGATGTGTAGGTCACAAACAAAAAGCACAACGGCCCTTCAGGATTAGGTTTTCAGCTTTTAAACCCAGTGCAGCGCTGAGAAACTTCAGTTTTTCTCGGAATATGTGTAATGTGGGTGGGTAGCATCTCTAAACTATAAGCTGTAAGATGAGTCGTGAATAATATGTGGTTATCGGGGATGTGGTTACGTTTTCATAACAGTACGAACAGAATAAATATCAAGAGAGGGAGTAAAATGAGCTGCGGCATTGAGATAATCTTTACTTACAAATCGGTGGGGGATATAAAAACTATAGACACTTTATGATCCATTTATAGACAAAAACAATCGTGTATGAAACGATGAAACATAAACAGAAGTCTAGCCTATTTCTTATAATTCTACAGAAAATGCACATCGCCCACATAAGTACATCTACAATTATAGTGGAAGTGTAATGTTGCATTATCTGTTCCACATATGTTACATGTTCAGTGTAGGCAGGAGGTTAAAGTACAAGAAAAGAAGCATCCAACAACAGTAAATCCATAGTTTCCTATTATTTAATACGTTGTCAACACATCAGGAGCTGTAGCAGACATGTAGACAATGAAACCATCCACCCTGTGAATGCTTTGACTCATTATCCAATCATATTACACCAACTGCACTGTAGGAACAGATTGTATTATTATAATTCTTTATGAACATTACAAGCTCAAAAATCTTGGTGACCCTAATTTGAGACTGTAATTATGATGTAATTACTAGCTGCGTCACTTCTTTGGCAGAAAGAAAAGGAGAAGAACAAATACAGCAATTAGGTTTTCTATATAATGACTGCCAGTCCATTATTTTATCCCCATGACATTAAACAAATTTGTGGTGTAATTTACAATACCACACACAGTAAGCTAATTATGTGTGAACCGGTTTGTGCACAAATCTGATAAAGAACCAGGCAAAGCACAGCTGGAGCAGGTCAATAGTGGACAGACACTTATTTTAGTTTATTATGAATAACCTTGGATTGAGATAATTGAAGGGTTTTGTTTTTCTGAACTGGAGAATGAGGATAACTGTAATGCGTTTTTTTTGCACATGAATTAAAATATAGAGTTTAAGATCTGAAGAGCAGCTACAAAATTAAAGTCCAGTCAACAGCTCCTGATTAAGTAAAATGTGTCAGCAGTTGCTTTTCCGTTGGACATAGGCGCAAAATTTTACCGATATTTACTAAATGTCGAAAAAACAGGAGTGCGTAATGTCGCTTTTTCCATTAAATCACAAATGCGATAATTTGTTTATTCATTATCGCGAGATGACACGAGAAGTCATTCCATAAACATAGCAATGAATGTAAATATTATGTTGATTTACAGATATATTCATTATTATTATTATCATATTACCCCTCTATCCCATAATAAATTCTAAAATGATTGGGTTTCCTGGTGTGTCCTTACATACCGTGACATGTTTCCTTTAAAACTCTACTTCTTCGCTTGTTGTAACATGCGTCAAAATCCGCTTTTTTTGTTCACGAGACTCTAGTTGCGGAAAAAGGTCTTTCCATTGCAGTTTTACGACATATACCAATTGTGCTACACCCAAAAAAACACCTCTTGCCAGCGCAAAAATGTTTCATAAAAAAACTAGTTTTGGCAAAATTGTCGTTTTTCCATGAGGCAGATTTTTATGCGCAAGTTATTTTCATGCAATTTGAGGGTCAATGGAAAAGCGCCTATAGATGTATTTAAGGGAAATATTGTAAACAAAAATGAAGGATAGGAGCAGGAAAAGAGTAAGTGCCTCAGCGAAGAAAGCGTTCAGTCATTCAAGCGCTTTTCTTTTTCCACAGGTTTGAGCTTAAAGTGCATCACAAATAAAAACAGAGTGTATATGAAGGTTCCTTTGACAGGAACGGGCCAGGAGTCCTGACACTGCGCTGACAGGCTGAGGCCGCCGATCCGTCGAGAGGTAAAAGCTATGCACTCCGAGGATGATGAAGAGGAGGAGGAGGAAGAGACAGTGAAAACAGAGGTTCCTCTCCCTTGTAATCTCCCACGATTAAACATGTTGTTCTACCTGCAGGTGAAAAATGTGTGCAGATGCGTCCCGTCGACACAGCGCCTCTGCACACATCTCAGCGGTTGCTCTGCTAAATGCTAACAGGGGCTGTTTCTACGGTTGGAAAAGACTAGACGTTCTAGGGTACGAGGTCACAGAAGGTGAGCTTTGTACTGACAGCACACTGGGCTCTGAGGAGGATGTCAAAAAAAAAAAAAAAAAAAATCTTGCTATGAATGGAAGCACAAAGATGAAGGAGCAAATGAGAGACATTAAAGAAGTGACACAAAAGCAATCATGGCTTTCATGGGGAATTTCACCAAAAACAGTTTCCGCAGCAGTAGAGTCATCGCTGAAAATAACTCTTTTCACCCTCGCTGCTCATTCACCTTACCCGATTCCACTGACATGTCGTTAATTAAAGACTATAAGGCTTAAAAAAACGTACCGCTTAGCTATTAAACCGCGTTTCACATTATTTCAATTTCATCTCTGACTTCATTCCGGGTTTACAGTTTGACAACACACGTAGCGACACGTTTCCTGCTGATGTGAAAAAGTAACGCTACGAACACGCGCTTCTCTCGAGGCAGAAGTGAAGCTTTAGCTGGTGTTGTGCAGAATCATGCAGTGCTGATAAGGTAAGAATATGACTGCTATGAACTGTCTACAATATTGACTGGTGAGTCCCTGAAGGTTATAGCCATCAACATGTTAGAGCTATAATCAAAAATGCTGACAGCTTATTGGACAAGCTATTGATCACTCTGTATAGCCCTATGCTTTAATATTACGGCACTGATAAAGCAGAGCTGGAATAATCTTTGGTTATTACACGGAATGAAAAACATCCCAGGGTTGGTGGTGGTGGTGTGTGTGTGTGTGTGTGTGTGTGGGGGGGGTCAGGATAGAAGCTCGGTAATGACCTAAGTAATTACTGCATGTCAATGTCAAAGGGTATATCAGTTGGTTGCTAAAAACTGAATGAAGGCAGCAGTCCCTATTTTTATATGTATTAAAGCTAAACTATTTATGCAGTCAGTTTAGGAATATTCCCTACACCATTTCCCTTGACAATTTCATTTTCCCCATGAATGACATGCTCAACCACAGCAATGAACCACAAATGATCATAAAGCTATCAAAGGTCAGAATCCTGCTGCAGCAGCCCATCACCAAAAAAAAGAAATAAAAAAAAAAAAAGAAATTAATAAAAAATGCAAGCAAATGTATAGAGGACTGCAGCTTATCCCAAAATGAAAATGGAGGTGATAAAGAAAAGTTGTCGGTATTTAGTTACCTTTTTGTTCCACTTCTATTTTTAGGCATGAAGGGGAGAGAAAGACAGAAAAAAATACAGAATAGATTAATTATGTGATAACTGGGAAAAAGGCTTTTATTACATTCACACAACAGTACGAGAAGAGAGTGGGGTTAGTGGAAAAGATGTACAAAATATTTCATTATAGGCTTCCAGGAAGGAGAAGAAAACTCTGTCAGACATGAGCCTGTAGAAAGAAACAGCAGATTAACCAGGTCATCAACGACACAAAAAAAGATGTACAAGTACACTTCATTTTCTGCATTCATGCAAACACTCAAACACATGGCTGCTTGAGGAAATGTTAAAAGTCACAGCGACGACTGAAAAATAAACGTATATGGAGAAACATGTAATTTACAGCCTTAAAGTCACAGATACAAAAAAAGAAAATGTGTAATTGTCTTGTTCTGTGCTAAATGTTTCTCCATCTGTTGCAGAATGATAAATGTGTCTTAACGTATAATTTAGTTGTTTTTTTGTTTTTTTTTATAAATCAAAATCCTTTCATTTTCTCATTTAGTAAATGCAAAAATATTCTCTAACTCATCTGTCAATCTCCAGTGGTTGTAAAAGCTGCAATCAAATGCAATTACAGGTAACAAGCCAATGCTACCAAGCTGACAAAATGTCCCACGTAGCAACAGTAGCTAAAGTTGGAAATGAGCAGTGAATACAGAGGTATTTCTGCTGCAAAAACCTTCCTTTAATTTGTTTAATGAATGCATTTATTTATACATTTTAGCCTTATTTCTGTTGTGATTAAACAGCAGCTAATAGAGATAAGGGTACAAGCTAATGGCTAGCAGCTAAACAGAATGTGTCAACTAGTACCCTATGCTAAACTTGCAAAGCAACACCCAATGAACATGTTTTCATCTTTTAAAAACCTCCCTTAAATTTTAACAGATGTTTCAGTGAATGCATTTCTTCATTCATTTTACCCTTATTTCTTTTCTCATGTAACAGCAGCTAAGAGAGAGGCTGATAGAAGCTAACAGCTAGCCGCTAAGAAAATGAGCTGACTAGCAAAAGTGGCTAAAGTGGCATTTTAGCTGCAATAACATGTCTTAAATCTCCAAAGAATGCTTTAATGAACATATTTCTTTATTAATGTTATCTTTATCTTCATTCTGATCCAACAGCGACTCAGACAGATGTGGGTAGAAGCTAACAGCTAGCAGCTAACAGCTCTGTGACTTGAGTCTTGCATTAAAACCTCACAGTTTTCACTCGGAAATAATTAATGCGAGATAAAGTTGTTCCAACGTCTTCTTCACTGTAACTCTAACACACAGATAAAAGTACAAGTAATTGCAAATTGTTATATGAAGCTGTTATTAAAAAGATATACTGAATAATATTCTTGATGCCGACTCAGTCTGGGCTGAAATTTACACTTCAGAAGAACAATACCTGTGTCGTTAGCTGTTAAATAATACACTCAATCTGTTTAATGTTTAGCTTTGGACAGGGAGTATAAAGCTAGTTTATGGGAGGTTTTTGTTCCTGGTGGGGGAAAAAAAAAAAAAAAAAAGAGTCAACTCAATCGCATTGAAACAAAAGATGCTCAAATGCGATCGCTTTCATGTGAGACAGTCTTCTGATTTGTTTTAAATGAAACTGTTGACTCAAGATGTTTGTCATATTGATATAGTTTAGCAAATAAAACAGTTTTACCTTTAAGCTGCACAAAGGCTTTTACCTGTGAACTCTGTACACACTATACGAATCACCAAAAGCATTTTATGTCAGTCAAGGCGTTTTTTCAGGTCTTTTTCATTTGTAGTAGGGGTTAGCATCCACCAAGTGTGCCAGCTCCTGTCCCTTTCCCTTCAGTAATCCCAGTTCTAATAAGAGAGGATTAACCTCTGTTACCAGGGCTTACAAGAGCCCTCTCCTTCAAATGGAGACAGAGGTATGGAGGTCAGTGGGCGGTGGCAGGAGGGGTGAAGTTTGAAAGATGGCAAAGTTATTAGAGGAGAACAATATTAATGCAAGGCAGTGAGCCAATGAAAAAGGGGGAATGAGGCGGCGCTCGACGAGGCACAGGAAAAGAGCGAAAAGAAGGGAAAATAATAGGGAGGGGAGAGCCTTTCAACAAGTCATCTGTGTTTGTCAGATCATAAAATTGTACACTGTTACAGCACAGCACCTCATCAACGGCAAACACTCGAGCTGTCACTGAAACACGATAAGTCCATAGCAAACCTCGGCAACAATAGCTCTGGGCTACGTCCGAATCACCATTACTGGCGACTCAAATTTGCCAATAACTTAGAAGTGCGTGTGCAGCCCATAGATCAAATCAAAGTAAACAGCTGAACGTCCGCGATCGAAGCCTCTTCACCTCCCATGAGCAACGGCCACACAACAGGGACCACGGGGCGGCCGGCGTTTCTGATTGAGCGATTGCTAACAGTGGCAAGGGAAGAGGGGGGTAATGATCTATAGAAAAAGGCATTAGAGGTGGGGATGTGAGAAGTGGTATACGGCGCAATCGCCGGGGGAGATGGTGTGAGAAGGGAGTAAAGGATGTGGTTGAAGTCCCTGACAAGGAAATACGCCACTCCCAGGGCAACAGCTACTATATGTGGATATGTCGCTTGACCAGAAGGCGCCGCTTGAAGCAGGAAGGTCACCCCCAAGATCAGTCGAACCAATTCCTTCACGTCGCTTCCACTCATGTTTCTCTACAAATACAGTGGTGAATGGAATATACCTGCGGTACAAAGCCATGCGTGTCCACGTGTAGTGTGTCTCGGAAAGAAAAAGGAGTGAGGGGAAAGGCACAGCGAGAAGGAGAATTGATTCATTTGAAAAGCTTCTTCACTCCACCCGACCACCCCCATTGTGACCTTAATACGATTTTGGACACGGCTGTCACTAAGTCACTAAAAAGCACTTGGCTCTCTCATCCCCTCATCTCTTACATCTCATCCATTCCTCTCCCTCTTCCATCTTTTTCTCTCTGATGTCTGGGGGGACTGAAACTATCACAAAAAGATACAAACATGAGGATTATTTTTAAGGGGAAAAAAAAACCTACTCTCACTCCTGTGAAATGGTTACATTCTGTCTCAGCGCAAAATAGTACCGTCAGATTCTCCACGTGACAAGAACTAAAAGGGATACCTGTGACGAGGCCGCACTGTTCTATGCCCAAGCCTGACCTTTACAAACACATTTCATGCAATTTGATGTCGAATCTTTAGCTCAAGCCTGTGCAACTTCTCCACAAAAACATCTGATAAAGACCAGACATTTGGTCAATCTTTCATTGACCTTTTTAGTGTGTTTTCATCTTTGATTACAGTTGTGCTCATAAGTTTACATACCCCAGCAGAATTTGTGATTCTTTGTCCATTTTTCAGATAATATGAATGATAATACAAA
>JAPQRP010000012.1:16232234-16245083 GCA_037367295.1 Apogon hyalosoma | reverse complement strand
TTCTCTCTCAACCAAGGAACTGCAGAGTGCAAACCCCTTAACTCCATCCCATCAGCTTTTTAATTAATGGCACAAATTACGGGGCTTTGAATAGCATGTGCCTAAGGACGGGGGAGGACGCGAAGACTACCATCTCTCTTTCTCTGGATTCTCTGTTCATCTCATTCAGTCCCCCCCCCACCCCCCATCTCTCCATCATTTCCTCGGTTGGCGCTCATGTGTCTCCCATACCATCATTACAGGTTTCATTTCTCAACAGCCCTCTTTTTCTTTCAACCACTTGTCTGCTCTCTTTGTGCTGCCTTCTCGTACTTATTCAATCTCCTCCCTAGCGTCTCCTTTCTGTCTCCATCGCTTTCTCTCCTCCCTCCTACTGGGAAGCCGCTATGCTATCTTATAACCTTGACAATGCAGGATGCTGTGTGTGCACGCTTGTGTTTGTCTCTCTTTGAGGGACAGGTGCAAGGACTTGGCGTTCGCCCAACCCGCTACCCACGTGGGACCGACCAACAGAGGGAGAAAAGACAAGTGCAGGCTAGGCAAAACAAAATTAAATACATTTTTGTGGAACATAGCGGCAACTGGAGCAGAAATAACCCAATTGCACCTCTTAAAATATGTCTTGATTTCCAAAGACCTTGAAATTACGGGGGGGAACAGACGAACGAGAGAAAAGAGGGTGTTTAGTCTGGTGTGTGGCTGGACTTAGTGGAATAAAAAAGACAAGGAAAAGAGAAAAGGAGCTTTGATTAGTAGGGTGATCATTAAAAGGAGAGGCCCCCTGAAGAGACCAATCTCTAATTAGTGTTATATCCTCGACACTTTGCAACTCTCCACATCTTGCAGATATGTGTGTCTGTGTGAGTGTGTGTGAGGTGCAGAAAATGTTTACGAGCATTTCAAACCCTGCGCGTTTATTTTCGTGCGTTTGCGTAGGTTTCTCTATAAAGCCAAGAACGCGTTACGCTGAGCACACAAAGGGGGTCACGGCAAAACAACAACCTGACAGATTACATGGGATTATTCTGCTATTACTGAGGTTTCCACAGGTCCGCGTTCAGACCTTCCACATCTCCGTTTATCCACAGCGGTAATCGCGGCTTCCCTGTGTAATTACCTCACCCTTACCGCTGCGGAAAATAATACTTCGGAAAACTGCTCCGATTCCTACCCACAATCTGCCATATTTTCTCCTATATTAAACACTATTTGCATCTTCTTCCTGAGCACGCAACGATGGAAACCCTCCTTAAGCATCTCCAGGTAAAATGATATTTATATCAGTCTGTATGTTATTTGGCATCCTATCCTCTAGCGTCCAATAATGTCACAATTCCCTGAAAATACAATTTGACCCATACCATAAGCAAAAAATGCAATAAAAAAACAATCACGCATTAACTTTCTCAATACTGTAATAAAATGCCCCATCTCATACGGTAATAACGTATTTTTAGGTGGGCCTTTATTCGTAATAAATCATAGGCTGTTGGCGAAGTTGTCACCTAGATATAATATAAAGCTCATCTTCTGTGAAAGTGTCTTCTGTTCATTTCAGTTGAAGGTTACATTATGTATATATGACATTATATATGTTTTCTGTGTAAATGTACAGGGATGTTGACGTGCAGATTTTTCTCGTTTGTGTACATTTTATTACATATTATTATCGTTTGTGATTTTATTTTATGCTGAGATCTTGGTTTGACTTAATGACGCAATAATTCTTAGAAATAATATGCAAAACTTACCATGTTACCTTATTGAATAACTCACATTTCACACTGATTTCATGATTGGAACAGTAAAAAAAGCTTTATATTGAATTTTTAACATATGAAAAAAGGTATATTGATATCAGGAAATGATGCGCTGAAGTAAAATCTATATAATTTGATAACGAATTTCAAGAAAGTGCAATTGTTTTGACATAAAAATATAAAAATATTACAGAGCAATTACATATTTCATCATAATTATGCCCATAGTTTATTTCCAATCACATTTAATCTCTGAAAATGATAATAAAGTGCTAATAGTTACCTACTTATAGTTAAATATAGTGAATTGTTCTTTGTTGTTTGGAAAAACTGGTGAAGTTCTAAGTTATTGTGATCTTGAAGGTTAAATATGCAATTTTAACTCCCTATTTCTAGGCTTTAGCATCCATAAAACTGTCACCGTAAATCAACAGCCATCTCCTCCTGGAACTCTATTTCTGTGCTACTTCGTCAATACATATCATAGTTCAGTCAGACAATTCACATTTCATATGTTACAACAGTGGCAGAATATTTTTAGCATTCGGCGTAGACGCTCTGAGTTCATCGCTCTCCACAGATGTGCGTACATATAGATACGGGGGAGTGATAAATTAATATCCTCCCCCTTGGGTCTACAGGTGGATGCCGGGGTGGTGGAGGGTGCTTAAAGACCTGGCAGCAGCAGGAAATTGAGGGCATGTTTGGTAGAAAGAGGCATATGATGGGCGTATGTGACAGAGAAGCTCCAGTTGACTGAACTAGCTTGGATTCATCAAAAAGAGATGCTAATTGTTATTAGCATATGAGCGTGCTACAGATGTCACCACTGTCAAGGGACGATTTGAGCCTCCGGATGATGCGAGTCGTGCATGCGTAGAAGCATTTATCTCTGCCGGCCATCGTTTATGACTTGCTACGGCAACCTCGCTAGGACAAACGGCTCACTACAGCAACCTTGCAAAGATCGTATCATTGGCACAGAGCCGCGATTACCCTCCACCGCTCAGTTTCCCCCAGGTTTAAATCAAAACGTTTGTCAGCTGGATAGGCTCTCAGCTGCGAAAGAAACCGAAAGAAGGCATGTAAATTAACTCTCAAAATCACTTCAGATCGCTAGAAAGATACTCCTCGAAGGTAGAGACTCTACTTTTTCATAATTTAACTCGTACAACAGTGATTTGTCCTAGCGAGGTTGCCGTAATAGACACGGGGAGATCCCGCCCCCGTCGACTGGTGCTGGAATGGAACCCAAGGCCGTTCTTGCTGTGAGGCACGGGCGCGATCCACTGCACCGCCGTGTCGCCTATTTTTGGCCAAAAATCCTGTCGTTACTCAGAAATATTGTTGAAGATGGACCTGTGGAGTTGAATTCATGAAGAATTCAGACCCAAGCAGAGCATTTACAGTTTACGGAGACCACAGGGAAATGTTTTAAAATGCAGAATTCCATTTAAAAAAGCTAAATATCACTCCTTTAATGAGTGAAACAAACATGAACTCTTATAAAGAAGTGCAATTTTTGTGGCCACCGTACGGGTGTTTACAAGTATTCAGGCGGTTGCATTCTTCACGGTAAACACTAAACGTCCCTAAATACCACTGCATTCCCTGACTTGTAATCTAAACATACTGTAGGTGATGTTTAATTTTCCTGTCCAGATTAAGCTGCCAGCTAACATGTCAATCATCCACTCCAACGCCAACCCTGTAACCTTCTGATACATCCAGTATGACATATTATCCCCCCCGCCCCGACATTAAGCGAACAACAAGATTAATCGTTTATTAGAGTTTGAGATCAAAATGTTCCTGCAGGCACAAAGCAGTCAAAAGCCAATGTGTAGAGACAAGATCAATCTCTGCAAATCCAGGCCATGACGCCGCTGTGAATGTGTCGTGCGAGATATGTGACAGAAAGTCATAGTCATCAGAGCTTGTGGTGTGGGTTGGGGAGTGGTCAGCTGTCACTGAGTGATGAGATGACATTACAGTTTCCCTTCACACATGGGAAGAAGCCAAGCTGGTCGCTCAGGTGCGAAGAGAGGGAGGCAAAGAAAAGAGGGAAGAAAAAAAAAAAAAAAAAAGCTGTCTGAACAAGCTAGCTAATGCTCAGTGGCATTTCAGCAGGGAGCGAGGAGGGTGTGGTTGTGTGATGTATGTGCTGTCACGGCGTTGACTCCCACACTAGTCCTGATGAACACGGATCGGGGGAGCTCAAGGGCAGGAGGCCGCTGAACTTCCATACGATCTGCTTAGTAGATTTACTGATAGCATCAAACACAGTGATCAGAGCTTCAAGAAGCTTAAATGTTCCAGCGAGATTATCCAAAATGAAGCGGCCAGGTGTTTGCAAGCAGAACGCTGACTCCAGCTGGTTTGAAACGTTAACCCCAAACCAATAATGGATTTAAGGGGCGGATGCCAATAACATATTCAAGATTTTGCACATAAGAGTTTCTAAATGAGGGGTTTTCGAGTTCAACGCCACCTGATAAGCTATTCATTTTTATTATTTATGAGTATCACTACTATTTTGCCACTTGTTACTGCTAGTACTTTCCAATGTGATTTTTTTTTATAATTACGTTATTGTATTGCTTTTTTTTTTTTTTTTTTTCCCTTTGTGGTGTTTCTCGTGTGTATTCTTGGTGTTGTGCTGCTTTTGGAACCGCAATTTCCTGAGGGCTCTGCCCAAGGGATCAATAAAGTTCTATCTAATCTAATCTAATCTAATCATTTACCAAAACATGTAGCAACACCCCCCCACACACACACATACACACAAAGGAATTAACTTGTAGCTATGAATCAAAAATGGGTTTTAATCCAGTAAAAAGATGTGAATTTGTTAATTTTTGACAATAACAGATTGCTTGTTCAGATTAGACATTAATCTATATCTACTCTAAATACAACAATAAATATTTACATGAATACAACTAGCAGGTTACCCCCAGAGGTGATTAAATGACTAGTATAAAATACAACAATTAAATATAAACAGGATATACAAATGTTGGTGTGGTTTATATGGAAATTCAATGAAACAGATTTGCAAATGCCCTTTTGACATTCTGTTCTTGGATCTTATGTGTTACTTGTTACTGATTAATTGTGTTTTGTTGTCATTAGTATAAATACAGCCTATTCCTTTATTTAATTTGTCAAGAAAACATTGCATACGTGTTTTACCACGTTCAGTGTCAAAGCCCTAATGCCTTCACAAGTCACATAAAAAGCCAAGTGTTGACTTCATTTACTTCGTCACGGTGGTCCAGTAATTATTTCCAAAGCTCTTAATTCTAATGATGGAATTTAGCTCAGAGGGCCAACTTTGGAAAACCATAACTAAAGGAAATGTTTCTTCCTTACTGAGGATTTAATGGTTTTTTCACTTTATAATATTGTGAAGTCTTGACCTTCATTTGCAAAGTGCCTTGAGATAATGCTGTATGGAGATTGGCATTATATGAATATAATTGGATTAAACTGAATTAAGATGAAAGTATTTAGAGTAAAGCTTTAGTTTTCACATTCTCTTTATTATTTTATAAATCTGTGACATGACCTGGGAGGTCTACATGTGTTGTTCTTCAATTATTTCTTGTATATTAACTTTCTAATATGACTCACTCTAACATTAGTGCCTTAAACTTTGGAAATGATCTGCTTCAGAGATAAAATATGCTTAATGTTAGATACTTTGATAAGATGAATTGGAAAACAAATGACAAAACGTACACAATACATTTATAAATCTTATACCAAGCTTTCACATTTGGATCCAGTACTGTATCTTGAAAACTACAATCAACAAGCACTTCTGATTTAATATTTCATTACCATGACCCAAATTTGACAAAGTTCTACTATGTTTTTTCTGGAAGCATTCTGGTAGTAGATCAGTGCTGTGAAACAATTAGTCTTCATAAAAATCCCAAATGATGCACATACAGAACATATAAAACAAAATCCCAAAAATTCCTCAAATTGTGAATCACATGTGGATTATATTTTCTTCCAACATTAATCCATGAAAATGTTCCAAAACAATATGAATTTCATTTATATATGGGTGCTTCTATGAAACTGGTCCCTAAAAACATGGCAGAGGGGCTAAAAATTCAAACCAGATGTACTAATGTTATGAAGCTAGTTTGGAAGCACTTTGGGTCTACTTTAAAAATAAATATTTACTGAGGTAAAAGAGAAACTATTTTTCAGATAAAACACATTTTTATACAAAAATCTGTATGCAACAGTAAAAAAGGACACGAAAATTACGCGCTACTATTTTTTTAAATATCTTTTTATTCTCTCACAGGTACATTTTGGGAATCAAACTAATTATGCAAGACAGTGTTTGACAAAAATGGTCGCCGTTGCAAAATCACTCGCGATTTATATGGGTTTAAATGGGCAGATTCCGCGTGTAACGTGAGTGGACACAATGGGTTACGCACACAAAACCTGGAATGAGACGGAGATTCATGAAAAACCTGCATGTCTGGGTTAGAAAAACCACTAGGATCGTCAAATTTAACACAGTGTCTTTATTTATAGTGCTATATAAGACCATTTACAGCCATGTGTTCAAGATCAAATGCTCTGACACCTACGCAGCTTTTCATATCCCAATTTTGGTCCTATTTTTGGCCCCAATATTTTATTACAAATGGGATGGCTCAGGTCAAGAGTAAAATTTTTTTGCATTTATCTGAGGTCATCATTAGGTACATCCTGGGGGGAAATATGTCTAAATTTCTCTTTTATTATTGCGTATAAAAAAGCTGGAAAAGTGCCAGATACCATAATAAAACCCAGTTTCATAGAAGCACCCAAACATATTTGTATATAAAATGTGGCTACTTGTGATCACGTGTGGTTTTAGGGGTAGATACAACAAAATAGGAATGAACTAGATTTGAAGATTCAATCGGCACAAAACAAATGCCAGAATTTGACAATACAAGCCGCTTTGCTGCAGCTGTCCCCTTTCTGTCCTATATGGTATAAAAGGATGGAAAAGAGGAAGTTTTTTCATGTCACTGTGGAAAAGTGGGAGCAAAACATCAAGTAGCAGAGCTGACATGTTGCCTGGATTAGCTTTACGCACTGTATACTGACACCGCATACCCAAGGATGCAAAAATACTTCAGATTTAGGGAAATAAACAGGATTTGGGTGCTATTTTTTCCAACTTGGCTAACATTGGGACACACACATTGATACAGGTCTGTCTGTGAGAGGCACACATTGGCCAGTTTGGCTCTAATCAAACAAATCTACACCTGTGAGTAGATCTATTTTCATTAATAACCTAAAAACCCTCCATGTGTAAAGAACGTCAGATACAAGCTGCACTCATGAGACAAAACTTGAGGTGCGTAACCAATCGCGGCGTCCACGCTACAGCCATTAACTTCCATCCTGGTCACACAGGTGGTGTTTGCTTTAGGTGTGACCACTGCATAATGGGCCCTGTAATGACACATTATCCCCAAGCTGCATTGTAAGTGATAGCCATGTGCAGAGCATTAATTTCATGGTTTCAGCCGCCAACACAGAAACATAGAGATGGGTAGCAGGTGCCGGGTAAAACTCGCCAAAACTATCTAGTCTATTATTCGATTAGGGCCCCCTGGACCCGCTAGGTGTGTTATTATTAGCAAAGTGAATTAAAAACCAATTAAGTGAGTTGGAAATAAAAGCACTACATGGCAAGTTGCTATGAGGTATGAGCTCAGGATTACTCTGCTCAAATTGGAGGTGATTCAGTGATTATATGCCCTGGCTTAGCTTCTAAATTGTGAGCCATATCTGACAGGGCTGAGCTGGATCCCACTGAGCAAGGCAGGATTTTACATTGTCCTTATTAGCTACAAACAGTGGGGGGAACTAGTGGATTATGTATAGCTACAGACTGCCAGCAGGTTTTCTTCCTTTGTTCTCTCAGTCTGTTCTCGTCTCTCAATTTTCGTCTCTCACTCCCTCGCTTCCTCATGAGCTTTGCAGATGAGTGTCAGCTCTGAAAAGTGAACTGTACAAACATAATTGCTGAAAGAATGACTTATTATCCCCCTATATCATCTACATTTTTGGGCTTTTTGTTCCGAGCGGCTGATCACTCACCTTGTCTATAGAAGCCATTTTCTGCATGTAATTATCTTACAGTTATCAAGCAAAAAATCTGCCAGCTATGTATAGTTTAACATGCTGCTTAACATCTTTTCCAGCATGTTTCTGGACACACACGTCAGCAAAGCCTGTTGGGACGGAGTGAATCCAGCACAGACAATGTTCGAGTGGCTTACAAAGAGCTGTCTCTACATTTAGACAGACTGCATTCATTTGGCGGTATGTACTTACGATCTAAGCATTGATTTTGACTGGTCCTCTTGCTTTCATCTGCACGCCATATCAGATGAGATTTTTTTTTTTTGACAATATGTTGTCCCATTCAGACTGAAAATTCATGATGAGACAAGCTAAGTACTTGAAAACTGTGAAAGCTGCACAACAAAGTGACCAGATGGAATGAGAACCAGAAACAACTTTCTGAGTTGACGAAAGTGACTATGTGATAAATGCTAGAAGCAAATCAAATTAAATCAAATTTTATTTATATAGCGCCAAATCATAAAAGAAGTTATCTCGTGACACTTTACATATAAAACCAGTCGAAACCAGACTCCAGAAACACTGTTGTTGTTTTCACCACTGGACATAGCTCTAAATGAAAAAAAAAAAAAAAAAAAAAAAGAGTTTGATGCTAAAATGGCAGTGTTTCTTTTACACGGATGAGTTTGAGTCTGAGGCTTATGAAGGCATAAAGTTATTACGGGATGTTATCTTTGCGAAGTTGCTGTTTGTTGATCCACAGTTCAGACTCAACTGTGAGAGTTCTGACCTTGACAGATCTTTAGCGCAGCTATTGAGAACACAAACCAAGCAGAGAACAGAAGTTTCAGCGCTAAGAGATAAGCTAACAGAGCTATAATGTAAACTATCAGCCGACGCAGCACGTGAAGATTATAGGACACTGTTATTTTAATCGACTGTCAAAATAAGCGACTATGAGTATTAGTCTGAAGATGAAAACTTGATGATACCATCATACAGATGTGTGTAAACAATGGGCTTTATACTTGCAGCGTTGATTCATTGGTGGTTTTGGTCCTAAGTGTGTTCTTCTTCAAGGCTTTCCCCTGCTTCTGAGACTTTGCAAACTCAATACTACACATAACTATTTAATTTAACAATAATTTAAAAAAAACAACATAAGATGAGAATTCTATTCTTGATGCAGTTCTAATTATTGAGAGAAGCGATGCCATCAGTCAGCTCAAGTCAAGGGGGGTCAATTCTCACTGCTGCTATTTCATCCTAAAATACTGAGTGGTTTGCGTCACTTTGAATCTTTAGTCTTAACAGGGCTTTTAAGTGATGTTTTTAAGACTTTGTTTTAGAGTTTTAATGAGAAAAGGGATCAAATGTAATACAGTAAGTTACCTTGGTTTAGAATTATCTCGAATTGTCACATTATTTTCTCCACTTTTAATATTGTCAACTTCCTAAAATAATCACCCAAGTAATTTTCCCCCCCAGATTTTTCAGAAAACACAATAAACTTAACCAGATATTGATTATTTGATGGGGTGGGACATTTCTGTTTGGAGTCTGCATGTTCTCCCCGTGTCTGCGTGGGTTCTTTCTGGGTACTCCGGTTTCCTCCCACCATCCATAGACATGCACTGATAGGTTAATCGGTTAATCTAAAATTGCCCAATAGGTGTAAATGTGAGAGTGATTGTCTCTATACGTCAGCCCCGTGATGAACTGGCGACATTGTCCAGGGTGTACCCCGCCTTTGTCCATACATAGCTGGAATAGGCTCCAGTGACCCTAGTGAAAATAAAGCGAGTTCAGATAACGAATGAATTAATGATTATTTGATAAGTTAGGCAAAAAAAAGTGTTTTGTTAAAATACACAAAATGTCAACAGTAAGAGGGTTCTATCAACACTAAAGCACAGGTTTGAGTTGACTTCCTCATGTGACAAGTGTGAGAGTTTGAGGCCGCTGAGGGTGTGTAAGTGCTTCATTACTGCTGAAGAAGCACACTGTGATGGAAGGAGGGAGTTGAGTTGACCTCTTCTGTGCTCGACCTTTGGGAGGAGCTGTTACAGCCAAAGTTACACAGATAGAAAACCAGAGGAAAAACAGGGAGAGAGGTTTTAATAAGGCACTAAGAGAATAGCCATGGATATATCTGTCTGTACCTCTGGCTGAACTGCGGAAAGTCAAGGTGAGAGGGCGGGGCAGAGACAGATGTCAGCCATTGGAGCTCAGTCATGTTTATGAGTGATCATAAAGGGTCAGTACACCACTTCTGCCTGAGGGTAGCCTTACTAATCTGTAAAGTGCATGGGGGAGCATGCAGGAACTGCACCAGTACAAGGGAAAAAAAAAAAAAAGTCCTCTGGGAGATGAAAAATTACTTGCTCGGATGTTCCCATGACACCGTTATGACTTAGATTAATGACAAATCTTGTTTATGCGCAGTATTAAGTACTTCTCTCTATTTGTATCTATTTCTTTATTACCGTTTCACCTTTCTTTCAGATCGCGTTTCCCTCCCTCGTCGCTCAATACGATGCCATTTCCTCGCCGAAGAAACACACAGCTCATATCAAATAATTATCCAGACAGAAGCTCAAATTAATATATGATGGATTGCTTTGCTCTGTGACAGCGCCGCAAAGATACACACTCTCAGTGGCAAGTGTTGTAACGTTTTTTTTTTTTCCCTCCCGTTACAATTGATGGAGCGGATCAAATCGCAAATTAATAAAATCAATATAGTATCTGCAGCACGTGTCCATCGATTTAGCACACTCCTCTGCCATTATTAACGGTGGATCTGATTGTACGATCTCACCCGCTTGTAAAGATATGGAAAGGAGAGCGGTAATTTATCCTAAAAGAAAAGAAGCTCCCCAAGCAGAATACAGATAAAAGAGTGGGTGAAGGTGGTACAGAGGAGAGGCAGGGGAGAGGGGGAGCAAATAAAGGGATATAGGGGGAAGAAAAATCAGTGAGTGCACTTAAAGGACAAAATGTGAGTGAAAGTGAGGGAGACTTGGAAGAAAAGGAGTATTAGGACTGTGAGGTTGAGCTTGTCAGTGGAATACAGAGTCAGGACTCCAGCGCTGAAGGAGAGGTGGGAGTCATGGGTGGCTGCTTCTTTTATTAGACTCTCAAATCCTTCCAGTCTGTCTTAGGAACTCGGTCAAGTGACTTACGTTAAAAGCCCATCCATAGCAAAGCCGCTATTCATCAAACCCGTCACTAATATAAGTACCTAATTATTTATCGGCGATTAACAGGCAAAACGGGCCCATTTTTGGGTGTTTCAACATAGGCTGCTGTTAGTACGGCTGCATAACAGGGATCTATAATTAAGAATTTTATCCAGATACAAAGGCCCATCTCTAAGTGGTGGCTCTTTCTGGCAAAAAGTGTCTTTGTTGTTTGGTTTGGTATGAACAGTCCACTTGGCTGTCGCTGATGAATTGCATTCACACCCTGCTATAAAACGCCTCTCAAAACCCATCTCCAGTGACCGACTGTGATTACACTTGCCGTCCCTGCTCAGTATACAAATAAACGCCTACATTACTTCTGCGATATTTATGCACTGCCAGCAGAATTTTTCGACAACAGTTCTGGGCGCAATCCATAATATCAGCAGACAAGGTGCCCCCGTTTTCCTCCCTAGTGTACCCCTAATAGGTGGCCTCGATGCTACGTAACCAATGGTGCCAGCGCAACTTTTCCAAGGCGAAACACGCCAAATGTTCAATGCTTGGATTTGGTTTTCTTAAGAAATAGTATTTTATTAAAAAGAAGACAGGAGATGGGACTGGTTTGAACTGGGATGTAATGAGATAAGTAATAAGGGTCTGGGGTGGAATATGTGCACGAATCCGACCCATATACCAAGAACACAAGGAACCTTGATCCAGTCAGACCTCGTGTCTTTCTGTAACTGGTTTTTAACAACTATTGATGTCGGTCTACAAAGTGCAACTGGCTATGGGAGCTGATTAGCTCAAACCAACTTGGCACACTTTGTAGTTCTGTTGGATCAAAGTTTTATTACATTCCCCTGCAGCCTGCAAACTACACCACTGCTTTCAACAAAACTACACTTTCTCCTGTATCTGTGGTCAGAGGAATCTTAAACACTTGATTTAGCTTTTACTTATTCTTAATAAAACCATATGAATAATAAGAAAGCCATAAAAGAGGGAAAGAGGCTCACTTGCCTTTCTGTTTTAAAAGTGTAAGACATAAAATTGTGATCTTTAAAAATGTTAGATCTGCTGTTTCTGACCAGAAAAGATACAAGATTCAATCAAATCAATCATATAATGTACGGTTACTCAACTTAAAACATGACCCATGATGCAAAAAAAAAAAACAAACAAAAAAAAAACAAATGCATGGCAAAAATAGCACATTATCAAAATTTTAGACCCCGAAAAATTACACTGATCCTGTTTTCAGGGGAGCTAATGTCTCATTACGCTGTAGTTTCTCTTGTCGACCCAAACCACTTCTTCCAAATAGCCTCAATGCAGTTTTTTTGGGGTTCTCGAGGGGGAAACGTCCAATTTAACAGCATAGTTCTGAACACGGCTTAATCCACTCTGTCAAGGGAACTGGGACAAGGAAGCTCTTGCTTTGCATCAAATATAGTACACTGACATAAGTGGTATGCATCGGGACAGAATGGGAATGGGAATAAACCATCGAAGACTATGGGACAGAGGGATTAAAACAGGATTGGGTCAAGTAATTGGATATTTGGTAATTGGGTAAATTCACAAATTTGTCACAGTCTAGTCGTAATGATGACTATATGACAGAGGATTATGGTGAGTTCAAATGAGGTTGTGTTCACTTGTGTTTCTGTTAAAGGAGTGATATTTTGCTTTTTTTAAAAATGGAGTTATGCATTTTCAAACATTTCCCTGTGGTCTACATAAACTGTAAATGCTCTGCTTGGGTCTGAATTCTT
>JAPQRP010000012.1:16175020-16185946 GCA_037367295.1 Apogon hyalosoma | reverse complement strand
GAATTCAGACCCAAGCAGAGCATTTACAGTTTATGTAGACCACAGGGAAATGTTTGAAAATGCATAATTACATTTAAAAAAGCAAAATATCAGTCCTTTAATAAATGTCTATGATATAGTGTATTTATGCCAAGTCAATATGTAGACGTGTGTTTGAAGTCTGGGTTGTTAATTTGTAATAGCCAGATTAATTTTATCAGTGTAGTGTTATTATTATTATTAAAACAGCATTACAATCAGCACGGATAGCAAATATCAGCTATATAAGGCCCGTCACAAGTATTGCATAATCATCATATTATAATTATTTGAGTTAACCGTGACACTGCTGATCATCAGGTTTCATCTGCATAAAATCGGTTTGATCAAAGTAACAGAAATAGCATATTTTGTAATTTCCACATTATTTTTCACCATTTGCCTGGCAGTTATTCATGAGAAAATCTGATATCTGTATCTCCGTAGTTTAATGGAGAGGAAGTAGAATTATATTAACTAATATAGTCAGCATAATTAGACTATTATTAGCAGGAAAGTGAATAAATACTTAGTCAATTAGTCACAACAGTCACTGTAGTTGGTTAATTTTTATGTGAAGTGCATTCAAGGTCTTTGTCGTCTTTATCTTGTTGTGATTACTTTCAACTTTATCCTTAGAAATTAAATTTAGTGTGCAGCAGGGGTCATAAAGTAGTTACGAGTTAAGTTTGGAGGGCATGTGTAATCATGATGTTGCATATTTGACAAAATATGGTCTAACAATTTGACTTCACAAAGTAATCAAAATTCCCATGACTAATTATTAGATTTCACTACAGTGATGACAAAAAAGTTACCAGAGAAGACAATAATATCACTGTGCACTTTCTCAAATAAATACTTAAGATTGGCTTGAATTCACCAAATGCCATAAAACCTATTACATGGTTTCTCTTGCAAAGTCTGCCACGTGTGACTGTGACATTTTTTTCTTCTTTTGACAGTATCCTGCTGTTACTTCCTGTTTTGAACGTCAAAATCAATCGAAAAGTGCTTTCAGAGAAGTTCACATAATGAGAATGGACCTGACATTTGATTTTATTGTGAATTACCTGGGTAACCTACCACACGAAATGAGCAAATCTGACCGATATCTTCTGTTAAAGATGCCCTGCCACACGTATTTCATTACTTTTATGGTAATATCTGAAGTTCTACCAAGGGCTAAGTGAGATTTTTTTGTGTAGAAAAAGTGCCTTGGAAGACGCAGCTCGATTTAAGCCAGTTCTCATGAATATTCAACATGTTTATCTGCTTGACTCTGATAGCTCTAGCCAATGAGAGCCTGGCTTTTCAGCATCCTTTACCCTGCGCAACAAGGAGAGGAACTGGCAGAAACCGAAACTGAAACTTAACATGCTTTGAACATCAGACTCCTGACTTCTATGCCTCTCTTGTATAGAATTTTCACAACTTCTAACCTGTATCCACTGGGCCCCCTCCACTGCTCTATGGGCCCCCTGGGAATGTTGGGCCCCAAGAATTTGTCATGTTTACCCTCCATTTATGACGCCCCAGCTTGCTGTATACGAAAGCTGTCACTGAGCTAGATGAATTTTGTGGGTGTGGTCTCACCCAGTGATCTCATGAATAGTAATGAGCTCAGGCATGAACACATCACACTGACCAGCTGTAATAATTGACCTGATTTCTCCGCTTATTTCTTTTCAGTGGCGATAGCAGACAGAGGAGGTAACGGTTCCTTTTCAAATTCACTACGTAACACAAACACCTATGGACCCAACATATTTCAAAGAAACACAAGTAAAAATGGTTTTGTGTGGCAGGGCATATTTAATATTTTTAGAAGGGGCAAAAAAAAAAAAAAAAAAAAAAGCCATAACCCAAAAATGGATGTGTGAAGATATCTTAACACTTTTGGACTGGACACATGATATGAACAAAATTTATGAGATGGAAAAACTGACCTTGTCATTAAGACTCACTGCTGACAAATGTAAAAAAAATATTGGAAAAAAAATTGGATCTTTACGTTAATCAAAGAAATCCGTGAACTTGCATAGTCGTTTACTTACGTATACTTATTTTGACTTTGTCCTGAACCGGTCTGTATTTTATTTGTCTAAAGGTTGAACCTAGATGCTGCAATTGTTGCGGTCTGTTTTTTTGTTTATTTCTTTGTTCTGTATCCTGCAAAGTTTGTATAAAAATAAAGTATTGAAAAAAGTGCTTTCAAAAGAGAAGTCGCTTCAATACCACAACATTTTGTCAGACCACAGTTCAGCTCAAAATGAAAAACCTAAAGTCTGGGTGAACCAGCTCACATGTCAAAGCTCCGTCTGGAATATATCAAGAGACACTGCTAATGAAAAGCCCTTCATTGTGAGAAAATCAAAGCATGCACCTTAAGGTTACGACCGGAGTGAAAGGTCATCTCTAAACGCCATTAAATAAAGGTGTCAGCGGTGCTAATTTAATCAGACTGCAAGTAAAGAAAAATCCTTCAAAGCAATTATCACAATATTCTAAGAGATGAAGGATGTCGAATTAAATTTGTCCATTATCATTAAAGCTACAGGGAGGCATGCACGGCTCGGTACAACAGAATCCTTCTAAATTCACTCTCGATGCTGAGAATATCTGCATGAATTACCGCATGTGTGGAGAGTTCAAGAGGTACAAACTGTGAATGTTCAGCTGATTGGTTTACATCAAAGTGAATTACGCAACTATGCCATGAAACACTTGTCGCAACAGAGTGTCATCAGTTTTGCACTTAAACGGTTCATGCATTATGTCGCATTTTTCCGAGTCCGGCATTGGAAACATCAAACAGAGGGATAATCACTGGATTTATGTTACAAAGCAAAAAAAAAAAAAAAACAAGTAAAAATCTCACTTAAGATCTATACTAAGATGAAGCATGAAGACAGTTTTAAAGCCTTTAGATTAAGAAAAATAACTTCAGACACTTGTATCTGCGATTTCTTAAAAGTTTAGTTGTGAATATGCTCTTTGCCAAATGGAAAAAAAGGAAGATGAGATCAGTGACTGCAGGTTAAGGAAACCGGACTCATAAAACAGCTTCTTTGTGATGCGCTAACAGTGTGCAGCCTTCAGAGAGGCACAAAGGAAACAAGGTGAAACCACTTCGTCTCAGTGAGGTAAGAGGGCATATGGCGTAAATGTAGATCCCGCTTCCCTTCCGCCGCCCTCTCGAGTACAGCACTCAGTGAATTTGGATTGGAGCTACTCATTCATGCCTAGCTTAAGCCCATTAGAGGAAGGGTGACGTGACAACGAAACAAAGAGAAAAAGAAACATTAAAGTAAAGTCAAAAGAAACCCAGACAGTAGGAGAGTGTGCAGGGGGGGCTGAAGGGTTTCAGAGTCGAACACTAATTGAGAGAATGGGGAAGGAGACGGGGTAAGATACAAGGCTTAGGAGGAGTTGAAAGTACCTTGAAATGCTGGGACGAGCGCGGCTGGTGACTTTCTAAGCCAAACATTTCGAGGTGTCCTTTGTTTCTGTCTAATCAGAGTGCAGGCTCTAAGCCTCACCCACTGTCGAATAGAGTTGGGTGGATTTCCAGTTTGGCTGTTCTGATCCCATCTACGAGCTCAAACTGGTTCGATTTACTCAAACCACCTGAACCAACATTTGTCACTAAGACCTTTTGTGCTAAATTTAAAGGTGTCACCGCCTTCAAACCAACCCGTTCTGCATCCGAAAAAGAGCAACAAGATGACACAGGCAATGACAAGGGCTCAGCTGGTAGAGCAGGTCGTCCAGTAACCAAAGGGTTGGTGGTTCGAATCCTGGCTCCAATTGTTCACATGTCAAAGTGTCCTTGGGCAAGACACTGAACCCTAAATTGCTCCCAGTACGGCCTGGCAGCGCCTCGCATGGCAGCAGCCGCCTACAGGTGTATGAGCGTGTGTGAGAATGTGAGGAATTGTAAAGCGCTTTGGGCACCATGAAGGTGTATAAAGTGCCTTATAGAAGTTCAGTCCATTTACCATATTATCTTATTATATATCATATTGTTCTTAACAGATTTACAGAGTGACTAGTGTTGGATGAACCCTACGTGATTTAATACTGAACCCTAACTTGAAGCAGAAAACATAAAAGTTCATGTTTCAGCAGAGGAAGGAGGACGATATTGATGGTGCATTCCATGACTGTTTACTACGTAGTTTCAGAAAAAAAGAAAAGACAAAAGAATTGAGCCAAAAAACAACTAAAGTAGGAAAAGTGTCACAGTAAATCTGATTATGGTGCTGCTTTATTTAGTTTTATCCTGGAGACCGTTTCCATTACAGGATACTACCGACTTTAGAGTATTTGGTCGTCATAGCGATGCAGTGCATAGCTTCCACGACGCCTGCTCAGAAAGTTACTGATAAACTCGCTCATTGCATGTTTCCCTGTCAAGCTCAATCTTTTCATCATCCACCAAGGACAGAAATGTCTGAACCTCCTTAACGACCACGGTGTTGTTTTGCTAGCTGTCGTCATGAGTTAGCCTACTGGTATACTTACTGTAAACTTACGAATCTGTTTTTTTTTTGTTTTTTTTTAACTGGCAGGTCATGCATTGATGACACAATGCCAACTCTCTCACCAATCAGTGGTCTACAGTGTTTATACATCACATTTTAGTATCTTTTCACCCGTTTAGGAACCTCAGCTGAGCAAGTGCTAAAAAAAATAGTACCGGGTACCCGATTCTTTTATGTAATGGAAACGCAAAAATGTTGCATCGAGTCGCTGCATTAGTGTTTCACAGGTTGGAGGCTCACTACTGACCCCCAGTGGACTAGAGCTCCTAAACTTGATCACGAAGAGCTTTAGTAGTCTCATTTCTTCTCTTCAGATGTGTCGCAGTATAACACCTAGTGGTAACTTTAAACAATTATCTTGACAAAACATAGTTAAAAAAGTACTCTTTTTCTCTAAAACTACACACAAGATAAGACTGGAGAAACACATTCACAGTTTATATATTACAAGAAGCAAAAAGGTTGCAAGAAATGTCTCCAGAGGAATTATCTAATTATCAGTAAAAATCGAACCCAAATTATGTGAATTAATTCCGTTTACTGCCCAGATCTACAGTACTGTGCAAAAGTTCTCATCCAACATTAACCTCGTTAGTTTACTAAACTTCTAATGACCACATATTCATTTCTCAGTCTCTGTATTAAGATCCGATCTGGATAAATGGGCAGTATGTACAGTAAAAACACAAGTTTCAGGGAAAAAAAAACTGCTTGTATAAACCAAAGTGACAGTATTTAGCGTGACCTTTGGACTTAACATATCTTTAACCCTTTGTTCAGATAATATGACGTTTATTGCATTAATTTCTCGATGTTTCATACCAGGTTTTATTCAACACATTGTCAGATGTTTCTAATTGTTTTTGCTGCTCCTTTTCAAGGGATCAGAGGTCACACTAAATTGTGACTTTAACCTTTACAACCCATTTAGTTCAGTTTTTCATGCGTTTCATATTTCTTTTAAGGCTGTGCAGATATTTCCTGCATTTTCTTGTTGTATGTGAAGAAAAGAGAATGACTAATGTGTATGATCATTTTAACCCAGCAAAAACAACAAAGATAAAACAGGAATAAGACTTTTGGACTGTACCTGCAGGTAAAATCTGGTATACTGGTCGAGTGTTGGGTAAACCAGCATCCTTCACATGGACAAATAAACAACACTTTTTTAGACATGACCAGTGCTCTACTACGGGGAGAAAACACAAAAGTGGTGTCTTATCATGGGACCAAAGAGACATTTGACTTCTGTAGGCACAGAGGCTGTTTTTAGCAAAAGCTAAAGACTGCTTCAGAGCGCCAGCATACGAAGAGATGATGAAAACCACAATAAAAAACAAGTTTCCAGCATAAGAAACACGACGGACACAAGGTCTACAGGACTAAATGGGTGAGTGAGTTGATGATACAGAAAAAATAATGACCTTGGACTTCAGGCCACCATAACATCTTCAGTTCCTCTCAAAGTCCAAGTGAATTTTTGTGCTGAATTTTAAGATATTCTATAGTCATTCCTTTAAACCATATGTAAACTGATCAACCAAGCAACTGATCACAACAGAATCACTTAAAAAAAACAAAAAAAACCCACACGCTTCCCAAAGTCCATTAGCATCCAAACAGTCCTCTACACTGGTGTGAATAGCTTCGGTCTGAAATGACACCATCTGACACAGTCATTTAAAAAGCTAATGCAGTTTTACCGCAAAAGGCGACAAGAAAAAGCGACACACTTTCAATAAGAAAGGTGCAATCCAAAAGCAATCAAAGCAACTAGTGCTAGGTCATGTGCAATAAAAAGGTGTCCGTGGGAAGGTGCTATGCTCGTAAATATAGTGCCGGCAAGGTGCATCTAAGAGCTAAATGCAGTGGAAATGAGAAGAGGGGTGTGGTAATTTATCATCATCTTCTTAGCCGGTCACATTACCGGTCTCATACATTTTAAACAGCTCCTCCAAACACAACATTGATTGACAAAAATAGGTCTTTTGATGAAGAGCAAAGTGCAGACTCTCATCTTCAAGAGGAAAAATTACAGTTATGACCAAAGGGTTGAGACTGGAAACATCTGGATCTTCATCTGCACAAATATAACCTTTGAACTGTACGCTGGTTTCCCCCCCCCGGAAATGTTTATCCATTCAATCAATCATCCGGTGAAGTGAAATTGAAAATGTATTGTCGTTTTTGATGTTTGCATCCGTTTCACTTAATTTGGAATTCAGCGTTAAATGTTTTATATGCAACACTAACAGTATTTTCACCAAATCTGAGACTGTAGCCCTTTTTCTATGACACTCACATGATCCTATAAATCTCTATAGAAATATTATTTTACAGTATGAGTATTCATAGAGTTACTTACACTATTACCCAACCCCCGAAGGGGAGGCAAGGGGTATTGTTTTTGGTTCAGTTTGTTTGTGTATTTGTTTGTTAACAATCTAGCAGCAAAACTATTGGTTGAATTCATCCCAAATTTGGTTTAGAAATTGCCAGTGACAAAGAATAGATCTGATTACATTTCGGGAACAGTAGGTCAAAGTTCAAATTTTTTATGAATTTTTAATTTTTTTAATTTTTTTAAAAATTCCATTTACTTATAATGGCTGAAATTTAAAATGTCTATAAGAACATCAATTTTGTTTCATTTCACTTCAAACTTGGCACGTATATAGAAGCTACTGATATGATGACATCACCACACACATAGACACGATGACATCAGCTGAGGGGCGGGGTTTGTTGTGCCTGGCACCACTTGTTTTCCTAAAAGAATAATCATCTGTTCATCAATGTCACTGTTTGTTATAGTTTAAATGAAAGTGGCTACAGTTTATTTCCCATTCATCCAACAACAATATATTAAATCTTTTAAAGAGTCTAACCCTAACATCTGTTTAGAGTCCTAATAATGTAAATAACAGAGTCAACAGATTAGGAAAACTGATGTATATTACACATGGTAACTATCTAAATGATAGTCTGCGTAACTTGTAATACAATATATTTCAACAATAATCACATGCCAACAATAGTAATGAAAGTGACACGTACCAACATGGTAAAAAACAACAAGGACACACGAACAAAGGTAAGAAAGGGCCAAGGATGGAACGGTCCAGCAATGTTATAATTTAAAGGAAAGTGGCTACAGTTTATTTCACATTTATCCAACATGAATATATTAAATCTTTTAAAGAAGGTCTTATTTAGCAAAATTCAGCTTAATTCTTGACCTAAAAGATCTCTGAATCATTCATACTGCAAAAAAAGTTTACTTCCTGCTCCGAACATCTGAGTCATCACATTCGAAACAAACTAAACCACATTAAACTTTACTAGATTATTAAAATTACTCCTCTTAACAACTGTACTAAATGCAACTTGTTCATTTATTCCCGAAATCAACCCGAGTGACCTTCGAGCTGTACGCGTTAACAAGCATTGAAAAAATAATGGCAGAGAAATGCTAACATGTTCTGTTCCCACTGTTATTTTTTCACTCAAATAACTTTTATCTCATTAAGATAAGATGTTCGAGTCGCTTAAAGAAACATTTTTTCAATCAGTAGGTAATTTTTTAAGCATTAATCAACGCAACCATGCTTTTTCTTCCAGTCATACCCTCAATTTATATTCCACCCTGACACTTGCAGATGTTAATCTCAAGGAATGCCATCAGAGGGGAGATGTTTTTTTTACGGCTAAATGGTGGACTGAGGGGATAAAAGAACCACAAAAAGTTTTGGAACTAGTTCCAAAAAAAAAAAAAAAAGGGCCATGAATCAGCATGAAAGGATGTTGTTTTTTTTTTTGTTTTTTTTTTTTATCTTGGGGGAGAGAGGATGAACAGCCAGAAAAGTTATTAAAGGTCAGAAGAAGTTGTATGCCCCCCTCTATGTTTGAGGAAAAAAACGGATCCCGCACTGCAGGGTAGAAGGAAGAGACGAAGCAGAAGACATCAAATGTGTACGGCTACTCCCACCTGCCAATTAAAAAAAAAAAAAAAAGAGAGAGCGAGCGAGAGAAGAAGCAGAAAAGCAGAAGAACAAGGATGAAAGACTATGGAGCACAGAGAAGGGTAAATATCAAATGGAGGAAAGGGAAAAAGCCTAGTCGGTTCCCTGCGCTCCGACTAAGCACCTGCTCCTGTCTGAATTAGCCCTTTCTTTACTGTTTGGACTCAACCAAGTGAAACTCACTCCCTGAGCTGACAAATGGACTGAAGCCTCCTACTTCCATTTTTTAACACATTATAAAAACCCATGTTTAGTGAGCCACCAGAGTCTTGGCTATTAATCTGACACCAAAAGACCGCTTTGAGGTTTCCTGGGGGTAATATACTGGGTGTCTGGGATAAAAACATCTCTGCAAATTCCCCAAACTTTTACATTCTTTGACTCCGCTGGCAAAGTGGCAAAGGCGTAATAAAGTCTATGGGGCATTGAACTCAGGCTCCAAAAATGGACAGCGTTATGGTCGACTCAAACCACTGGCTTGGCTGGAAGGAGTCAATCTGCTTCTTTTTTTTTTTTTTTGTATCCCGAGATGTACCCTGTCGCATGGGGAGATGTTCTTAAACGCTTTCCATTTGACAAACCCAGACTTCCTTCTTCAGTCTAATCACCGCAGAGTCTTGTACGGCCAACGTCTAAAGACCCCGGGCTGCCCCAGCGCTGGCTAGATATGCTGGCAGCTTGAAATTTACAGCAACTAATTGGCCAAAATTGAATGCGGCGGGTTCTTATCAAAGAGGAATGGAGGAGGGTTGGAGGCAGAGGGGCTGAAAAATAAGACAAGGTAATGAATGTCAGGTGATGTCATGCAATAGAGGGAAAGAATCAAAAAAAGGAGGAAATAAACCCCTTGATTTCACCGGTCTTTATGGAAAGAGGGTTATGCAAGAGCAGGAAACAAACATGCACAGATGGAAAGGCGGATTAAATTCCAACAATAATCCGGAAAAAAAAAAACTTCTGAATGTATTTATCGCGTTGCATCTTTACTTTATAGCAAAACGGAGTCTTTATCTTCTCTTCCTGGTGGAGCTTTCATTAATATCCTTTACATATTAATGTCGGTTGCAAAACCACCCACCATTCTCTATTTGTTCACATTTGTATTACAACAGGCAGTTGTCCCCCGCTGCGTGCATCGGTCATGTTTTTGTTCTGTAATTGTCAGGTGCTCAACACATAATTGTATCATGGAAAAACAGCCTCCAACCACGAGTAAGCAAGACAAACGAACGACTCCTGCATAAACAGAGAAAGGCTGGGAGAAAAAAGCCTCACCGGCGCTCTGCTACCTGCAAAATATGGAACTTAATCTAACATATGCAGCTGAGTGCACACTTTAAACAAAGTGTGTTATACTATTTGGTGACCCAGTAGGAATCTAATCCAGTGTAAGTGGATCGTTCTTCACGATAAACAATTGCACAGGGCTTTTTCATTACAATGCTTCCAGATTAATCTTTAATATAAAGCAGCACCGGCGTGATATTTGCACTTCCAACATTTAAGTAATGCATAAATTCATCTGACATCTTGCTGTTTGGGGAGTTAAATGTTTATGCAAACCTTGACTTTAAACAGAGAGGCCACTTGTGGTAGGACTGGGGGGTCATGCATGAACAATGCTGGTATTACTCTCACATCTGCTCAGCATGATAAGCTCTCTTTTAATGTCATCGGCAAGCGCCTGTTTGTTAATGTAGGGGATTGTATTAAATATTGAAGACAACAATAGGAATATGTTTGGTTTTCACATACAAACAGATGCATTAGGGCTGCAAACAAATGGAAAATATATTTAAATTATGGAAATGTTAGAATAATGGACTGAAAATGCTGTAGTTGACAGCTATCCTCAATCTTTTTTTTTTTTTTTAACATCGTTAAATACTCGTGGAGTGACAAGTTCATTACGGATTAAACACTGTGCATATCCAAAAACCAAATATTTATTCTTCTATTTTCAACACAGCTTCAACAATAAACCACAGTCAAATGACATAATTTAGCCAAATGACAACAGCAACTGAAACTAAACAAGACAAGGGATAAAGTGGAGTATGAAGCAGATGATCACTCGTACACACATCTACCTAATCTGAGCCGAGGGCAAGTGAGGACAGATATGAACATGGAGTTAGTTTGTCCAAATGTGATGGTATATATTGTGTAAGAGTTACAGTTGTGCTCATAAGTTTACATACCCTGACTGAATGCACATGGGATGGTCTTAAATGTTCCAATATGACAATGACCCAAAACATGAGGCCAAGTCCACCTGTCATTGGAACAGCAGAAAAAAGTGAAGGTGAAGGAGTGTCCATGTGAGTCTGCTGACCTCA
>JAPQRP010000012.1:16137668-16173954 GCA_037367295.1 Apogon hyalosoma | reverse complement strand
TGCAATTATCTGAAGTAGTTACAACAAGTCTAGATATGATATAATCGTGATAGATGTGATGCTAGATATGATCATAGAAAAATGTAGTGTACACTGTTTCTGTTCCATGGTGTATACTGTCTCAACTGAAGGCAAGAGAACCATGTATAGACAGACATTTACTGTATGTGTGTTCTATTTAAGTATTGATGTGATGGGCACTTTGGTGTATATTTTTGTTTGTGCAACTGTGGAGCGCAGCACTTGAGCCCACAACAAATTTCCCTCAAGTATACCAGATCATATCGTATCAAAACAAATACGGAATAGCAAGAATGAGACAAAGAACAGGATAATTCTGAGCAGGACTTTGGTCATATGGAAGTAGTTTTCGTGGAATTACAGCACAATTGCTCTATAACATTGCAAACATAGTAGATTTCTATTCAAAATATAAATGATTTTCACCTTTTGTCCTCACTACACTCACTGATTCATGTATTTCCCCTTTGTTCTGATGAAAATAATGTTTTATGTGATCCAATAAGCAAATTAAATAGGAAACCGGTATTTCTGCTCTCACGGACACTGGATTGTGCTGTAAGTTCCACTTAGTCTCCATACTTTTCGATTCTTGCACAATTAGGCAACGCATAAACCGCAGAATATGTCTCTTCATAAAAACCTGCACCCCGTGACATTCTGCTTGAAATGAGAGGATTTAAATGAAGATGGGTAAAAAGAACCGAAGGGGATTCTTCAGTTAATCCTACTCTCCTGCTAAAACAAATATCTCATCAAATCCTTCAACTCTGAAATAAGGTCAGAAGCCAAGGATAATGAGAAGTGGAACGTATGGGGAAGATCATCGGCTAAGGAGAAAGGATCCTCCCATCTGCTTCCCCCTTCCTTATCCCTCAATCATTCCTGTCGCCCCGTCAGCCCATGGCTTCATCCGACGGTGGACGACTCATTTGTCATATGCTTCCCAAAGTAAGTGTGGTGGAGTAAATAATGATATGGGCACATTTGTTTCCACATAAACATTATTAATAGGAGGGCTGTCAAATGTCAGCTGCCGCGGGGCCAGGAAGTTCCAATCGCAGGTGTTTTCGTCGTCCTCGAGAGACTCGTCAAGCGGCGATATTTATTAACCTTGAGACACACACATCACTGGTGTCGTATAGAACAGGGCTACGTCATGATCTTAAGTCGAGGATGTTCTTAATTTAGTGTATTATCTGTTTTTTCAGAGGGATCATACAGATTAGGTTGTTAAATAAATAAATAAGAACTGCCGTGTTGATGACGACTTTCATTTTTGCCCCCACCTGTCTGAAAATACGGGAAAATCTTGCATCTTGGGTAGATTTTCTACAGCGTGTAAACAAAATCACAAAGAGGTGCACCGGTCCTTTCCACCATGATGCAATCAATGCCTCATTTTTACCATTTGGATCATTTAGACAAAAGCAAATTAATCCTAGAGCTAAAAAAAAAAAAAAGGTTTTGCCATGAATTACAGTTTGTTTTGGGTGTTACTAATTCTACAGATAGAAACAAAGGGTGTAGACAATGAAAACTATGCAGAAGTCCTTAAAAAGTGATGGGAAAAAAAAGATTAAAAGCAGTAGCTGTTGACTGAGCCCAGTGCTTGGTGGTGATTAAATCATCTGCTGAGTTGAAGGAAATGCTAGAAAATAGCACAAAAAGTAAACAGACTGGTATTACTCAAATTCGAGGACAAATAATGAACCAACTACATACAAACTTAATTATTACTGTTACAACTTTTTTTTAAAAAAAGTCAACGGTTGTCAAAAAGTGGATCGCGGCAGGGTCTGTTGAACCAGTTTGGTGAACCAGAACTGTATCTTCATCTTGAAATGTACTCAATATATCAATGGAGGCCTCATTTGTAATAAAACCAACAGAAAATTAAAAAGGAATGACATTCAACACGTGCAATCGGTAATAAAAGCAAAAGCTAACTATAGAAGACAATTAAACAGAACGATTTAAACAAAATAAAGAAATGTTTGAGCAAAATACGAACAATTATTAGTAAAACTAGAGAAATTAAATATTTTTAACTGCCCTCAGACGTACGATTTTTCTGCTACATAATGAGTAAAACTGGATTTCCAAGGTCAGTGGAAAACAGTGGCACATGAACACAAATTACAACACGTTGGAAGGTAGTTTGGGATTTTTTTTTTACCAGTAATATGAGAAAAACTATTGTGCGCTGAGGCTTTAAGTCCATTTAGAGTGATTCTGATGAGCGTCAGCGCAAAAAGTAAAGGGTCCGACAAGTTTCTTCAATAAAGAAAGTTGACATAACTATGAAATATGAGCAATTCTTTCAGCCCCAAAAAACAAACGTCAAAGAAATTAATGTTAGACTCATTTTTACAAACCATACATCCCAGCATTTTTTTAGACAGTCAGTGAAAACACTGATACTAGTATCCACTACTGGGAAGAGCCTCTACTGTCACCATATGGATGCTTCTATCAAACTGGTCATGGGGACCAAACCAGATGTAGATTAATGTTCTGAAGCAAGTTTGGAAGCACTTTGGGTCCATTTTAAAAATAACAGATAAAAGAGAAACTATTTTTCAGATAAAACACATTTTTATATTTTTTTTTTATACAAGAATCTGCATATGTAACAATTACGCGCTACTATTTTTTGCATATCTTTTTATTCCCTCACGGGCACATTTTGGAAATCAAACTTATTATGCAAGGCAGAGTGTTTCACAAAAATGGCCGCTGTTGCAAAATCACTTGTTCGTTTAAATGGGCAGGTTTCGCATGTAACGCAAGTGGACACGGTGGGTTACATGCGAAACCTGGAATGAAAAACCTGCATGTCTGGATTAGAAAAAACACTAGGATCGTCAAATTTAACAAAGTGTCTTTATTTATAGCATATATAAGACAATTTACAGCCATGTTTTCAAGACAAACTGCTCTGACACCTACGTAGATTTTCATGTCCCAATTTTTGTCCTATTTTTAGCACCAATATTTAATTCAAAATTCATTAATTTTGGGATGGCTCAGTAAAAGAGTGTACATTTTTTTTGCATTTATCTGAGGTCATCATTAGGTACATCCTGGGTGGAAATATGTCTAAACTTGTCTTTTATTATTGGGTCTAAAACGCTGTCAAAGTGCCAGGTACCAAAATGAAGCCAGTTTCACAGAAGCACCCATATCCATATCTATATCTATTAATCTTTAATTACTCAACTTCCTTCCACCCACATAACTTTCCCTGCCCATCTGACCACATCCAATGGGAGACAGGAGGTGGTCCATCTTGCATTGCTTTACATTGGTCGTAAAGCATCGGTTTATCCGCTTTTGCCTGCAGGAGTTTCTGTTTTTTCAGCCTCTTAGAAGAGTCGACTTCAGTAGAGTTCAGATATAATACAGCTAGTGGTGGTTGCTTTACACAGATGCTTTGCCAGAGACAATGCTGGATGTCTTTTATGCTATTATAAGGTGTTAAAAAATATATATTTCCAGCTCATTATGAAACTGTGGCAGGACAAATTAGACGATGGCAGGCTGCCACAGACTAGGTAATTAATGGGAGACACTCTCTCAACACTCCGGATTATCCCAAAAAAACCAAAGGTATTCATTATTTTAATATTTTAATAACGATCAATAGCAGAAATATTGTTTTATTCATGCAAATGCAGAATTCCAGCTTCTAGTCTGTTGGTGCATTTCCAATTTGACATGATAGGAGTTCATATCCGAGTCATTTTTTTAAGCTTTTTTTGTTCTAGTATCAGCAAGACTGGAAATAAAGTGATAGAAAAAGTCGGGACAGGTAGGAATATGACTGGATATGTGTGGGTTAGGGTGAGGATGTGTTTGTGGGGAGGGGTTTGCTCTCTCCTGACCTGCTTTTCTCCTTTAGGGGTCATGCACAAACCAGCCACAATGCTATCAGCTGTCCCTTAAGGTGCCTGCCGAGGTCTACTGAGATATAAGGTGATATATAGCTTTGATATAGCCTGTAATTACTGGCCGTGAAGGCCACAGCGCCTTGGGGGAAAGGGAAAGGGGAACACAGAAAAGGGAGGAGAGAGATACTGGGGCTCTGATGAGAAAAGGGTCAGTGGTGTTTGATAGCACAAGTGGTCGGCCTTTCCAGAGATTTCACACTGTGGGATGTGGCGTTAGATCTATACATGTGTCATGGAGAACGTTCCCTGCAACAAGCTCCAAACACATCCCACAGGGAAATAGAAACTGTCTACACAGACCTTTCAAATAGCTCCAAATGATGTCAGCCCCTTGTAAACTATTGTTGCAAATTCACCCCAATAGTCCTTAACAGTGTTATGAACCCTTAAAGACCCAGCGCACAATAATACTAGCAAATTAGACAACTGGTATTATTATTATTGGTATTATTATATATTTTTGTGTTGTTTTTATTATCATTATTACTACAATCATTATTGCCCCCTACACTGCCCCCTCTATCTTTCTCACTTTCATTCACACCCCCCTCTTCCCCTTTTCCCTATCACCCCTAATCAATCCATACTGTTTAGTTGCTCTTGACATTTATTATCTTTTTCATTGTAACATGATGTTGTCATTGTTGTTGCCTGTCATTACTCTGTTGTTGTTTTTGTCTGATTTTCCCTTTGTTTGTGTTGTTGTTTCTCTGTCCACAATGTCTTGTTAACTATCACTAATAAATAAATACAAAAAAAAATAGTTGTAGTTGTGTGCCACATTGTCATTGCATCACTGTATTGTTTAATTTACTGTTTTTACAGATATATATTGAGCAGAGCCGCAGGTGTATTAGTCCGGCCCTTAACAACTGTCAAAGTTTCTCATGTGGCCACGTAAGAAAATTAACCGCCCACTCCTGATCTACTGGAAATAATATTTTTTTATTTATATTTCGGCAATAAGGAGGGTCTCATTTGGCCTCACCGTCAACACTGCACCGCCTATGGGTGACACGCTTATCTAAAAGCGGCGGATTGTGCAGAGCCGTGGCGTTTGCAGTACAGAGGGAGGAATGGCTAATGAAAGAGACCCATTCATTTGGTCCTGTCACAGCATGGTGTGAGACAGTGTTCATTTTGAGATGCATTACAGCACTCACAAGCTCAGCGGTAAGCTATCACTCAGATACGGGTGCTATTAGACCTCACTTAAAAGACCAATGCCAGAGTAGACCACTATACACCTATATAAGTGGACTAAACTGGAACAGGTAGAGCTTGGGTTGGATCGCTGAATATCAATGGGGTGCTCTTACCAGGAGGAGGAGGGGGAAGAGGAGGATGGGAGGGGGGGGGGGTTGAGGCGCCTAAATGCGTATTGACAGCTCACGAAGGCCGGTGACATGGCTGGGCGTTCGGCGGTGATGGATGCGAGCTTGGCACACAGACTACGCCGGCAGCAGCCTGGCTCATCTTCAGTCGAGATGTGAATACTAACTAACGCAGTTGCCAGTCACCAGGGCTAAACCAGCGTGAGCACGAGAGGCAGGTGGTTCGCGGGGGGCTAGAGGGCAGGAATGGGACCCAAAGGACGCAAATGGACTCGGCTAATTAGACTCTAACCTGATTGAGGCAGTGTTCTGAATATTACACCTCCACTACTTTATCTCTGTTAAATTAACACTGAAAGCCTGGTAAACAATCAAATCGGATTACTTGCACTGCTATGCCGCAATTCTCCACCAAAAACCGACTGAGAGCGCCACTGGCTATGCACAAAGTTTATAGAAAAAAAGCGTGTTCAGGTGACGCATATAGTTACTTGATATTTGTCTTTATTACCTGAATATAACGGAACGGAACAGACAGTGTCACGATATGCAGCTGTTCTAAATGATGATTAAATACGTGTGCAGCGTAAATTAAAGGTCCAATCTGTGACATTTCGGGCTGTTTGGGATGATCTAATTGCAGGAATGTTTTTAGAATTTTATTTTTATTGGCATATAATCAGGTGAAAATAAGACTTGTTGTGTCTTACGTCTAAAAATACATCGTGAATTGTATCGTAAGGGCTACAACTTTCCACCATCGATGTCTCTAAAAGTTTCTATTTTACGTCGTCCTTAATTCATTCCAGTCATTTATATCTTTTTGCATCTTTTGCTTTCATGTCATTTTCATCTTGTTTTATCTCTGTTCTACATTCCATATAGACTATACAGATAAAAGTGTTGAATTCAGTAGAGTGGGCTACAACATGGTAATGCCATGTACCATCAGACATAATAGTACAATATTTTTCCTCTTTAGGGGTAATTTTATTTACACTGTAATTTAGTTTAGTTTGTCTCAAACTTCGAAGAAAAAAAAAAGAAGAATAAAAGCAAGAAAACAATTACATATGCACCCGTCAATGATCATTAATCACAGAAAAATTAACGAAATACAATAAATTTAACATAAATATACATATGTCAACTCATAATACACTTTTTGAGAAGGGACAGACAGAAGTAAAAGCTTATCTAGTTCTGTCCCTTAATAACTTTCAGAGTCAAATTCTGAACCGAATAAATTTCCTTCATTGGCTATCATTTTAAAATAGATAAATAGATTACTAGTCATAGCACCCTTGTATTGGCTGTAACGCTATTGCACAACCATTCTACCAAGAAATAAATATAAATAGAGAACTAAACTATGCAGGGTATAACTTCATATAAACTCATCAAAAATATATCAAATTATACATCCAATAATATGAAATGTACACTCAGTGTTTACACTTCTTATTTTTCTCCCTCAATTTCTGCAATATTTTTCAAATTCTAAACCTAAATTAATTATTTTAACCCATGAGTAACTGTCTGGTTCTTTCACAAACAGCCTTCAAATGTAAATATTATACAGATTTGACATTTATCACGATCGACAACAACTGACATGAACCTTTTGAGAATGATAAGATATCAAATCAAATCAGTGAGAATGGGAAGTCCTATGGGAAGAGATGTTTTTGTGATTCAGATGCAGGCACCGTCTACTTCCTGGAGCACCTCCTCTATTTGCATTCTTCATATGCGATGGAAATGAAGTAACACTGGTTGAATGTGTCGATCACAGACTGTGGGAAGCAGGAATCCTTCCACAAATCCTACAAGCTGTATGTGGATGTGTCCAAATATTTCTGTCTGTTTTTCTAATTTTGTTCAGAAAATGGATTAACGTTTATTATTACTGGTATGAATTCAACTCAATTTACAGGTTGCATCCAGTGTTACTTTGCACATACTGTAGACTAGAGTTAATTGTGCTTTTAACCCTTTATTGGGCAAGTGACTATTTTTGGTCATTTCCGCACACATTACAAGACAAGGACAGCGACAGTTAGTAAGGCAACAATCTCAGGTCCAATGTGAGCTGCAAGGTCCACCTCTGCATAAACAGTGTGTGGAACTGCTTTTTTTTTTTTTTTTTTGGGGGGGGGGATATAAACAAATGCAATTCCCAGGGGGCCCATACAGCAGTGGAATGGACCCAGAGAATTCAAGAAATAGTAAAGCATTTTCCCTTTCACTTTGCACCGCTCCCCACATCCTCCTTTTATATTTACTTCTTGGATGATTTTTTTTTTTTTGCCACTTATGGGTAAGGAACCAAATATGTTAACTTCACTGACCTTGATTTTCTACATGAAAATTTAAAAATGTGAAAAATATCACAAAAGTAATAAAGTCTTACTATGTGTCCAATAACACACTATGGGTGAAATTTGGAATGTCAGAGTATTTCTCTGAGTGACCTATAAAGGGTTAATTATAGATTGGCTGTATTTTTGTGTCCATATTAGGATGCTAGATGCTGCAACTTCTTCGCCAGTGTCACAAAATATCACACAATGAATCTTTAAATGATTGCATTGTGTATTATTCAAATACACAGTAGCGTATTATATCAAAAATAAAGCCGCCTGCTTGAATATTATCTACGCTACAGTTGTAAAAACAGTTGCGTTGGTGGTGAAAATGGGCCACTGAGCCACAGCTTGGTGGTGGTGGTGGTGGTGGTGGTGGTGGTGGTGGTGTCAGTGGATTTCTACCTTTTTAACAGGCCTATAAAATGAACTGTAGACGACACGTGGTAGCCTGAGGAACGGCAAAATGACTTTCTGTTTCCAACCATCATGTGAATGTGAAGGCAAGACAAGCCTCAGGCAGCAGATTGGGTTACCGCCAGGCAAAGTGTAACGGGAGTTAACTTTTATTTAAGCTGGAGTTTTACTTTCTTTCATACAGTCAAGTATGAATTAGACTTCTTCATTAATTGATTTTTTTTTTAACCCTCAAAGACCTAAAGAGCCACTGACACCCAAAAGCATCTACTGATTAAAATATTTAATACATTTTGAACCCCTAATCTCATCAATACTCTGAAAAAAGTAAGCAGTTTGTCATCTTTTCATGGTCGTCAGATATGACTTATTTGGACATTAAGAGGAAAAAATGGATGAATGATATATTTTGCTGAAATATACATCATGCATCCTTCAATTGACTCAATATAAACAACAGAGCATATGAAATAATACACAGTTTTTCAGTCATCACAGTATATACATCATCATATCTGGGCCTGGTGTAATTATTTCAGATAATTGTGATTTTTGCAATAATTCTCACAGTTGTCTCCATAAGTATAAAATCAGCTGGGTGATATATACATGATATATTTTACCAGTGTTTCCACATTTTTGCCATTTTTCTGACATTGTTTAAAAGACATAATTTCACTACATCCGACTTTACTTTGCAATGAGTTCAAAGCACAACTGACAATACAGTGTTTTGATTGGTCCAAATAATGGTTTCTACATTTAACCCTTAAAGCCCTAAACAGCTGTTAAAACCTTTAATAATTTCTGATCCACAAATTCTATCAATATATGTACATAATGAGGTAAAATACAGTTTGTCGTCTTTTCACGGTCATCAGATTTGACCCATTTGGACGTTCAGAAACTCCCTAGTGAACATGGAAACACCGTCATCTTCTACAACATTGGTTTATTCATAAAATCTGTGTAGTTTGACAAGTGACAGTGGCTGCAGATGCTTGTTTTAACATTCAGGATATGACATATTTTGGCAGAAAAGTCACTTTTTCGTCAGTTTTCTCTGCTTTGTTGAATAAATCTGAGGTTTTATGAACACCTACATGAGCAGAGAATTAAAAAAAGGAAAATACCTGATTCCATCCATCCATCCATCCATGTTTTCATATAACCTTTGAATTGATTCTGAGCTTTAATGAACGTCTACATCAAATCAAATTACAGATTTTCACTGAAAAATGCCAAATGCAGAGGACACTATGATAATAAATAATAATAACAGTTTAACAATTTACAGTACAGATATGCCCCCATGTTTGTTTGTTTTTTAACATAAGTAGCTGATCACTGTATTTACTACTTGTTGACCAATATTTTCCACATGCTCTTTCACCACAGTTTGCTCTTTATCTGAATTCTTAAGCTTCTGCTTGTGCCTCCATTTCCTCTGTTCACAGGCCTTTTTCACAGCACACACTGTGACTTATCATAATACGAAAAGCACAGGTGTTAATAATAACATTAACGGAGGCACCGTTCCAATAAGTGTCCCGGTAAGGCGTGACAGTGTGACAGTGAGCGAGAAAAACACCACACCAGCGAAATGGAATTCCCACATCATTAATTTCATTATTTACACCTGTGCCTTTTCTGTCGAATGCTATGAAGACGACGACTGTGGAACAATACGGTGCATCTGCAGCCGACTATGTATACATGTACAGGGAAATCACCAGTTATTGGGAAATACATGCATGTATGGAATTAGGACGCAGGTGATGACCTCCATAGAGCGGGCGGTCACTTTTAATGGATGAGATGAATTAAGTCAGTTATAAGTCGAACTGTGTCAAGTATTTGGCGGTGGGTCTGGTAAAACGTAAAAGTAGGTCTGACTATAATACTTACATACTCTGTTAAACTGTGACTGGGGTGGAATAGTGTTTTGAAAAATGCTAATTTATTTAAAAAAAATACAGTAAAATATCTTTGACAAATACTAGGTTGTCCAATTATTGAATTTTAGTCGAAATACCGATTATTTCCCCCTCCATTAACCCATAAAGACCCAGTGTTACTTTTCCAGCAGTTCCCAAGTGACATTTTCTCTCTATTTAACCTTTCTTAAGTAATTTATCACCATTTCTTATTATATTGTCCTCCGTATTTTGCATTTCTTCAATAAAAATCTGGCATTTTCCCAGATTTAATTGACTGATCATGTAGACATTCATAAAAACTCACATTAAAGTTAACTGTCATAACATCAGAAACATAGAAAAATGGAGAAAATGTGACTTTTTCAACAAAATATGTCATTAGCTGGACATAAACCAAGTGTCTCCATCCGCTGTCATTGACGTTCATTAAAACTCGGGTTAAAGTTGAAGGTTATTACATCAGAAACGGAGAAAAATGACTGTTTCAGCAAAGATATTTGTAAATGAATGTAAAAACAAGCATCTCCATTCACTGTCACTAAACCAACTCCATGGGTTTTACTGGTGAATCAATGTTGTAGAAGATGACGGTGTTTCCATGGTAACTACAGAGCCTCTGAACGTCTAAATGGATCATATCTGATGACCGTGAAAAGACGAAAAACTGCATTCTAGCACTATTACTTACATGGATTGATCAGATTAGTGGATCAGAAGTTACTGAACATTTTATATTGGTAGATGATTTTGATCGCCAGTGGTTGTTTGGGTCGTTACGGGTTAAAAAAAAATCTTGCAGCAGAACCTCAGTGCTATAGCATGTGCACGCAAAAACAATACAAACCCGATTATAAACCATGGACACTGTGGATGGTATTCAGATAATATTGGACACAGAGGTTTTAGTCTGTCGTGAAGCTGAGCAGCAACAAGTCAATTACAGTTTTTCATTGTTTTCTCCATAGCACAGTTATATACGTCTTCAACAGTACCTGTGCTGACCTCAATCTACTGTAAGTCATACACTGATTTATACACCTACATGAGCTATATTTGATGTTTCAGGTAAAAGTTCATCATACAAAACGGCAACAGACAAACTGGGATGTGATGACATTGGTTAGTAATCTCTTCATTTTCCTCATGGACGCACAAAAATCGTCACTTTCGTATAAATATGTATGGTTTTAGTGAGCTGTAATGCTATTTAATTGTTGATGAGGGGCAAAAAACGGAGAATTTAGCAAAATATCCATACTAGCATTGATAGGGCATATATCTCTCGCTACTAAAGAAGGTTTGTATTTGGATCAGGTTTGTCATGGTCATATTAAATACACAGCATTGTTCTTATTTTCATCTGCCAACATCGGGAACAGTAAGAGTACTTCTAAATACTTTTCTACAACACATTCCTAATCAAATTAAAACACCTATAATGTTTTAGAGAATAAAAGAAACAGACCTTGATTTCTACAAATGTCAGTTTTGCTCAAACAGGAAGACACACACCGGCAGTGACTGAGAAAAATAACACTTCAGGTGAGAGATCGACAAGTATTCAAACAACTGGATTATATAAGTGAATGCCTTCAGTTACACTTGTAGAAGTGAAAATTATACGACAAATCCCCAGATGTCACCTGATTATCCATTATATTGTTCCTGTCGGCCTCGGGAGTGGCTATCATTACAGACTTAGCTCGGAATTAACTCCAGGTTTTATTCTGAATGAATATGCTAATGGTAGAAAAGAAAGAACTGGATATATTAAACTAATTTTAACTAAATCTATTTGAATGATTTTGATTTCCCCCCACATTTTGGACTTTGTACATAATATTTCCCAGGCTACACTTGACTGCCTTGTCCTTTTTTTTTTAATTCATTGTACATGTGTATAATGACAATAAAGGCATTCTATTCTATTCTATTCTATTCTATGCTAATGATACTACATTAACCACAAAGTCTAACACACTTACTGCATCACTAACTTCTTGCATCACATATTTTAAGTAAATATTTCAATGAACATGTGATATTATTAAATGTAATTAAACAAACAGCAAGAAAATAAAAAATAAATTTGACCCAAAGCTTTAAAAAACATCCAGGGACTAAAGCAAACTTAAATCAATCTTGTATAATACTCTATAAAAACAATGCATCTTTACGAATTTTCAATTTATTCAACTATGTTACAGCATAAACACCGGCTGTTTATTTGTTTGGGTGAGATGTGGTTCATCCACCCATGTACACTGACAGTTTTATTACCTGTTAATGCAATTATCTGATTTGATTCTGTTTCAATAAACAGTGGATGAGATGGTGTTAATTTTGCAGCAACTGAAAATGTTAAAGTGTGATATCCATATTGGCCTAAAAAAACAAAAAAGTCTAGACTCAATATGAGGTGACGATGTTTATCCTCAAAAAGTGAAAGTGGTGGGGTATTTATGCAAATAAATTAGCGCACAGAACAAGCCACGTCAGTGAAATCCTTCCATTTTATGCCTTCTTTTCGTCGTTTCTGAAGGTTGCAACACATCCCTCCAGCATTAGCCCATAATCAAACAACTCATGAAAACCACGATTACTGAGGAAATCAGGTTACACTGAACCATGTAAATGCTATAATCACACTAATACATTGCTTGGGTTGTTTCCAGTGATGGTTTACGACGTGCATGTAAACATACCGCGTAATGAATACAAGGGGAGAAAGATGTGGAAGAGCAACACAATAGAATTTCACCAAAAAAAACCAAAAAAACATATATAAATAAATAACTGGGGGAGCGTGTAGATCTTTGCTGATGTCTATTTGCGATTACAAAGCGGACGAGCCGACGAGGAAAATATAATTATCCGTCGGAGATACATTTAGCAATTGCACAAATCTTTGCTAATACTGGATTATGATCAAAGTGAGTTCATTTTATTACCAAAACGTACACTGGGAATTTACTCAGATGGAGATCTTCAATATGAAGAACCGTATGTTTTAAGTACGTCTTCATGGTCTGGGTTTAACCTCCGCTTTTTCCAAAGTGTCTGAAGATCCTGCTCAAATTAGCTGTTTCTGTTTGGTTCTCGTTTCCTCTACAGCCCTAATGAGCTTAGTCGCAGGTGCCTAGCAACCGCTCTGACAGCTCAACAATGACATGGTCGGGGGCGTTGTACGTTTGTTGTGCTAACCTCCGCATGCTAATGATTGTCGCTACAGCCACAAATACCGCTGAATCCTCTCACCCGATGCATTCTTTGGTGCCCCCACCCCTCCCCCCGCCCCCCTTCCCTTCCACCTCTCCATTTTCAATGCACACCGCCCACACCTTTCATCCACTTAGCAACTTCCTCTCCCAAGACAATGTGTTCTGGCTCTGAACTGGGTTGTAGTTACCTTTTAGCATCATTGAAACGCCCCCGGTAGTCACAAGATGCTAAAAAGACATGTTTTGTTTTTTTTTTCTCCTTGGTACTTTATGGTAGTTTTGTCTTCTTGACAGTAGCAGGACCCGTTGATTCATTCCTGCTGGGATTTTTAGTCTGAGTGGGCGGCCGGAGAACAAGGGAGCTACAGGGTGCATCAATTATCTGACAACATGTTTGAAACTACCTCTTTTTACCATCAGCTGCCGATTATCTGAACTCTGTGGTACCAAACTAAAAAGCCAACTGCTATTGTTTGATGGAGGCTCAAAGGCCCATTAGTATTCTCAAAGGTCCGGGTCCAATCAGGTTACCAAACGCTTTGGAAATAAAAAAGAAGTGGACATACGTAAAGCTGTGGAAATAGAAGAAGGTAGACGAGCGTTAACGGGCGCTAGCAATTTAGATAAAGTCCATCCCTTCTGATGCTCAAGGGTGTTTTGACCTTAAAGGCAGGAGTGAGCATGCTTAAAGTGATATCCCAGAGAGCAGTCTTCATTTTACTGTAAGTGCTGCAATAAGTCAACAAAAGAGCTCAAATGGACTGTACATATATTCTCTGTACAGCCCTACATTTTCTTGAATCCAGACTATTTGGTTGAAGACCCGAAAAACTTGTGTATATACTTTAATGTTAGCAATCTATTACCCACCAAAAGCCAAAGCAGAGTAAGACTACACTCTGTCTGGCCTGACAAATAGGTCTCCACGTCCCGGTTTCAGCACAACAGGGTCATAACTCTGAAAACAAAACTCACAGATGGGAGCCAGGCAGCTCAGAGTCTGGCAAATATAATACCTGTTAATGTATTTAAATTATTTCCAGCGAACATTGATTTGTGCGAGGGGCGAATTCACGGCTCATATTGATCAGCAGCCAGGTATGCTAAGGTGAACGGCTGAGATGTGTTCACGGTTCGTTTGGATTCTCAAAGCAATTAATCCATAACATTTTGCTAAAGTGCACTTCTGCGAAGACGACGGCATTTGTATTGTACTGTTTCTCAAAACCATCAGCAGCTTTTTGAGCCTGACCTTGTGATTTCTGCCTTTTTCACAAATCCTTACATATTTATTACACTTGAAATTGCATTTTCATCCTCCAGAAATTAAATAAAGGTCAACAAAATTAGGCATATCTTAATCGGTGTGCAGGGAAAACATGTCTCATGGGGGACTGTATTTAATTTCATTTTGGCGGACCACAGGTGTGAATTACAGCATCTCTCATTAACTTAAGATTTGCTGGTCATGTTTTTTCCCTTTTCTTTTTTTTTTTTGCAACCACATCTATTTGATTTAATTACTTAATATAATAAACCAAATTTTTTCTGGCTGTACGTGTACATATTCATACATGCAAATATTTTTAATTTGCTAAATTAAAAGCCTCCTTGTTACTGCTATCATGTTTCTATCATTTTAAATTAGAAACAAGCAGCAGTTTGCCATTGCAGAAAAATACTGGGTGCATAAATGAACAGTAGTTGGTTTTGCGCACCTTTACCGATATTTACTACATGTCGAAAAAAGAGAAGTGTGTAATGTCATGTTTTCCATTAAATTACAAATGCGATGATTTGTTAATTTATGATCACGAGATGTCATAAGAAGTCATTCCATAAATGTTGCGATGAACATAAATATCTGTTGCTTTGAATCTAGAATGCTCATGACCTATCTATCCCGTACTAAATTATTATTATTATTATTATTATTATTATTATTATATTATTTGGTTTCCTCATGTGTCCACGCATACCATGGCATGTTTGTTTTAAAACTCTTCTTCTTCGCTTGTTACAACATCCATAAACATCCGTTTTTTGTTCACGTGACTAAGTGCGCAAAAAGGGCTTTCTGTTTCGCTATGCCTGAAAAAACATTCATCAAAAAACAAGAGCGTTAGCGAAATTACGGAAATTTTTATGTGTAAGTTATATTCGCGCAACTTGAGGGTCAATGGAAAAGCGACTAGTGAGTGTTTCAATTTCAAGCAAATCTTACCTTTGAGACATGATCTTGTACGCGTCTGGGAGGTAACACCGAGTGTTCTCCATTTGCGCCGGGTCTGCGTCGCAGATTTTGTCATCGGTGCGTCCATAGTTGGCGCTTTCGATCATGATGACGTCGGTGCCCGGGCAGCGCAGCTCTATGGGGTAGCTCTCGCATGACAGCTCCCTCCTCACCACCGCCATGGGGATGGGCGCTCGACTGAAAGCTGCACGCAAACACAGGAAAACCAACAAAAAACAACACCATGAGTTTAATATTCTTATGAAAATGTGTGGAAAAAAGTATGAATAGAACAGAATAGAAGAGAACAGAATAGACTTTATTGTATTGTGCAACTCCAGTCAGTGCAGCAATATTGCGAGAGACGAACTCAATGACTTGCACTTGTTTTTCATAGTTTGACTTGTCCTGTAAATTACTGTATGTTGTAACTGTGTGTTGTATTTTATGCTGCCTCTTGGCCAGGACTCTCTTGGAAAAAAGGTTATTCATCTCAATGGGATCTTTTTTCCTTGTTAAATAAAGGTTAAATAAAATTTAAAAAAATGTACAAACACCAGTGCTACAAAAATAGGAAAAGAATGAATATAAAATTACAAAAACTAAAATAAGATAAGAAAATATTATAAAAATTTGCAATTTAACAAACATAAGAATAGAGCTTAGTAGAATAAACAACAAAACTGGATAAAATATGAATAGGTGCAATTTACAGTGTTAACAGTAAGTGACGGTATGTATATCTATGAATATTAACAGTATGTATTACCCATGAATAACAGTATGAATCTCTTTTAACAGTATTAACAGTATGCATTTCCTACATGTAAAACAGTATGTACACCTATGAACCCAGTCTATATATAAATAGCGCACTTATTTTTGATAAATATTCCGTTGTTATTGCAGGACACAAGAATATCGCACCTTCAGTCCCAAGTTAGGGCAAGCTGAGAACTGAGTAAAAAATATATATTCCTGCAGGAAAATACTAAAACAGATCGGAGGACTTGCAATCAAAAGGTTTGACCCGTAGACATACGAGAAGAGGCTGTCCACGGTGGTGTGTTTTTTTGTGGGCGGACAGAACGCTGGTTGTTTGGAGTGGGAGGATGAGCAAAACCACAAGGGCCTTAGAGAGGCCAGGAGTTGTGGAAAGAGAGAGTGGGAGATTGACACAGATCAAACATAAGGAAATAGACACGGTGTTTGGATTTGGCTGTGAGGAAATAAACATTCATTACACGGGCATTCGACTGAGAAATTAGACCGAAACACAGAGACAAAGAAAACAGAGCGGCGTGTCAGAGGTAAATTGTTATAATATCCCACCAGATTAGCGCCTATAAATCATAAGACCTTCTTTGTTTGTAGTTTGAGGTGACGGGATGCACTCTGGTCGGGCTACGTGAAGGCCTCGAGCCAGAGCCGAGAGTCTGTTTGGCTAAAATGTGCTGTTTACCTCAGAGCCGATGGGGCCGGAAGGTTCTGGCGGGACGGAGCGGCGGCGGCGGTCCAGAGGTTGCCGTTTTCCACCGCGCGCCCACCGACACTCGCGAACAGCAGACTGGAGGCGTGTGGTGTTTATAGCCGGAATAAAAAATGAGCGAGAAACATAAACAGTGGCCTGAGTGACTGTAGGAGGACTGTGGCAGTTCGAGATTTTTATAAACATCCTTTCAGACAAGTGGCTGAGCTGCACGAGTCACCGCTGGACGACACAGCGGAGGCATTCATCAACGACGACGGACGCAACCAGAGAGCGAACACGGAACAAAAAGGACCGCAGCGTACGAGCACAAATCAATGCCGTGATTGACGATCAGATTTACCATGGTAACTATATCTCTTCTTTACACTCTAATCGAACTCTTATCATTACAATAGCTGCTTTTTTTTTTTTTTTTTTAACATAAAGACAGTGTAGTGTTAAAAGAGCACTGCTAGAGCACGACAGATGTTTCATGTTTCCTCTCAGAATTGCAATGTTGACCCCGTTCCAACCAGTTTCTCAATCTGAGGTAGACCAAGCACTCATGGGTAATGATGCTTAGCCCATAAAGATCTAAACGCCCACTGTCGACCAAAATCATCTACTGGTCTGTAATACTGAATACTCACTGATCTATTAATCCTATCGATACGTGTAAATAATCGGTGTAAAATGCAGTTTGTCATCTTTTCATGGTCATCAGATATGACCCATTCGGCTCTGTTGTTACCGTGGAAACACCGTCATCTTCTACAACACTGATTCACCAGTAAAACCCATAGAGTTGGATCAATGACAGTGGATGGACATGCTTGTTTTTCTGCTCAGCTGACAATAATTTGTTGCAACGGTGACTTTTTCCTTAATTTTTTTTTTCCCAGATTTGATCGATATAGAAGCCCAGACCGCTATCGCTGCATTCTTTTAACACGGATGAAAATTAGCTATAGTACATGCTCTGTTTTCATATTAAAACCGTTGGATTTAAGCTAAGATATGACATGAGTGATCCCATCAAAAATACAGAAAACACAAGCAGAACATTTAAGAGTGGAAACAAGAAATTTAAAAGAGTATCCGCCGTTTAAATTACTTATTTTCCATAAATACATACGGTCACGGAAAAACTTATTAGACCATCAAAAACAATGGTTATGCAATCAAGTACTATCTCCTGTGTGTATCATGTGACTAAAACAGACAGAAAAGAAAACATGGAATGAATAAAAGCACTGTTTTTGTCAGTACAATGCCGTAGCTATATGTGTAAGAACTGAAGTGATTTTGGTTATTATCAAGAAAACATGGAAAATGGATAGATATCAGCTCTGAAAGTAAACTCGTATGAGCTATTTTTGTTGTTTTCATTATATTTGTCCAAACAAATGTGCCTTTAGTTGTACCAGGCTTTAAAATGAACAAGAAATTGAAGAAAACAAGGGTGGTCTAATAATTTTTTTCCACAACTGTACATACACATACATATTGTTTACACATTTATATTATTTTGCACATGACGATTGGTAAACTGACAGCTGTAGTTGTATAGTCTGACCTTTGACCTTTCAGGCAGGTACAACAGTTCACAGTAAATCCCTCCAATTACTCAGGTTTTATGAACGTCGACATGATCAGTAAATTAAATACAAGAAAATAAGAAATTTTCACTGAAGAACACAAAATGCAGAGGATAATATTAAAATAAACGGTGATAAATCACTTGGGAACGGCAAAAAAAAATAAAAGGATTTGGAAGTTGCGACAAAAATAGTAGTGGGTCTTTAAGGGTTAAAGCTGCTGGGTGGAGAAACTGAAACTCAGCTGTTATTGACAGTGATTGGTTATCACTTTGGCTTGATGTGATTTGTTTTTTGCCCACTGTTTGGGTTTAGCATCAGGAAATTAGCTGCCACACAGGACTACCGCTGCATGATGCACGGTAATTATCATTTGGTTTTCTTTGTGGCTGAAGCACAATCAATAATACCACATGCACGATAATTGAGGACAGTCAGTCTAGGCTTGGGATTGCCTGAATTTACTGGCTTGCCAAATTTCTGAACAAAATAGGTCATTTTGATAATTAAACCGGGCAAAAAAAAGTGTTCTCTGAGGAGAGACAAAAGAGAAAAATGACAAGACAAACATGGTGGAAAACATTGTTAAACACTTCTGACACCAACAGCTTCAAAAGTACAAACCCTTGTTATTACTGTGATCATTAACCTTTACACTGGAACAATTCTAAATCTTACCAAGTGTATTTTTCTCATTTCTAGTCAAAATATCGCATCACACTTAAAATAAGACATAATCAACGAAAGAGTAACTTTTCAGTGAAATATAAGAACTTATTTTTAGACAATACGAAACAACTGGCAGATTTTTTACTTGAATAAAGGGAAAAAAACAAAAAAACAAAACCTTGAATTAAGCAGAAAAATCTGCCAATGGAACAAGTGAAAATTATCTTGGTAAGATTTCTTGAAATAAGATTTTCCAGATCTATTGTCTAAAAATCTGTTCTTATATCTCACTGAAAAGTTAGTCTTTAGGTGATTGTGTCTTATTTTAAGTGTGATGAGATATTTTGACTAGAAATGAGAAAAATACACTTTTTAAGATTTAGATTTTTGCAGTGTACAGCAGTGAAGCACAAAACATACACAAGAAAAGCACACAAGAAGACAAGAAGTGCAAAATAAAAAAATAAAGACAATTGGAAACGCTATATATACTATTTACAGCGGTGCGTATGTTGATCATACTACAGGTTGAACAGTGATACGGTTTATTGCACCGTTATTGCACAGAGTTATTTGGAGCAGTTACAACTCAACATTGCAGCAGCGTAACTGGCTTTAAGTGGTTTCATTTATTTCCAAGAAACTTTATTTTGCTGACCTGAAGTATTGAATATCAGAGTCTAGCAGTAGCACTGAATTAAATTATTGCATATTTTAGCTATTACTAAATGAGTCAAATCAAATCAAGTAATTCTTTTCATGTACTAAAAGCACTCCACTCGCCTTGTCTCCTTTACAATGTAACTTCAAAAGGTCTGCTATGAAATGGACGGAAAGAAGACTATCAGATTGTTGAGCTTTACAAGTGTAATTAGTTTAATAGTCGCAGAAAGGTCAAATCAAATTTACTTCTAAAGTGCTTTTAACGGTGGCCCATCACAGAGTGGTTCACAGCCTCAAACTGTGAAGAAAAAAAGGACACAGTGAGGAGAAGAGGCGAGCGCTCGAGATAAATGTATGCAGTCGGTACAAACAGATGATCGTGCAATGAATGCCTGGAGCATGAAGGGCTGTTCATTTAACTAAACAACACAGTCCCGTCTGTGGTTTACTCACTCCCTGCTGTGCTATGCTCATATGCTCAGTTGGAATCCTGGCACACTTTAGCAGTAGTGGCACCGCTTTCACCCCAAACATTTCACAGGACATATCTGCTCACACTCCCTCAGTCTTAATGTATTTTTAACACATTTAAATATTAGATTTGGCTGCGCACACATTCATTAATTAATGGAAATGTATGAAATACATTTCCAAGATGCACAGGGTTTTCTCTCAAAACAAGTTTCAGAAGTCTCCGATAATTTAGGTTTAGGTCATTAACACTCAGCCGTCTAGAAATTCCAACCATACCACAATGCAGAAAAACATGTCATTTTTGGGAAAGAATTTCAATTGCAGATGTCGTTACTTTGAAAGGTGAGGTCAGTATATTGATATCTGTAACTTAATTTAATTTCACGCAAAAAATATTGGAATGTTCAAAGTTTATTTCACACTGAATTTGTCATGTGTTTTACGTGTATAATAATAATAATAATAATAATAATAATAATAATAATTTTATTTATATAGCACCTTTGAAAACTGGGTTTACAAAGTGCTTTGACAGACAAGGCAGAAGGGCACAGCAGCAGAATAAAAACATAAAAACACAACAATAACAGAAATATGTACGGCAAACATGAAAACATGACTACATTTGAATGCATCTTAGTAGTAGGACTTCCCAGTGTGATATCCTGCCTGGTGTGAATTTTAACCAGATCAAAGTAGTAGATTTTTCCACTGTTTAACTTATCGCTGGCAACAGAAACACATTTCACAGCAAAAATAATAAAGCTGTTTTTTTTTTTCTCATGTTATAATAAAAATAAACATAACGTGCTGCACACTTGTAATACCTCTCGGCCAAATATAGTGTTAGATTCTGTTACTGCTCTATAATTTAGATTAGACTGTCTTTGTGTAAAACTTATTACATACATATTTATATGTGAAAGTACTCAGATATTATAACGGCACAAGGCCATTTGACCTTGAAAATGTAGGTCAAGGTGACCTACAGTCGCAGAAAAAATTAATAGACCACCCTTGTTTTCTTCTATTTCTTGTTCATTTTAATGCCTGGTCCAACTAAAGGTACATATGTTTGGACGAATATAATGACACCAACAAAAATAGGTCATAGTTGAATTTCAGCGCTGATTATCCATTTTCCATGTTTTCTTGATAATAACCCAAATCACTTCAGTTCTTACATCAATATCTATGTCATTGTACTGACAAAAACAGTGCTTTTATTCATTCCATGTTTTCTTTTCTGTCTGTTTTAGTCACATGATACACACAAGAGTTAGGACTGGATTGCATAACTATTGTTTCTGATGATTTTTGATGGTCTAATAATTCTTTAATTTTCAGTAGGCTTCTGCTCCATGCCAAGATGCGTTAACAGTATACATTTGGTGCAAATATCAATGTATTCTTCAGACAATGCGATTATGTCCTTGAATGGACAGACAGATGGACAGACGACAAAGTGATTACAAAACCCCTCGACCAATGGGTAAAAACTAGAATGAGTAAATAGCAATGCGTTGCAAATTATGTGGTTCTTGCCCAGATTAAAAAAAAAAAACAACCAAAACTTAGATTTAGAAGTGTTCTATAATTTATCTTGCTTTAAGAGTTAATTTCTTATTTTTAGTGTTCATACATCTGTAGACATGCTTATTTCTAGATTTAACGATCTTAATTCAAGAAATCTTGTTTAGTGAAATTATCTTGCTGCATGGACAGATATTTCACTTGAGTACCTTTTTCCTCAGATTTAGTGATTTTATCTTGTTTTTAGACACCCTTTTTTGCAGTGTGTGTGGGGATGGGTGTGTGATGGAGACAATAATGTGTTTACAGCTCCGTTTGGAACTTCATGATCATCACCTCAAGCTGACTCACTTTTTTCCATTTAGAGACTTTTAGCATCAATTCGTGTATAAATGTGTTGTTTGTTGTGTAAATGGTTTGATTCATTGACCTCTGGAAAAGTCACTACTGACTCTTTTCTTTGCTCTTAGACTGAAAAGATCTGAAGGCTCTTGTCTACATTATATATCGCTCAAATCTCTTATTATGATTTATACAGGCCTCACTTCACTGTTATAATCTGCTTTTTAGTGATCAGTCTTATGTTTTATGTACTTTTCCAAATCTCTTTTTTTCATTCATCAAAAAAAAAAAAAAAAAGGCAAACTGGTCAATCTGTCAGCAACCAGGCTGTTATTGCTAAAAACTTAAATCAAAACCTTATTAATTTACAGCATTAAATAAAATCCATCCAAGTTTAACACATCGTTAGTACCCACTCTGGACCATTAGCATTAATACAAACTACAATAGCAATTTTTAAGTACTTTTTATACATCACTGTGCTCTTGCAGATGCATAAAAATAAATTCAAAGGGAGATTTTCACATGATTCTACACTTTTTAAAAATGTATTTATTTATTAACATGTAACATTTGGCCAGAGCCCTATAATTAAGTCAAAACTCTCATATTTCTAACATATGTGTTCCCCATTTTCATCACATCCATCAGAGTCACGTCATGAACCTCATTCAAGCTCAGGCTGAAGTACGTCCAGAGTGCAAATCCAGATGGCGTCGTGTTCTATCCACACAGACTCTAAAGCCATTTGCAGTTATTACGTTATCATCCATCAACAGAGCAAAATCTTGTGTGACATTCTGTTTTTTGGGGAGGGAACGACGTAGCTGGATGAAAATAAAACATCACAAACAACAAACACGAACAACGTCGTCATAGTAAAAAGCCCGGCAAACAGATGTCCTCACATCCTAAGAGCGGTCTGCGTCGACTTTCATCACAATATATGTTTGGAGTTCACAAGTATTATCTGAATTATCTTCAAGTTGAGGCAAAAGAAAGACATACACTTTTAAAAAACGGATGGCATTTGCCTTGAAGTCGCAGCATCAAGGATGTTTTGAACCAAGAGGCCCTTCTGTAATCCCACCACAGAAGATGAGATGCTGATGGGTATGTTGTAGAGCAGACGAGCCTTGATCTCACGCCACTGATGTAAAACAGACACACATCCAAATGACACATTGTGATTATACTCGGAAATGTTTTAGAAATCTGACTTTGTGGAAAGTAATGAACTCATTCTGTGAAGTCGCTGTGTTTATGACCCGCCGTAGGCATCTCACTGAAACACTCGAAAAACAGAGAGCTGAATAACTAACTACGCCCAGACTGAATGAAGTATTAAGCGGGAGACGATCTGAGTAACATAATTTGATGACTGCACTGAGAAAGATCTTCTTTGTGTGAATTCACAACCAGCTTGAAGGTCAAAACCTTTTTCTTCGCAGGCGCGACATTAAAGTGAATTGTTTTTCTCTCAAATTTACCCAGCCGCTTCACTGCTTGGGAAAACCTGAGCAGTCACTATTCTGAGATCTCTTTAACGGAGTCTGTCACCAGCAGGCAGAGCACCATCCATCTCTGACAGTCTGCCGCTAAACTGGCATAAATATCTGCCCTTCACAATGTGCCAATTATTTCTGCAGTGTCAGAGGATCTGTAAGGCTCCGTTTGTTGCTTTAGTCTCTCCACTTTGTGTTTGTCTTCACATTATGCCTCCCTTCATGCCTCATATTAGGCAGTTGCAGAGTTCTGTAGAGTGAATATAGACGCTCAAGCTGCAGGCCTTTTGCTCCTGTTGGATGAAGTGCCCTTTTAGTCCAAAAAATAAGACAGTAATTATTGGTGGAAGCATTGTGGCTGCTGCTACTATCATTTACTGTCCCTTCCCACTCAAAAATACTTCTTTGCTTTGTGTTCCCTAACACTTGAATTTGGGGTTTTTATTGGGCCTTCTTCTGCTGAAGAGGAATGTTTACTTGCGCTCAATGAAAACATGGATCCAGTCAAATCGAGCGCATGTCACATTTAAGCCTCAGGGCCTGAACAATGACAATGAACTTTACAAAGCGCTGCCCCTGTGGTGTTCAGTGGTTAGGCTGAAACCACGTTAAAGTCCTAATGAAGTAAAACTCAATGTTAAAGTATTTTTATACGGAACCCCACCAAGACCTATTTAATATAAGGGAAACTTATGAAGTGTAATAATGACTATCAGTACTGTGATAACAGAATAATCTGACCGAGTCATTATTAAATAGACGCTAATTACTGACAGTAGCTAATGGATGGCTGAGGCTTTATCTGATTTGTCTTATTTGCTCAGTACAAATACAAAGGCTATCAGTCAACACCAAAGTTACCAACATAGATAGTATGTATATAGGTGCTTCTATGAAACTGGGTTCATTTTGGTATCTGGCACTTTTCCAGCTTTTTAGACCCAATAATAAAAGAGAAATGTAATCTTACTCTGAGCCATCCCAAAATTCATTATTATTATTATTTTTTTTAAATATAAAACACTGGGGCCAAAAATAGGAACAAATTTGGAACATTAAAGCTGCCTAAGTGTCAGTGCATTTGATCTGGAAAACATGGGTTGAAATAGTCTTATATACCACTATAAAGACACTGTGTTAAATTTGACAATCCTAGGGGTTTTTCTAACCCAGACATGCAGGTTTTTCATGAATCTCAGTCTCATTCCAGGTTTTGAAAGTAACCCATCGTGTCCACTTGCGTTACATGCAGAACCTGCCCATTTAAATGCATATGAATTGCAAATGATTTTGCAACAGTGGTCATTTTTGTGAAACACCCCGCCTTGCATAATTAGTTCAATTCCCAAAATGTTCCTGTGAGAGAATAAAGAGGTGAAAAAAATAGTAGCGTGTAATATTTGTGTCCCTTTGACCGTGTTACATGCAGATTTTTGTATTAAAAATAATGTAAAATAATATAAAAATATGTTTTATCTGAAAAATAGTTTCTCTTTTATCTCAGTATTTATCTTTAAAATAGACCCAAAGTGCTTCCAAACTTGCTTCATAACATTAGTCCACAACTGGTTTGACTTTTCAGCCCCAATGTCCTGTTTTTAGGAAGCACCCACATAGAGGACGAACCCTCCAGTAAAACTGTGCAATATGGCCTTCACTGTGTTGGCTTTAAGGAAACAAGTGGGCGGGGTTGGAGAAGAACAAGAGATGAAACTAGAACCAGAAATGTCATGTTGTTCACTTTTTTAAGGATACGTTGTAGATGTAAACGTTTTCATAATGTCATTTGACTTTTTTCACTTTTATTGGTCCGGCCCACTTGATTAGGCTGTACGTGGCCCCTGAACTGAAATGAATTTGACGGCTCTGATCTAAGAGGTTCCAGTTATGGGTTGATGTGGGTTATAACTTCTGGGTGGAGGCGACCAGTCAGAACCGTACCTGGGATTCTCAGGACAGGGATGGCCGAACTAGAATCCAAAAAATTCATCAATATGCAAAAGCAAATATCCCTCAGTTAGCTGCCTCATGGGGAATATTTGTGTATTTTTTAGTAAAAGTTTTTCTGTTTGAGAAGAGGTGGAGATGGTCCCTTTGGGATTTTTTTAATGTGGAACTTTGAACTTTTTTTGTTTACCATATTTCCACAAACTGTGACCGGGTCCTTTATCTCATCTGCAGAAGGTAATATGCCTACATACAGACCAGGCTTCTATCACAGACAGGTTTATTATTATTATTATTCCCAATAATTCCCTGTTTGATAAGTAAACTTGGACATACGTTCAAAGACAGACTAGTTTTGATCTGCTCCTGTTTACGCTGTTGAAGCAGCTGCATTACTCATGTAAACATTTCAAATAAAGCCATAGAAAAGTACATTAGACTCGCTCATTATATGACTGGGACCACGAGTTTATCTACTTTTGTTTTTCCCCGCCACGTTCTTTAATGTCGACCACAGCCATTATCAAAGACCCAGCTTTTAATTAAACGCCAGTTTTTATGAGGAAAAATGGTAAACAAAAATACATCAGACGCAAATTATTATTCAAAGCCAGGCATTTGTGCTTAGTGTATAATGTGTCTGCAGGGCTCTTTAATTACTATCATGTAAAACGCTTTGGTTTGGTACCATGGTTGTCAGGGCCACATATTTGTTTCATTACCAGAATTTAGGAAGAAATGTTCCCATAAACGCCATTATTCTCCTTTATACATCAATGAACCTGGTAAATGTCATTATTTGTAATAATGGAGGTGATTGAGCCAGAAGTTGTGGTTAGTTTGCGACCACACGTTCTCCAACCATTTCATTTTTAATTGGTTTTCATTAAAGAAGTAGCCTAATTAGCATAGAGGACACAGTGTGATGTTTGCGGTGTTCTGATCCAGTTACCCTTGAAAACGTAGAAATAATAATAAAAAAAGTAGATTTAATAAGTACCACTAAGACACAATATTCCACATCAAGAATCAGTTGCATCAGAGTGTAACAGCATAACCCCGGATCAGTTGGCAGTGGTTAAAGCAGCTCCAAAAATGAATTCTCAAGCTGTGTATTGAGTACTGCTTCCAATCACACACACTGAAACAATGGAGGCCAAATGCCAAACAAAGAGCCGGTGTGTGAAGCTGGTTTCAAAAGGTGATTCATTATGAAAAGACTGCAGAGAAAAAGGACAACACAGGATGTCTGTTGTTTCTCTGACAAGGACAAGAACCTGAACCAGAATTAATGAATGAGGATAAACACAAAAGACGGAACTGAAAAGAGCCTAGAGCAGAACCTCTTACGACAGGATGTCTTCGGGGTAAAGTTGCCATTTCTTTCCAACAGCCATCATTTGTTTCTTTAAATCATGAATGAACGGTCATGAAAGTCAGAGATAAATTGCTTTTTCGAAGGCGCTCAGTGACGTAGTTTGGAGGCTTGATGGATGTAACGAGATCAGAGTGAAAACGATCCAAAACGTCTGTGCACCTTCCTCCTCCTCCTCATCATCATCATCATCATCTTGTGGTCTTCACTCACAGCATTAGTCCATCCGCCTCATTGTACTCCCTGCTTCATGATTCACTTGAAGGATTGTTATGTAATGTATGACCTTTACGTACCACAGAGTCCTAAAACCCCAGTGGGCTGAACAGCAAAACATCTCCACTCGCATATGAGTCAGTTTGTGGGACTTAAAACTTACTGTATGTTCACGACAAAACTTAAGAGTCTCAGGGTTCTTGTGAGGTTTATATATGTGTGTGTGTCGAGATTGGATATATATATACATACATATATATATACATACATATATATATATATATATATATATATATATATATCTACATCAATTTGTGTTATTTATCATCTTTTGTGTACTATATGTGAGGGTTATCAGCTTTCTTAATAGAGAATCAATGAAAGGAGAATTGAACGACAGAGTTAGAGGCAGAGAGATGGAATGGTATAAAAAAAGGAAAAGATCTGAGAAAGAGGACTGAAAGAGTTCACTGTTATCGACACATCTGTGCTGATGGATAGGTTCACAGTCTGACGAAGGTATCTTCATTTAGTCCTGGACTGACGTGTTATGTGACCTTTACATGACAAATCTATAAAGTGTGCGAAGCTATTTTAGGTCCAGTTTTAGATTGTCTGATTGGTATGTGATATGTTCAAGCCAGAATATATTACATTAGTATTTCTGTTTTCAGCTGAGTTTTAGTTCAGTTCAGTTCAGTTTATTTCGAATAAATAACAAAAGTAATTCTACTTAGTCCTTAGAAATAAAACAGATTGCAAGAAAACATGAAAAAAAAATGTATACATATACATGAAAACAAAGTATGACTTCATTTGCACATTTGAAAAGCAGTGGGAGGAAGTAGAACTTCTTTAATCCCACCCCATCTCCACACCACAGTCTATCCTTTAGCTTCCTATCAGCAGAATGTATGAAAAATCAAGTCCCTTCGATCTTTTGTAAATAATTAACCTCACTTATCTTCACATACACACCTATATTGACATACCGGAAAAGTAAATACATACATACATCCTTGAAGGCAACCCAAAATGAATACACAAAGTGAACAATAAGACAAAGTGAACAACAACAGCAATCAAACAAAACATAAACAAATCAACAAACACACACACACACAAAAACAAAAAGCTGTTTTATTTTTATTCTAAAGAATTGACTATTTTCACGTTCAGAGACCACCAACTGACTTAATGCTCTGCCCATGTTAACAGAGATCTCTTTCTAAAAGGGTATTTTTCTCCATTTTTTAAAAGTATATATTTTTTCTGTCCACAGGATCTTCATTTTATAAAACACATCACTGGAAAACACTTAAAATTCAACACAATCTCAAATATTATCATAACATATCTGCATTAATTTGTTTTATTTCAAAAGGTGTGGACAGACAGACACAAACAAATGGAAATGTTTTGTTTTGGGGTTTTTTTTGTTTTTTTTTTTTACATTAACAAGAAAAAAATAATAAAACAAAATTATTGACAGTTTCAACATGTCATGCTGTGGATGTGTTTCATTATCTGCTGAAACATCCAGTTTTGACTTTGATGGAACTGAGCATGTGCAGAAGGGAGCATGTGGGTTTGGAGAATGGAACAATATCACTGAAAAAAAATATTTTTGGTGTAGTAATATTTATTAGGTTAACAGTCACAATTTGTATTTTCTAATTCTAAGTATCAGTCAGAACTGGAATTATTTAAGTAAAACTAAATATATAATTTGTGTAATAAACTGTGTGATAAGAGTAAGTTGTATTAAGTATTTACACATAATATTCAAAGGTTTCATAGTCATTGCACATGAGCCTAGAAATACCATGTACGTTTTACTAGTGTTGCGTGTTTTGACTCCGCCCATGTGCCTGTGACGTGAGGACAGTTTGTGCCGAGTCATGTGACTCACATAGTTTACAGTGTCACCGAGTCATGTGACGGTGCGCTACCTTGCAAGTGTAAATATTTGTTAAAAGTAAGTTGCTGTTTGTTCTGTAGTTCTATGACTCCTGTTCTGCCTATAGGGGAGAGAAGCTGAGTGAACTGGTGGAAGGAATATTTCAGTTTGACACCATGACTGAATGGTCTGTGCTGCTGTCGTACAGTCTGTGCTGTTTCACACACGCGTCAAGTAATGAAAGTAAATACCACTGCCTTCTTCTAAGCATGTGGTGTAACAGGACTCGGGAAGTATGACCAATGTTCACTCTCCCCTAACTTTGTTCAACCAAAATGTCACAGTAATTTAAAAATTACCTTGAAAAGCCATTACCATTAGGTGAGATTTGAAAGTCTGAAGCAGTCTGAGTCCAAGTAAAACTTACAAAGAAGGAGAAAGTAAAATTCAATGACCATATTAATAATTGGGGTTGCTAGTACAATTTTTGTCAGTGTAGTAAGTAATCTTTACTTGGGAATTTCCAAAGTAGAATTTACTAAGGATTTCTGTGTGGAAATTGTTACCTAGTTGTTTGTTTGTTTGTTTTTTTTTTAAGTAAATTGCACTCCATATTTTTTCAGTGTAGTTCAGTAACTTCAGAGTGATTCATAATGCAATTTATGGAGTGTCCAGAAACTTTGTTCCACCACTGTATCTGTCCATGTTACAACACAAAAGTGAATACCATCTGTTACAAATGCATGAACAAACCATTGTTGTTTTTTTGGGGGTTTCTTTTTTTTTGGGGGGGGGTACTAAACACTGTTCCAGTGTTCACAGATCTGTATGCAGCAAACACAGAGACAAGTTGAGCAGCAACAACAAGTGGAGTTATAAACTTCAGTTACCTTGAGTGTTGCTTTGGGTTGTCAAACTCTAGTCTTTATATTCTATTGTTTTCACCACAAAACCACCACATGTCCGTCTCCCAAATGTATCTGCACTGACCTCAATCGACTGCAGGTTATACATGACTTATACACCTGTATAACTTTTGCTCCGTCCACACTAACATGGATATTTTTCTTAACAGATATTTTCTTCCTCCTTTGAAAAAAAAGAAATAAGTCTACATCAGTGTTTCTCAACGAGGGCAGTACCACCCCCCAGGGGGCATTGGGAGACCATTAGGGGCATTTGGACCAAGAAAGCTAAGAAGGGGGCGCTGAGAGCAAAATGGGGGCGTTAGTCTGTATAAGTATCAATATCAAGCTGCATGTTATGTCCTCCCTTCATTCCATATTTGCTGTTTTCCAATCAAACATGCCACTTATTAATTTCACAGATTTATACAGAAAAGATTTAATCAGCAAAACCTGCTGGTGAAGTGACTGGTTGTAACAAAACCCTGCGATCTCCCGGTCTTCGATGGCGCACAGTTGAGATGCAATGCTTCACACCAGTGTCTCCACAAAGCTGTTCCATTCTACAGCGTCCACCACGCTGTATGCTCCACATCCTCTGAACAGAATGTTTGCTCATGCCAATAGCGCCCATGTTTCCATCAGCAGTGTCCCTCCCCATCACAGCAGGCTTTCACAGAGTGTTGGACACGCTGTCAGCAGCCAGGAGCTCTAACCAGGCAGTGACGCTATACACAGTGTCAGCAGCCCACTGCCTGTCGACTGAGTTTCATGCTAAAGGATTTATGGAATAAGTATTGTAAATCCACCAGGAAGTTTAAACTCCTTGATGCTTTACTTACAACATGGCACCATCTGCATATTTCTGGTGATTTACTCGAGAGAAGTTGTCTTTTGTGCAAATACTAATGAAAATAACTGTATAGAACACAGGGAAAGGAATCGACAACCGGTTTCCAGTTGCTCAATTCCTTGGAATTGTTTGCCTGCCTGCTTAACGATTCTGCTTATTGATTCCACCTTCATTGCGCATGTTTGATGACATTACACGTACGCAGCATTGTTTTGGTTTAGAACGTAGCCAACACGGTGTCGAGGCAGAAACGCTCCAAAGTATGGCTATATTTAACATGAAAAGACGACACCAGGGCCACTTGTAACACTTGCAAAGCTTCCATTTTTTCAAAGGGGGGAAATCCTTCCAATATGCTCAAACATTTGTCCACACAGCATGTAATTCATTTGCAGGAAAGTCACGTGTTTGATACGCTACTTAGCAATGCTTGTGAATCTAGCAGCAAAGCAAACACCAGGGTGTCGGTTCTAGGGGGGGGCAACAAATGTCCTGCCCCCTCAAATAAAAGTTTCTGAAAGTAGGGAAAAAGAAAAGGAGGCGCACAACTGCAGGAGACAGAGGAATTAGTAAAGCATCTTAAGTTTCACTTTCACTTTGTATGGTTGTATGGTGTGTACCTACAGACATCGCAAACACAAGCACAAAAGAAAATGAAAAAAGAAAACACTATTGTCTTTTATAGTGAAATGCAGAATATTAAAATGTTTACAGGTATTCTCAGTCAAACGTTTAATCACACTTTGTATCATTTGTGCCTTTTTTTTAATCTACTTTTTTTTTTTTAGCTTTTTCAAAACATCTTTTAGACACTGAAAGAAAAATTAAAGCTTCAGTTTCAAGTTTTTTTAGTGTCACTGGACAAAGATTCCATCATTAGGCCTCTCAGTTTAATACAATTCAATATTATAATTTGGCATCTATCTTTGGTTGTGTTTTCTCACTGTAGAAAATCTACCTCAATTACAGGACAGTTGTACTGACCGTAGGCATGCTGAGACAAGATGAAAAGATGTAGAGAAAAGTTCATTTTGAAGTCGCCACAAAAATAGCTCGACATCTTTAGAGGTTAAAAAATTGTTCATGTGATAAAATGGACCCAAAAGCTTCTATTAATTTGATCAAATAGACTAAATCAAGCCTTTACGCAGCGCTGTCCTGTGTTTTGCTGTGTCGTCTAAGGCATATTTTGTTATATTCCTGAAGTTTTGCTTTTTCTCCAATAACTTGTTTTTTTCCTCAAACTCTCAAGGATTTTCCTCAAGGATTACGTCTTTTAAATACATTTCCTCTTAAGGAGATGATACAGCCTTCAGTCCTGCTAGGGCTTCTGGCTGCACTTTGAGTTTTGTCATTTTCACTGTGTCCTTACTCTACCTGGCTGGTAAAGTCACTGCTCTGGACTTTCTGTTGAAGGGAGCTCTTGTTGTTCATGTTCACTGACATGCATTTCACACACAGAACCACCAAAAGTGACCAAATAAACCTGCAGAATTTCCTATCTCAGTCTGATCGATATAATATAAAGGCTGAAAGATGCCTTGCTCCGTCAGAAGTGCTAGCTTATATGATCGGTGAGTCATGACTGTATGATGTTGATAGACGAAGCGAGAGGAGACGCACACAGCACTGAAACACATTTTTTTAATCATGTGCTGTAATAGTTGAAAGCTGAAGCCAGTCTCGGTTGGTGTCCTCTTTGAGTTACACATGGAAATATTCTGCTTTTAAATCACCCTTCCTAGCTGCCCCTCTGTCTGTATAAGAAGAGTTTTACCTCTAATCTGTCTATCTGGTTTGACAATTTTGTGACCTCCTTAAACCCAGTTTGACGGAGTATGGAGGCAATGTAAGGTATAAAAATAATATTCTTAAAACCGGACAGTGGACTTTTCAACCTTTCTTTGTGTGTATGGTTCTTAGTATATTTGTCATTTTCTTCCCTTTCTGAATCCAGCCTTTTCTGAGCTATTCTGGGTTTTCTTTTGTAAAAAAATTCAGTCAAGTATGACTGAATTTTGATTAGCAAAACAAAACTGTGCTAGGGTGATCACATTTGTTAATGGAGAATCAATAAAAGCAGAATGGAAAACGGGTGTTAGAGGCAGCAGATTTGGAGTTAGTAATGGAAGAGAGGGAATGGTATTGGAAAAAAAAAATATTTTAGAGAAAAGGACTGAGATTTCCTTGATAGACACATTTGTGCTGATAGTGAGGTTCACATGCTTTGGCGAGGAACCAAAACAGGGGGTCCTCAGGCGTCTTCATTTAGTCCTGGATGTTCAGTAAGTGAGTGTTGGCAGGTGTGTTTGGAATCTTTCTGGCATAGCTGGACTAATGGACATGTGGTGTACCTGCTCTGCATGTTGTTGCTTATCGCACTGAAAGGTCATTTGTTCTGTTACAACAAGAAAGAAAGTAAAAAGGAGAAGGACACAGTAAAGATTTTTCTGTCTGTTTAAGAAGCGTCTCTCTTTTACTTCCTCATTAAAACTTGCTTCAGTATTGCGGGGCCTCTACTTGTCACAACACTTTCAGCTCGTCAATAGTAAAGTATTTTTCTCCAGCACTTAATTAAACCTAAACACGCTGCAGGGTTTACAGTTTTCCTGGAAACTTCTGATATAATCCATGGGAAGAGCCAAAAAGGCCTGCAGACCCAGGGCCGTCTTCCTCAGCCACATTTCGCATTTGCATCAACTCTGACCCAATTACTCCACCGATATTATGCAGTCGCCGTCTTCCGCCATGCCACTATGGTGAGCACCACGGGCTGTTTGGCCCACTGTCACAGCGGCATGCTCTTGTAAACAAATTGAATTTATGTAACCTTGCTGACGGGTAGGAACTGCAGAGTCCAGGCCAGTTCGGGAGCGTGCCGTTCCCGATGTTTGGAGCCCAGTGGAAACACAGTTATTACGGCAAAAAAGAGTGAACTCATCGCCTACAGTGGCAGCCAGCTTGTTTTGTTATATGGATGATGAAGTTGATGTATGGGCCTCTTGTATGTGCAGAGCAGCCACAGTCTTTCTGCCAAGTGATGAATAGCATCAATACCGAGGGCTATTGGAAAAGACCTGGGCACGCAAGATCTCATCTCAACTCCTCTTTTCCATTTTCCCCATTTTCCATTTTTGGCACATCTCAAATAAATTGTATTGTTTCTCCTTTTTTTTGTTTTGTCCTTGCCTTCCTTCCCTTTCTTGTCCCTGTATCTGCAGACGAGACCTTTTGTCCAACTTTTAATGAGCTAAAAGGTATGCAAGAGTGCGCCGTGAAACACTTGACAAAGCACTTTTGAAAGATTAAGGCTGACTAACGGCACCAGCAGTGTCTAGTTGGCTTTGTCTCCCCTCCTTTTCTTTCTCTGCATCTATCCACCCGAGCAGAAGCTGAGGGAATGAGCATTGCAATAGAGGTGAGATTAGAATCGGATGTGAATTGGGCGGGAGATTGGTTTGTAGACTGAAAATGCCTGAAAATGGGAGATGGAATGGAAGCGGAGGGAAGGCTGGGGACAGATGAACAATGAGGGAGAAGGTCATAGTTAAAAAAGCAACTGTGAGAGGGTAGATGTGGCGGCCGAGGGTTGGAAGATAATAACTGAGCGGCAGAATTCACTCCGACATATGCACGGAAAATTACCTCTTCTTCTTCGTTAGCATATCAGGCCTTATATGATTTAAAGTAATGGCATATGTTCTCTCTAAACGCTTCAAGAGCCAGCAGCTGGTTTGTGTTTTAGACTGTCCATTAACTCGCCAAAGCTCTTATGTGACTTTCAATCCATATTTCAGGTCATTAGTCACATCTAAGTGAATTTAATGAGAAATTACCTGTTACAGAATCCAAAACTGGTACAGAAGGAGCCCCATAATCCTTCCTAATGACTTATGATAATCATCAGAGCCTGAAACCTGCCGACTACTCATGGGCGTCTACGAGTGCTTACTCACAAAACTCACACTGATCGATAAAATCTGATGTGTTGGATTATTTTTGGGACTTATTCCACATCTCTACGCATACGCTCACTTGAGTTGCAGCATCTATAAAATCATAAACTGTTTTACTGTAGTTGTAGTTTGTTGACTGCACTCCATTTTCCAGTGTTCGGTATCAAATTATTTCCAAGCAGAGGGCTCTATTGATTGTTTGTTGCACTAGGTGTCAAAGAGACGGTTTCTATAAAACTTTCATGCAGTCTGCTTTCCTCTTTGCCTCAACAAGACTTACTGTTTGTGTCTTTTGCTCTCACAAAGGGACCCTATTGATTCTTGCATTTATTTTCAACCATGCTTTCCGCTTTTTTCTCCCTCACAGTGGCAAACATTTTGTGGCGAGAAGAAGGTATGTCTAGACTCCATCAGCTCTCCTATTGCATTCATTAAACTAAGTTAATTGAATTTTTGTAATAAGGTTACTGAACTGTGGTGAGAGGGATTAAATGATTTGATGTTTTGAAAATAGATAACAGTGTTGTAGGCTTATTTCCGTTGCAAATGTTCATGCTGTGCAGTCTCCAAACCCATTTCAGGTATAAAGCAATACCTTTTTTTTTCCTCTGCTTTCAGGTCTTGGCATTGGCAACATGTTCTACGTTTTCTATGAAGATGGAATTAAAGTCATTCAGCCTGTGGCCTGTGAAATACAGCGACATATTAAACCCAATGAGAGGCTGCTGGCTCTGCAGGTAAGTTGTTTAGCAGAATAAACCATTTTTAGCTCGCACTACTAATATTTTGTTTGACGCAGGGGTTTCAAAACCGATATAAGAAGGTGCAGCCCCGTAGTCATTCTGGACTTCAGCCAAATTAACACGTTGACCAACACACTGAACCTTTAAAGACATTATGTCCAAAAAGTAATTACTCTAATATTTAGTGGCTTTTAGTAGGGAAGTTGCAGATTATTGCCAAATAAATATTCACATCACCATCTCCTGTGGTGGCCACTAAAAATGTGCAAGGCTCTCTTTAGACCCAGTGTTTGGTTTTTGTCTGTTCTAGACTTTTTAGTTAAGAGGGGGATAAATAAGTCCACATTCAAACATAACAGGTGATGGTAACGCACTGAGAGCAGGACCACCAAGTAAAGTCTTTTCCATCAGATCCTAAAGATTCTTAAGGGGGTTCAGTCACGGAAAAAAATTATTAGACCACCCCTTGTTTTCTTCAGTTTCTTGTTCATTTTAATGCCTGGTCCGACTAAAAGTACATGTGTTTGGACAAATGTAATGATAACAACAAAAATAGCTCATAGTAGTTGAATTGCAGAGCTGATATCTATCCATTTTCCATGTTTTCTTGATAATAACCCAAATCACTTCAGTTCTTCCATCAATATCTAT
>JAPQRP010000012.1:16096912-16137568 GCA_037367295.1 Apogon hyalosoma | reverse complement strand
AGGTCAAAACTGGATGTTTCAGTAGATAATGAAACACATCCAGGAAATGACATGTTTAAACGGTTAAGAATTTAGTTTGATCATTTTTTTCCTATTACCAAAAAAAAAAAAAAAAGATTTGGTTGTGTCTGTTTGATGCAGCCATGCCTTCTGAAACACAAAAAAGATTTTTATGCAAATATTTCATGATAACATTTGAGATTATGTAAAATTTTAAGGGTGTCCAAAAACTTGATTTCCAACGCTGTACAAACACCTATTGCAGGATAGTGTCAGTTTACATATATATATATATATATATATATATATATCAACAACAATGGACTGCAAAAATCAAAATCTTACCAATTGTATTTTTCTCATTTCTACTCAAAATATCTCATCACACTTAAAATAAGACATAATCATGGTGGCGCACAGAGTTGCGGCGGCTTGGAGCGTTCACAGTTGGCGTTATTTACTCACCTTACTGCATCAAACATGGACTGGACTTACACTGTTGTATGAAGTCGGAATGTACTGTAAATATGTGGGGATCATGCTGTAAATATGGGAGGGAGTCACATTGTGCACTCACGGATAAGCTTTTGCACTGGCTGGGCACTGGGGGTGTGACGCCAACTGTCGGGTGTTTCAACGACACCTCGTTGTCTTTATGGCAATGACAATAAACTGAAACTGAATCACCTGAAGAGTAACTTGTAAGTGAGATACTGTATAAGAACTCGGTTTAATCCAAGATTTTTTTTTTTTTTGCTTAATTTCAGCAAAAAAAATCTGCCAATGGAACAAGTGAAAATTATCTTGGTAAGATTTCTTGAAATAAGATTTTCCGGATCTATTGTCTAAAAATCAGTTCTTATATCTCACTGAAAAAGTTCCTCTTTAGGTGATTATGTCTTATTTTAAGTGTGATGAGATATTTGGACTAGAAATGAGAAAAATACACTTGGTAAGATACCAGTTTTTATACAAGCATCTTTTCAAAAGTTAAAAGCATATTTACCTGTAGCTTTACCAAAGAGTCTCAGATTATCACCATCCTTCATACGTGTCCAGCTCAATCCAACCATAAACTAAATGATAAACCGAAACCCTGAACACATTAAGTAAACCTAAGGCACATCAGTTCACATTAAAAACGAAAAATAATGAACAATAAGCCTGTTTGCTTTGAATATCTTAGGTTGATATTTTGCAGATCTAAGTAAGAGAATATATTATGAGTTTATCATCAGTTATACTCAAATTAAAGGCATCCATTACAAATTAACTAAATGTGACAACTTAAATTTCCATAATTATAGTTTATTTCTGTAAATGTATTGTCTTATTTTGCAAATCCAATAATGTACAGCTACTGTTTTGCATTTTCTGTGCAGGATCATTTGGTCTAGTAAAGAAGGCTTATATGCAAAATAGATTTTAGATGTGATTCACAAAATTCAGATTCAGGAAATAGTAGTTTGAGTTGTAATACGAATTCAAGTTCAGGTCGTTTTTTCGTATTTCAATGTACTTTTTGTGTGAAATGTGACATTTTCAAACACTTTCACACACCAGGTACAACTTCTCATCCCTCCCAGATAAACAGAAACACTAGTGAAAACACAAAGACACACAGCGAGGTGAAACAACAAAAGAAACCCCTTATTTATGTGTCATGTCATTTTGTCTCATAAATCATTCAAACCCCAACGCGGTAAAGTGCACTTGCCATTGAAACATCACCGATTGGAATAATTGTATTCAATTTGGTGATGAAAGCCATCAATTATCTTCCTCTTAATGGGAAGATTTATTCCACCCCCTGTAAAGTACTGCTTTGGATCACACCAAACTTCTTTGAAACTGACAAAAGCAGAGGAAAGGGATAAAATACGCCAACTTAGGCAGGTGCATTTAGATAAATTACAAAGGCGTAATCGACCCTGAAAGTGAAAGATCAATCAGGCTTTGTTTATTGGTCCTGATGCTTCCGTTTGCGGTTAACTTTTCTTTCAACGCTGCCGCCAAGGGAGACAAAAAAGGCACAAAAAGATGGAATCTATGACGCAACCATGTGTATTTAATCACTCTGATATGCTAAGAAATGAAAAGGTTAGCGCCAAATTATTTAACTCTTGTAACCCTGTAAAAGCAGGGGCTCAATTCAGGTCAACGTCCTCAAAAGGACCATTAAAAAAACATCAGAGAATGACGAGCACTAGTAGCGAGCACCAGCAATCCTCTAATGTAAGCGGGTAAACGCATGCCAGTGATGTCTCGGATTACCCGGCTAGTCAACAACTAGTATAATTACATTTGTGCCCAGAGGCGGTGATTGATAGGGCTCATATTCCTCCCTTTGCCGGAGCCAGCATCCTACCCTGCTCGCATGCATCGCCGTCTACCTGAACGCTTTATTGACAGAGATATCGCAAATCGAAACAGTGGCGCTCAAAGTCCATTCTCTTATCTGAGTTTTCATGTTCTATTCACTTCATCTTTTCCTTCCCTTCAGTTTATGCTTTAGAGAAGTATTTATATGCAGTGCGTATCTCTTTTTTCCTCCGCTGCAGATCCTCCCTGGATAATTCCTCTGACAAGTGCACTGCTGAATATGGAAAACACACACAAAAAAAGAAGTAATAGTTGGGGAAAATACACTCGCTTGGTAAAACTCTAGGGGTCACACTGGATACTTCCATCGCTCTCCCACCACAGAGCAGTGTTTTTAATCAGGATGCTCATAGCCACACACAAATGACATAACTTACAAATGAATATTTCAGAAAATGCAATTACTCACCAAAAAGGGCAGCGGAAAGGTCAGAGAGAAAAATGGTCATTTGGAAAATGTCGCTCCCCCGCAGAGCTTTTAAAAATCACTCCGAGAGCAAAATGCTTTGGAGTTTTGATTGTGTTAATAGTGATACTGAGCAAAAAGCGGGAAGAAATGTTGTGCTATTTTAAGGAGACGTAACAAAGCACTGACACGAAGCCCGGACCCGTTAACTTCTCTGAACCAGCAGGCGCCGAAGTGCACACGGAGCAGCGGAACAATGACATTTAAAAGTCATCATTAGTAACAAAACAGTGGCCTTGGGGTGGGAGGTGGGGAGGTGGGGGCTTGTATTTCATTTCATCTCCCAAGAAAATGTGTCAGAGAGAAGGAGTTAAGGTCAAACACCACGCATAATTACAACGAGTCCGGGCTAAACGAGCCAACATCAGTGGGATAAACAGATGCTGGGAACATGTGACGGCTCTCGACAAGAGATTGAGAGCGTTTTCAGGCTTCATCTGCGGTGCACGGACTCAGACACAAGATCATGTTCCAATAAATATTCTGTCTATAATTAGGCAGTGCGAAAGTCTGGGTAAGAGCCAAATATGTTCCCAGTAAGGACGTAAAAAAAAAAAAAGTCCAAACCATCAATATGTGCAGTATTTCATTCTCTGGAAAGGGGCCGGCGTCGAGCTAAAAACTCGGTGTGTGTCTGCGATAGGAGGGGGCTGCATTTAAACGAACTCTGACTTCATTGAATTAATGTAAGATAGATGGAAGTGAGGGGAGGAGATGGCGAGAGAGCTGATTCAACAGATCAAATGTCTCTTTTTCCACCGAGAATCGCTGGATGGGTCCAGCCCCCTGAGCTAGTGATTAATTAGTGCATGAATCTAGATACGGTTATTTGATTAGACCAATGGGAGCCTGTCACACCCACTTCCTCATCTGCAACAAATGACATTTTCTAGGCGGGTGAAAATAATAAAATAAGCCACTTGCGAGACCTCTTTCGCAAGGAGGGGCAGAAATCTTTGAAAAGTATCGCATTTTCAATAATGCATGAGGGATTATTTATCTTCAAGTGAGAAACAGTTCAGGCAAATTGTTCTCCCAAGTAAATTACGTTTACATATGGCCTAAGGCGAGTGAAATCTCAAAGGCTTTTTGCACAGAGAGCAAAATTATCCAGGAGCCGAGCTGTCAAAGAGCCGAGCAGATCGAGCGTTTCACCGAGCGGCATCAATAAAACCATGTTTCTGCCGCATGATAAAGATTCAATAAAGTTCCCTGAATCCATGAGTCCTTCATGACCTAGAACTTGTGCGATCATTCTTGTTTACGAGGCTGAAGGTGGTCGCAGAACTTTTTTGTGACTTTAAAATTCAGACTGAATATATCTCGCTTGATTGCATCGTGACGCCAGGTAGCAGTTCGGTAATGATGAATTCATGAGGCGACCGTGGAAATGATCGTAACAAACTTTTCAAATCGACTTGATGGCTTTTGACACTTTGACCAACGATGCCGCTAAGCGCAATTAGCATTACTCATCGTGACAGGACCCAGATATCCATTCTACACTGCAAATGAACCAGCCATTTGTTTTGCTTCTACTTGCATTCACTGACACACATTGGAGCGCATTAATTGGCAACACACCACGCGCTTGCAAATTCCAGCAGAGGGGAAAGACGGATGGTGTTTTTTGCAGGGCGGCAACGTGCAAATACGGGTTTCAAACTGTCAGTCAAACTGCCCATGATGCCTGGAGGGAAATTAGCTCTTCGGTGTTAACAAATTAACTCTGATGGAGGACCAGATACAGTGCAATAAACCACTGCACCTCATTGGCCCGGCCTCGTCACATGGAGCGTATTTGATCTGTTTTTTATGAGAGAGTCAAGCTACATGAAACATCAACCTACTGTATGATGAAATCCACAAGATATTGGAGCAGTCAGGAGACTGTGGCAGCTTTTTTTCCTTCCTACTGTGACAACAGTAAAAGTTAATAACTGTGAAAGTTAATAAATTGGTTCCAAGATGGAGGGAAATCTGCAGAGTACAGCAACTTTCCTTTCCCTCTTGTGATACAGTTCCAGTCGACTGTAGCCTCATGTTTGGACACATACAAGCAACAAATACAAGCACCTTGCCATCACTCCATAAAAGCTTGATTCACATGCTCTGAACACAGGGGTGAAGCAAGCACTTTCATTTAATTAATCACTACTCCAATTCATTAAGTGCAGAGCCGTGGCGAGGAAAAAAAAATCAGAAAAGGGAAGCAAGTCTCCCATCAAGGTCTTGTGTTAAAACCCACTTCGGTGTGCAAATTGCAACATTGGTTTCTTAGGTCAAATCTACGTCTGCACAGGAGAAACCGGTATTTCCCTTTGTGTTGTTCAAGCACTTCATATTTCTAACGAGATGATCTGGATTGTTTGGGAATTCATCAGATTTAAATGGAACTTTTGGTGTCGTTTCAAGCAGTCGGCAGCAGCCATAGTGCAACTCACAAGCACATTTTTGGTCATTTCCCAATTTTCCTTCGCTAAGTGTAAACAGAGTGGTGGCGTGTCCTGCTTCTCGTCAACGTGGCTGCGTTTGTCAGATGGTCTAAGCTGGAGGTGAGTCCGCGGAGCTGGCAGCGGCTCCCGACAGCGAGCTGGGCTTTGTTCGGCTGCCGTCATGTGTCTGACACGGTTTTGCTGTTTCCTTTCTTTTCGCTGCTTCTCCCTCCTCCTGCTCCTGGTTTTCCCTCCTTCCTGTAACCCACCCACATTTGCCAACATCACTCAAGGGAACATCTCAGCCAAGACTGATGCACCTTGGCCCCCCACCTACTGTACGGCACCTCCTAGGGCCAAAATGAACACAATATCTGTCACACATGCACGGTGCAGAAACACACACCGCTCCCAGAGCAGGCATGACTCAACATGCCCCTATAGTAACACACGCCCCGATAGTAATTGAGGTCAAAGAAAAGAAACAACAGGCTGATTTTCGGCTTGTGTGAGAGGAATGAGGTCTTTTCCTCCCTCTTCTTTCTACCGCACATCATCAGATGGGATTGCCTAACAGCGCACTGGAGGCAAGAGCATGGCTAAGTTTAGCATTGTGAGCGGAGACAAACTGCAGTGTAACCTCGCTAATCTGAACCTCTCAGGAAATGGAGGTTATTCATTGTTCAGAGAGGGAAAATATGGCTTGCATCTTTTTATTGGGGGCTTCAGTTTAGTAAAATAAGGTTTAGCTAACACCTTCCTGTACAATTCGTATATGTAAATTACTTAGAAAATGTATGAAAATGTGTGCAATGAAGCATTTAATATGTGAATACTAGAGACACATTGGACTTGATTTTCATTGTATTTAGGAACAGCAGACACAAAGAAAATATAACCCTCTAAAACAGAGGTCTCAAACATGCAGCCCAGGGGCCAAATCCTGCCTGCCGAAGGGTCCAGTCTGGCCCCTGGGATGAATTTGTGAAAAAGACATTAATCATTTTAGTTCAGGTTCCACACATCAGTAAAAATACTCTCATAATAACCCATAAATACTCACAACTCCAATTTTTTTCTCTTTGCACATGTAAACATTTTCATATCATTTTACTGTATTTACACTAAAACAAACTATCATTTCACAAAAACGTGTCCTGTTGTTCATGTTATTTACATTGTTTTAAAGGATAGTTGGTAGATGTAAAAATTTTTAATTGCATAATTTTACTTTTTTCGCTCTAAAACATGGAGGAAAGTTCGGAGTTGGCATTATTTCTATATAATCATGTTATTATTTCATCGATCTGACCCACTTCAGATCAAATTTGGCTTAATGTGGCCCCTGAACTAAAATGAGTTTGACACCCCTGCTCTAAAATGAACTCTGAGTAAAGATGAATCAGCCCATTCTGTTGTAGTAACCTTAACAGGTAGCTTCATAATTGCGGCATCAATTAGATCATTGCAAAAGCAAACATTTCTTTCTCTCAAAACTGTACTTGAAAACTTTTGAGAACTGTAATTTAGTTCTGCTTTTGCTTCATTATACTGAAGGCCTTTCTGACAATTTTCCTTTGTTGTTTTTTAAGTGCAGTGATTTTTTTTCCCCTTTATTTATTTATTTTTTAAAATCACTTCTGCATCCCAACAATGCACCTGTCTCGCAGGTGACACCAACATCACCGTCTGATGAATTCTTAACTTTGAGGAGCAGTATTCTTTTCAACACTTCAGTGCACTTTATTCATCGCCATAGCAACCTGCATTATTGTAAAACGTCTACCACTACAGCGAGATGCTGCACAAACTGATAACAGAAAACCTAGAAAAGGCATTCTTTTGGAATGACTAAGAAACCAGGGGCCGATGTTCTGTGAATGGATCTGTGCGACTCTTCTCATTATAGTTGTATTAATAGTGCGACAGTGAATGCGAGTGCAGTAAGATACGGGTTAGTACAGCGTCAAACATCTCGAATCAAAGTGATAAAAGCCTGTGATGCATGTTTTGACCATGGTTGTGGTAAAAAAAGACATCAGCAAACACAAACCAAGTACACTCTGCACCAATAACTGAATCTCACGTTGATAAAGATCAAATATAGTTGCAAACTTGAAAAAAAGTAGAATATCAGGACAAATAATACCCACATCTACATAAAACTGTACCTGGTTATGGTTCCAATCTTAACATGAAATCTCTTTTTGTATTTTCGTTGAAGGCTATTTGAAACATTTGGCCTCGTTTGTAAAACTTGGTTGGAAAGGATAAGCGTTTTTCAGGGGTTTTTTTGCCATCCGAGGACAAAAACAAAAGGAAATTGGAAGCTCGCCTTCATCACGCCCTTGTATGAACTTGTTTGCATTTGTTCTTATCAGAAGTATCCTTGCAAAAGGCCTGAATTCTATAAATCGCGTTGTAGTGATTTGTTTTCAGTAGAGGAGCACATTCTGGAAACAACCAGTCAAGTCAGGTCCCTTCCCCCGTGGATGTAATTTCGGCTGCAGTGTAATATCCGAGGGGCAAAAGGCATGAATTAATGCCAATTCAAGCTCAGTGCTGTATTGTTTACTTACATAATGAAGAACAAGAAATTACTTTAATGAGAAAATTAAAATGTGATTCCATGCATATGCATTTGTTGTGTTTTTAGGTTAATAAAGACATTAGTTCATATTTTTTGAATTATGTGCACCAGTGGATCCACATTTATTATATGAAACACTGTCCAAAAATACAAAGACACACACACACACACACGCACGCACATATAGTCTGCCATTGTCTTTAATTTGAATGTTATTGCATATTTTTCCACTCGGTTGAAGACAAAACTGTAAGTATTCATTCAGTTCCAGGGATGTGTTATTCAAACGAATGTGAACTGTAGATAAGATGAAAAGGGGAAGGCTGTGGAAGTGGGGTTTTGCACCATATATTGTAAGAACTCAAAGGGAGGTGGTGCAATGTGATGTCCTGGTGGCATCAGCAGATTAAAGGCTGCCTGTATCTGCCGTCAACTGCAACCTGCTTCTTTGTTACCCCTGCTTGTGATTTGTTCAGTCTGACATGATGTTGTTGTGTGCATAACATACATATTGATGGGCAGGGGGTTGCTCACTGGGGAATCGGGCTATATTCTGCGTACATTCAAGGTTGACAATATTAAATAACAACCCCTTTCGTGTTGTGTTTTTCTTCCGTTTCCCCTGATAATACTGCGGCGAGCACTGATTCACTCTACTCTCTCTTCCGATGCTTCGACCCGTCCTACGGGATGGTAGGAGTTACATCACCGGCATCATACGGCGCATTTCTACTAAAAGATGAATCTCTTTCAGCGGGGTTAGAGTGGCTGAGGAGCCTGAAGCTACGCCTGCAGGTGATTGCAAAAGACAGGCTGCCAGTCAAGAAGTAAAAAAACAAAAACAAAAATAAAAATGCAAAAAACAGGAGAGGGAATGGGCTCTGAGGAAGAAATACTATTTAACTGGGGAAAAGTGAGATGAAAAGGATATGAGAAAAACAAACTGGCAAAAAAAAAAAAAAAAGACAAAATCTTAGTGTTTTAGATGGAGGTTAAAGTGTGAAAAGTAGTGATTCCTCAACCAGCCACAAAGGGAGATGTAATCGTGTTCCAAATGTATGTAATCAAGGCAGTGCTGCTGAAATTAGCTTGGGTGGCTACGTTACATCCGAGACACACTGCTATGATGATCGCCTTTGATCGCGTTTTCTTCTGCACTCGAAAAGACAGGTATCAGACATCGGGTTATTGTGCCGAGATAATCACTGCTGAATACGTATGAAGCAACATGTGCTTGTGATGCTCATGCATCAAATCATCTGGCTTCATATTGCAATCTGACAACAAGCAGAAGAAGCATGAAATGGGACGAAAAAGCAAGATTTTAAGGGAAACATGCCACACATGGTTTTGCATGCGCAGGTGTAAGGCTGTTGATGCATGATATGATTTAACAGCGAGGCAGGCTTGCTCTTCAAAAAACAACCAATTCATTTGGCAAACTGGCTACTGGCAAACAGTGAATCTTTGGCAGGTGCATATTAGTTATTACAACTCTGAATGCCGAAACTGCTGCAAATCGCAGCCGTAGATGTAGTTTCTTTTAAACATGTACGTCAATCAATGGTCTGACACCATGTTATCACAAAGGCAGTTCCAGGGCTGGTTCAGAGGCCAAATCTAATGTTGAACTGGGATATATATGTATTGTGTGCCAAATAGAAAAATGCATGCCATTTCATTTAAATCATGAACTGCACCCCAGTAACCACCTGTTTGAGCTGTTGTTTGAGCTGTTGCCCTCAGCCCGGCGCTACAGGTCACATAAAACTGGGACACACAGACTGAGGGATAGCTTCTTTCCCAAAGCTATCACCATAATAAATAACTCTACACAACATCAATAGAACACCCGCAATAACACTGATGTTCACTGCAATAATCTCATCATATCCTGTAACATCTGCAATATCTGTCAAATGTTTACAGTCTTCCATATTATTTGATCTTTTCACAATATTTATCCCACAATATTTATTTTCTCATGTCATTTGTACTATTTCCATTGTCATTTACACTACTCTCATGCTATTTGCACTACTTAATTATATATATTTTACAATCATTCCTAGTTGCAATACTTTTATTTTTTCTAATGTAAATAAATGTACCTTCATACTGTTATTTGTTGTGCCTTGTAATTTCTTGCACTAAACTGGAGAGCTCTGCCTCAATTTCGTTGTACAATGACAATAAAGAAATTCTGATGTTTTGTCAGTTGGACACTTTGGACTCTTCAGGCAACATAAACACGGACGACGGTGAACATGACACTGACTGGAAGGATTCTTGTGTTAATCAAATGTATGTAAGTATAGTCTGGTGTTTTTGTACCATTTCTTAAATCATTCTCTCGTAACCACCTAACCCTCCGTACAGTCATGGGGTCTGGATCTTATCCCAGCTACCATCAGGTGACAGCGGGGTACCCCCTGGACATGTTCAGTTCATTGCACTTTCACTTTCACACAGACGCATCTACTAAATGCATGTATTCGGTTGGTGGGAAGAAGCCGGAGAACCTGCAGAGAACCCACAAACATGGGGAGAACAAACTCCTGGGTTTGAACCCAACAATGGTGCTCTGAGGTGAAAATACTAACAACATTCCATAACTAATATCAGAATCACTAATCTACCATAACTGATTGTAAATTAAATGAGTATTGCAGACTCTTCTTCAAGTTTGTCAGGCCGATAAAATAATAAGTACATTAAAAAAAAAAAAAAAACAGCTCTCAGCTTTATATCAGGAGCTGGAAGAAAGATTATTAGTATTATTATTAAGCAAACTACACCGTTGTGACACCATTTACAAAAAAAAAACAAAAAACAGCTACTGTAGAGTCTACGATGCAAAGATCACATGCGATAATGCGACACAACTGAAAAAAGTTGAAGGCCAACTCGCTTTATTATCCCTGTAGGGAAATTCAGTCTGCATTTTACTCATCCCATCACAAAACATAGCACCAGCTTTAACAGTTAGCATTAGCAACTCCAGATGATCATCAGTCAATTACCACTACGTCACTGCGCCGCCCATAGCAATGTCATATTATTCTACACACTTGTGATTTCATGTGAGAAATAGATGCTATGAATGTAACCTTCATGGGAAGAACCAGTAGTTGTGGGTAATATTATGTTAACAATAACTTACCGAAGCACGTCTATTTGCTCCCATGCAAACCTACAGCGCTGTATAATATTGTTGAACTGGCCTGAATTGGTTGATTGGTTGGCGTGATTTACAGGAGAAGATGATCAAACCCATTCTATTTTTCTCTTTTTACCAGATCTATAGTATATGACTGAAGAAAATGACTTTTTAGTTGAAAACGCATCGGTCGGGCTCTAGTACAGTAATTTCGACCGCCCGGGTGAAGAGTGTCCCCTGTGAGCTTCATCGAATCCAAAATATCCTGCGTTATATATACGCAGTGATAACACGCAGCTGAGAAACATCTGCAGTGGGCCCATAAAAATGGCACGGCGTATTGTTTGACGCCGCTGCCTGCTGTGGAATGACATCGCTCACTCTGCTTCTCCGGTTTCAAGCCGTTCCTCAGTCCATCTCGCCGAGGAGAAAGGAGTGTATTATCGGAGTGAAAAAAGATCTCCTTCTAAGCACCCCCCCCTCCTCCTCCTGCTGCTCCTCCTCCTGCTCCTAAATGAGGGGCAGTGATCACGGAGGCATTGCGTGTACGCCTGCATGTGTTAATATGTGTGTGGAGAGTGGGAGGCTAGCGGGAGTGCACTACTGGGGAATGTGCACCTGCAATTTTTCTCATTTGACACAGTTGGTCTTTTGTAGGGTCTAAGGCACAGGGAGATGTCTGTGGAAGTTATGGCTTCTGCTCAGCCCCCCACTCTCTCTCTCTCCCACCCTTCCATACAAGACATCTTCACTACGATATTCCCTGAATGGGGGGGTAACATATTTAACAGATGACCGAGCAGTCTGGCTGACAAGAAGCTATACGTACACACAGATTTTTGCTATCAGATGTAATCTTTTAACAAGCTGCACGTCCATATGGGAAAAGAAAAAGCAGCAGGAAAGGAAAATAAATGCTTAAAAATAATGTGCAAAAGTCAAACAGAATTATTAAAGATTTATAAGCAGGAAAGGACAGGGTAATATTTTTTGCTGTTCGCGATTTAAGGTATAATATGAAACATTCCTACAATAAAATATCTAAAGGTTTTCATCAGTTGGCTGATTTTGTTTACATTTGACGAGTTGTTCTTTTCGCCAACCTTAATATTTTACGACATCCCCAAACGTAATGTGAATAAAACTTTCATACGCTAACTCATCTGTAAATATGACTTCTGCCAGAGGGCGTGAAAACAACTCCCACGATCGCACACTAATTCACACCTACGACCGCTTCTTTTATTATTTTAATTGCGAGACCCTGTCGCAGCAGAAGTTACCCCCTGCGCATTTAATTTTGCGCTTTACTACCCCATCTGCTATTTGAGTTACAGTCGGGGTCATATTTTTGCTCCGAAACGGCTAGAGAATCATGTGAAATCACCTGACTGCTCTGTTTCCACGTCTACTTTGTCACCGTTTCCCGCCGTATTTACTGAAAAGTCCACAAAAACATGACCCGTATTGTAATAAAGCAGAATCATTCTTTACACAGAGGGTCGCGGGTTGTGTTGGGGAGTATATTTTGGCCAGGATATGAGCGGTGATCCATGGTCTAAACCGACACCTCCTCAACTCCCGCGGCTCGCAGCTGCGATACGAGACTGAGGCCAAGCCTTGACCTCTTACAGTCGCGATACTACACATCTGTATAATTCAGCAGGGGCCCATATGGAAGATTTGTGTGTCTTATGTGGTGGAGGGCTTGCAGAGAGGGAAGATAAAGGGAGGCAGTGTGTGTATATGTGAGTGTACTATACGTGCAGTACATAAAATACATAAACTACAGTGGATTCCCCATCCTGTGCAGAACTGTAAAGTGCTTGACCCTGGCTCCTTTCCAAACAAGGAGGCCACGCTCAAGAGCTACCATTACTCTTACGCTATCCATTCCCTTCTCTCCTTCCTTTTATTTTAATGAGAGCACAATTAATAAGGAAATGGAACAGCTTCCCAAAGGGCGCTGGTCCTTTCACAATAGAAGCCTTTCTTTTGTCAATGGCTGTATTGAATTCCCCTACAAGGCCACTGGGCCATATTGAAGGCCATCTCCTGTATCGCCCTGCCACCGCCGCCGCTCTATCGCTCACCCCCTCGCTCTTATCCTCGGGTCTCATGGGCTAATCTGTGCCACAGTAACATTTGATCCCCCCTCCCACCCCGTTCGCTCCAAATGCAGACTTTACAATACTTGATATTGATTCACGGAGGCGAGATATCGCCAGTTGCTGTGCACGCTTGGTTTATTCAGTGACAAAGCTGAGGCCAGATAGAGCGGGGGTCGTGGACCATCCTGCCCGTAATTGGCCCGCTGTGTCTGCATGGAATTAGACCTTTAGTATTCTCCGTTTGTGAGCAAATACATTAAAATGCAAACTCATAGCTCGGGCGCTGCAAGAGAAAGCAAAGGGGGGAAACGGAGATCAGAAGGAGCAATAACTAATTACTCCTTTACCCCGTTTGTTTTTCAGTTATTCCCTTTGTTGGTCAAATAAAGCAGGCATTGCTTCCCCTTACTTGGAGAAACACACCTGTACTTTCCCTCCACTGTGCACTAATGCCCCCGGCCGATGGAGATCTACACAAGTAGAAGCAGGGCAGTTCTAAAGGGGGATGTGAAGACTCCCAGTGACATTATGCAGACTTTCTGAATCAACAGAAAGCAGCATCACCTCAGGAAAAGCACTTGACCATTGGCTGTTGCGTGCCCATCGAGCAACATGTTATGTAAGCTGAAGTGGGCATTCACAGGCAACCATAGAGCAGCATCCTCGGAAACAGGATCTGGATGTGTCATTGTCACCAAACAAAGCAGAAAACACTACAACCTGATCAATAGTCCAGCGACTGACACAAAGACAGATGGTCAAGGAGAGTTAGAGTTCGTTTTCCTTTTATACTTAGTTTCCTTTACTATCTAAAATATACTAATATTATAATCATCATAATTAAAAACTTTCACAATTTATGATATATCTGAAGTAGCCTGGCCAGGTATATGGTTCTCAGTGGATTCAATACAGAGAAAACAGTCTGGAATTGAAATATGCACAATCTATTCTAAACCGAACCAATCACAAGTCTGGGGGGGCGGGCGTTTGGCAATACTTCTTTTTGTCATGAGCCAAAGTCAGTTCCAAGTCCGCAAATCTCTTTACAACCATTTTCAGTTGTTTGATTCAAAAGTAAGAATTGCATTACAGATTACACCCTGTACTCTTAACTTTCTCTGACAAAAGCGTCATGTCCGTCTTATCTGTGATTGGTTTACTCTGCGCCTCTTAGTCCCGCCTTCATATTTGGATTCGAGCCCCACGATTCCAGACGGATTTCTCATTGAGAAAGACGGATGGCTGGCCAGGCTGAGTCTGAAGTGTTGTTTTATTGAGCTTACTGCTGTCCATCTCCAACAATTCTAACAAAAATGAACTCATCCACATTTGAATGTATCTATAATTTACAGGAGCAGCAAATTAGTGTATAAACAAGATAAAGGAGAGATTTTATTCCAGGGGTAATACTTGATTAAATAAAGGTTAGGATAAATAAATGTTGATAAACCACGACTTTAAAATAGAACTATTTTTGCTTGACAGTTAACCTTTTCTAAAGTGATTTATAACCATTTATTATCACACCTTCCCTTTATTTATTTTACAGATCATGTAGATGTTCATAAAAGCTCAGAGTAAATTCGAAGGTTATTATACCAGAAGAAAAAGTGACTTTTCCAGCAAAACATATCACTAACTGAATGTTAAACAAGCATCTATAACCACTGTCATTGATCCAACTCCATGGGTTTTACTGGTGAATCAGTGTTGTAGAAGATGACAGTGTTTCCACGGTAACTATGGAGCTTTCGTACCGTCCAAATGGGTCTTATCTGACGACCACGACACAATTTTACCTGAATTATTTGCGTGTATTAATAGGATTAGTGGTTCAACAGATATTACACATTTTAGATCAGTAGATGCTTTTGCTCACCAGTGCTTGTTAAAGTTTTTGAGGGTTTAATACACTTTGTTTTTTCAGTTAAAAAATAAATAAAACCCTAATATTTGAAATTTTCTAAAACCATTTGTAATTTTTTAGTAACGCAAGTTTCCAATTACTTGGTGGCACGACCATGACGACTGTTAAGAAAACACCTATTCATTCGCCGAACATCTATTTGATTTTATTTGGCATTCAGACTTATTCGCATTCTTTATTCCTTCTAATCACTTTTCATCACCTGCATGCAATTTTACGGAAAAATCTGTTAAGTAGATCTTTGAGAGTATCTGTGACCTTGTGAGGCAGAAATTAGACTGTATTCACAAAATATTAAAATGAATCATCACAGTTGCAGCACATCACACTTTAAGGCAACAGCGGACTCATCTTGATCAAAAACCATTAAAATCACTCGCTTTAATGTTTCATAGAGGTTTTTATTTTACCCTTTTTTTAACATACACATTTTAAATGCATAAATAAGTGCAGGATGTTCTTTTTTTTTGCAGATCAGTGGTAGTTTTTTTTTTCTTTTTCTTTGTATTAACCTAATAATGTGATAAATGATCTTAAATGAAATGCGTGTATTTGATGACCCAGATAAAACCTCCTGTGATGGGTCATGAACCAGTCTATGGGTATGGATGGTGTATTAGATGCATTTCAACTGCCTGTGAGGTGGGTGGGTGGAGGGGGCTGTTGTATACTACAGATAATTAAACAGATAGCTCGCTGGACCCCCATTATGAACATGCACAAAAAAAAAAAAAATCTAAGCATCATTGCACGCTATTTGTGCTTTAAACCAGGGGATTGTAATTTGAATAATTAGCAAAATGCCTACAATATGGCCTCAAGGTTGTATTGTAATCATGTGCCGTCGCAGTGACAATTCATCATGTGGGTGGGTGGGTTGGTGGGGTACAAACAGCCTCACCACGCTTCACCCACGCCGCCATTATACCCTCACAGATGATTGTAAATGCCTTATGGTGGAAACAGAGCTTAGGGGGCCAATCCTTCGAAGATGACAGATTTGCATATGCATCGGCGTCTTGCATTACCTCCATCACTGCACCTTCTGTGTCATCGGAATGCAAATGTGTCACGTATGCGACCGGCTACGCGGACACGTTGGATTTATTTTACAGGACAGGGATGAAAGGCATATGTTGTCGGTGTAGATTTCACAATGTGGCGCGGGGAGCAACGGAAGTAATTAATTTCTCAAACCGGGTAAAAACGTGGGTCGGAGTAGCGTCTCCCTGCGTGGTTTCTGTTTGCCCTTCCTGCTCCTCGCATTCCGCCCACACCCCAAATTACTGTCCGACCCCTGCTGTTATGCGGTGTGGGAAACCCTGTGGTACTGCACGCCTACTATTTCAGCTCGGCGAGTTGGTTTGTGCGGTTCCTTGGAAATTCTGTCTGTCTCTGCAGGCCTCCCAGACGACGACGCAAACACGTGCATGCACTCGGCACTCGCGCGCACATTATGCAGCCTAATGTAAACCAACATCCACTGCCACTTGACCTTGCTGTCAATATCTGTCCTCATTAAACACCATTCGGCTGGCTTCAAGTCCACTTTAAATGGCATCATTCAGTGTTTACCAAATTATGCCTGTGCAGCTGGGTCTGAGTGGTGGATTCTAATTTATTTATTTGGAAGATATACGCAGGTCCCAGAGCGGACACCTATAAAACATGCAGAGGTATTTAACCCCACCCTGCCATTCTTAATGTTGCTGTCATTCATTTCTCTAAGGTTGTGAGATCTGACAGCAATTTGGCAATGTCAAGCATTGACTACAGACGCAATGGGCAGCAAAGGCCATTTTTTTATTCCTCCATATCAAGCAGCTATTGATTTTTCACTCATTACAGAAGAACATAAAAAGAGAAGGGGATTTCTGAGCTCGGTGCCAAACGCCACGCAAAATGTTTCTGGCTACATCATGACAAACACTGATACAAAGAAAACCAGATTGTAAGAGCAATATATTTATTTTAAACTAGAATTTAATTATTCTTACAGGAGGCTGAATTTCCTGACTGTAAACGGGGAAAAAAAAAAAAAAAAGTGGGAAAAATTAGCATTCAGAAAAGAGCTTTGGAATGAACCCGTATCCAAATGACAGCTGTGGAGGCCACCCTTAGGCTAGGTATAAAAGTAAAGTCATTTTTTCCATAACTGCAACGCCATTATCTATTTTCAGGAAAAGGCTTAGGGAGTAAAGAATAATCCATTACTGGTGAAAAGAGTGGCAAATAAAAAAAACGGCTACAGCATTAAACCTAAGGCGTTTTTGGGGAAAATCATCAAATCCATTTTTGAAACCATCAAACTTTTATGTGAAATTCAAGTAAAACATTTTTAAACTACACCTTTTGTCGGTAATAAATGGCACTTTCATTACATTGACTCGCTCCGTCGCTGCTGAAAAGCTACACCTATTCATTTCTTGCATTTTAATTCTAACCCCTCTCTCTTTTATCCCTATTTCCACTAAAAACTAAATAAAAATGTGTTTATTATCCCTGTATGGTGGTGGATTTTTACGACAGTGTGGATAAAGTGCAGTGACCGTGCACCAGGGACGAACTAATGTCAGTGGGCTACAACCTGATGTTTTCCTTCCTGCGCCTGTTTAGTAGTTTTGTGGCCTTGCCTTGACGTTTATTGTGCCAGAACGTGCAGTCTATTTCACATTCCAAGCTGCACTTTGAGGGATGTTGAACACATTTTTAAGCCAACACTCACAAGTTTGACTGAAGGGTCAAGCAGTGACTCACAAAACAAACCAGGGTCTGAAAATGCAAGTTTTTATGCGACAATTCTGAAAATGTGCTTAAATAATCATAAAAATCAGACATATGAGCATTAAGTGCAGTTTGTCTTAGTGCTAATGTGTAAGATTTGTTAATCTGACGTGTTTTGAGGATGTAAAGCGACAGTTCATCGAACTCTTTAAATACGATTAACAAGATGCCATGTGAAATATGTAATGTGAGGCATTAAATGAGAATATGCAAAACATGGGTAATTAGTATGAAGAATGGTGCAAAGCCAAACTCTTAGACATAGAAATGCATTACTTTGTGGAAACATATTGTCACTGTTGGACGGAAACCTCGTAAATCCATTTTTACCCTGCCCCCCCAAAGGGGAGGCAAGGGGTATCGTTTTTGGTTCGATTTGTTTGTTTGTCAACACTCTAGCAGCAAAATTATTAGTTGAATTCATACCAAATTAGGTTTATAGATTGCTAGTGACCCAGAAAAGATCTCATTACATTTTAGGAAAAGAAGGTCAAAGTTCAAATTTTTTTATGAATTTTTAAAATCTTTATTTTTTTCCTATTTACTTAGAATGAGTGGAATTTCACACATCTATAGCAGCAAAATTATTAGTTTAATTCATACCAAATTGGGTTTACAGATTGCCAGTGACCCAAAATACATGTCATTTCGGGAAAAGTAGGTCAAAGTTCAAATTCGTAAAAAAATTCTAAAATCTTTTTTCCTCTCCCATTTACTTATAATGGACGAAATTTCAAATGTCTATAAAAACATCAATTCTGATTCAATTTATTTCAAACTTGCCACATATACAGAGGCAATTAATATGCTGACAGCAACACATGCATAGACATGATGACATCAACTGGATCGATGCCAAAATAGGCAACAATATGTGAAAGGGGTGGGGTTTGTTGTGCCTGGCACCACTTGTTGGTCTTTTTTTGGGTCATAAAATGATTCTGATAGTTTTAGAAATATTTAACCAATGAAAAGTGTTGAAAACGGCTTGTGACTACATCTCTTCATTTATTTAGAATATACATAGTTTTTCCAGTTTCCTGAAAAATAACATAAGAAGTTTCTGCCCGACAGCGACGATGTGCAGAATAAAGGAGGATGGAGATGAAAACGTCTTGTAGAAAAGTCAAAATTAGTCCTCTGAGATAAAGACGTACACTACAAAGAACTCTGCTTCTCAATAGTAGCTGCTGGGGTGAAGTCTCAACTAAAACGTCCACTTGCCCCTAAAGACTTTTCAAACAAGTGGTTCCAGGCACAACAAACCCCGCCCCTCACACGTACTGTAGCTTATTTTGGCATCGATCCAGCTGATGTCATCATGTCTATGCATGTGTTGATGTCTGCATATCAATTGCCTCTATATATGTGCCAAGTTTGAAGTAAACTGAAACAAAATGTATGTTTTTATAGACACTTGAAATTCCGCCCATTATAAGTAAATGGGAGAAGAAAAAAAAAAGATTTAAAAAATTCATTCAAAATTTTAGCTTTGACCTACTTTTCCCAAAATGTAAAGACTTCCATTCTGAGTCACTAGAAGTCCATAGAGTCAATTTGGTATGAATTCAACAAATAGTTTTGCTGCTACAGACATTTGAAATTTCGCCCCTTATGAGTAAATGAGGGAAAAAAAAGATTTTAAAAATTGATAAAAATTTTTAACTTTGACCTACTGTTCCCAAAATGTAATCACATCTATTCTGGTTCACTAGTGATCTATAAACCCAGTTTGGTATGAATTCAATCAATAGTTTTGCTGCCAGAGTGTTAACGAACAAACAAACCGAACCAAAAACAATAGCCCTTGCCTCTCCTTCGAGGGCGGGGTAATAAAAAACAATGTCACCTAAATCATCATGTTACTCGCTAAGTAATCCACAGACACGGCTCAGGGTAATTTTCTTAATATGTTGTTAAAAGCGATGCATATATAATTTAGCCAGGGCTCAAGGACTATATCTGCAAATGCATGCCCCTATATTACGGCACTGTAAATGAATGATTGACACACACCCACTCCAAAGCCTACTTATTTTCAACGCTTCAAGAGGCATCTCACTGTCACAACAAAACAGTACATGCCTCAGTAGGCTCTACAAAGAACTTTCTCCCGCTTTGAAATATGAGCTCAAATAAATCATTTGTTTAATTAATTAAGCAAATTAGGCAAATCCACGGATGCCTTGGCGGATGAAGTCAGTGCCCTGGCACAAGGAGATTAATTAAGTGGATCGGGTGCGGGAACAGAGAGACTGATGGTAGTGTTTGCTGCCCCTGTTTGGTCGGATACAGCAAACCTTAATATATCAGAGCCGGATACCTGAACCTGAACAACAGAAGGTGTCTGTAAAGGAGCACGTTGGCTGACATTCAACTTGGTGGAAGCTATGCAGGAAACTATCACTCATAGGAGCGACTGAAACAGACCGAGTTCCGCCGTGTTGTCGAGTCTCCCCTATGAATCTTTTACCTGCTGTTGAGCAACTCGTACGCTGAAAACAAACAGTGCTATTGTTCAGTTTCTGTGTACATTCTTAGCATTTCTGAACCCAAACTAGTGTGTGTATCAGCAGCGTAGTGTTCTGGTATTTTGGGCAAATGGATAAAACACTGACTCCTGTCGCTCAGAAAGTACATTCAGGTCAATTCGACAGGTTTTGTTAAAAATATAATAGCATTACGTTCAATTTAAGAAGTTGGTTACACTGGTCAACAATGGTTTTGATACTTGGACAAAAATAACGGAGCCCACCTACATCCAACACACTGAATTCAGCAGCAGAATATCGCATCAGAAATATAGAATAGAATCTCTTTGTCGTCACCGTAACAAGTACAACAAAATTTAACCCTTAAAGACCCAAACAGCCACTGACGACCTAAACCATCTACTGATCTAAATGTTTAATAACCTCTGATCCACTAATCCTATCAACACATGCAAATAACTGCTGTAAAATGCGGTTTGTCGTCCTTTCATGGTCATCAGACATGACCCATTTGGACGTTCAGAGGCTCCGTGGTTACCGTGGAAACACCGTCACCTTCTACAACATTCATTCACCTACTAAATAAATAATAAAAATAACGATTCACCAGTAAAACTCATGGAGTTGGACCAATGACAGTGGATGGAGACACTCTGTTTATGTTCAGTTAATGATGTATTTTGCGGAAAAACTTACTTTTTCTTCAGTTTTCTCTTTTTTTTTACATAATACCCTCAACTTTACTCTGAGCTTTTATCAACATTTACCATTTGTGGTATTGTAGTTTTATTCTTTCCATTGTTGGTATGTAATTATTATAATGTAAGTTGACAGTTAACTGTTACCCGTGATAACACCACCAGGAATGTACTTTGTTTCTATTTTTCACACATATCTTGGTTCTATAATGTAAATACTGTCAAAGGAGTTTATTCTAATTTGGTATAGGCCTATTTCGTTCATTGTTGTGCCTTGAAGTCTGAGGACAGAATAGAGTATTTAAAACGATATTATGTTCAGTTATTTGATGATGAGAATGGGGGTGGGATTAAATAAGTTTTTCTTCTTCCCACTCCTTGTCGTTTGTAAATGAACGATTTTGGAATTTTTTTGAACTTGCGTGTATTCTGTAAATGCTCGAAATAAACAATAAATGAATAAATGAGTGAGTGAACACTTACATGATCAGTAAATGAGATATAGGAAAATACCTGATGTTCACGAAAAAAAAAAAAAATCCGCAAAATACAGAGGATAATGTCATAATAAACGATGCTAAATCACTTAAGGTCGGTTAAATATAGAGAAAAAAAATATTTGGAGCTGCCACAAAAGTAGCACTGGGTCTTTATGGGTTCAAAGCGCCATCTAATCTGTGCATCATATATAAAAGCAGCTAAAATAAATACATGGAGGAAAAAAAACACACAAGCAGAACTCCTCACTCACACACAAGCATACATTCTGTTACTGCACTGATCCCTTATGAAACATATTGTACATTTGATGTGTTTTTCAGTATTGACTGTGGTGACTGCTGTCGGGTAAAAACTGTTCTTGAATCTGTTAGTCCTCGTCTTCGTTGCTCTTTATCGTCCGCCTGATGGTAACAGATATTTACACCGCTGAAGAACAAAATTAAGTGCGATCTAAAGTCACGCCATTTATGATCCTGTCCACTCAAACTTCCGCTCTATATACTTATCAGCTCGGGATTGATCTGTGCTCCAACATCTTCTGGGCGACCAAACGAGCCCCTGATTCTGAAGACTAACTCTGGAGGATATGGGATGGGTCGGAGACTGAACATTATGAAGGATTTCTTCCAGATATACGTGAAGTGGAAACCACGTACGGAGGGGCTTCAACCCCAACACGACGGACAAGAAACGGCGTCTGAAACATTCATGACCCATTCTGACCCAATATGACGGGTTATGATACCGAAAATTATTCTGCATTGGGCTTCATGTTCATGTCTAGAAGCCAATTTGACCAATTTATCCCATCTTAGTGATAAGTAATTATAATTTCAGAGGCTTTTGGATTTGTGAATGGACTAAAGTGAGGACAAATCTGTGAAGTCTCGATGTATTTGGGTAGTGGGTGTGAAACTATGGGATGGACTTGATGAATTTAAGTTGTTCACTTCTTTGATAAAGTAAAAAAAAACAAGCCTTCAGTGTAAAATCCTTCATGAGTATTAAGTTGGGATGGTAGATGTGTTTTTGTTGTAGATTTTTTGAGAATGCTTGATGTTGTACATGTTTATTTTAATGTAAGCAGTGGATCAGGTGAAAAGGATATGCACAAAATAAGCTTTTGCTTCTAGCCTACTCCTTTTTTGGTTTTTGTGTTTATTGTAAGTATTGTACTGAGTGCAATGATGAATGTACAAACCAAAATCAACTCATTCATTCACTCTCTTCAGATTGTGAAAACATAATAAAAGGCACTGACACAAGATTGGGAAATCAGCGTTTGTTCATATGTTCACTTAAATAAATATCCTGATATGAGAGATGAATTCAGATCATAAGTGTTAAATGCTTACAAAAAATATATATATCGTGTTTGCTGCCAGGACAACCATCAGTTCCATTTGCAATTTAACTTTTGTCCTTTTTTTTTTTTTTTTTTAAATGTAGGCACTGAAAGCACTTGTTAAGTTGGGGAAAGATATTAAAGTATTACAGAAAAATATGTCCGCAAATGTGATTAAATATATTTGCAATGTATTTTTTTTTTTTTGTAATTCAAGTTTTTATTGACCTTTTCAAAGGTTCGGAACATGGCAAACTTCAAATGTTCCTCCATACAAGAACAGGTAGTAAGTATATAATTAACAATTAACAACTGGCGACAGACTCAACATAGTTTTTGTCTCACAAACATAAAAGATCAAAGATAGAATGAATAAAATAAATAAAAGACAGGCAGTGAATACAAACACAAAAGAAGGCAGTTACATAATATTAACTAATATATAGGCCTATCTGTATACAAACACACCTGTACATACACTCATACACGCAGACCTATCTACCTTTATGTAATCCCAAAACCTGTCCTAAAGCGCCCCCCCCCGTCATCACCTAATCTACTAAGCATACATTCATAGTCATTGCACAAACTCATTCTTTCATCGCAATGTAATTATTAATATCTAAACCAAACCATGACCTTTTCCTGCTTTTAATCAAATACTTTTAACGTCAGATCCTCAAAACATACACGGGTGGGGATGTAACCTCTACTCCGACAGATTCTGCACATCCGCCTTCCATCCTAACAACCTCCAACCTATCGAATAAAAGCGAAAAGTGAAGCGTATTTTCATTTCCGAAAAGTGCGCTCATTTTGTTTTAGAATTCACGTTTTGGTCTAAGAAGTGTCAGCAAGTGATGAAAAAAAAGCGTTTCCCAAAGCCAGTGACGACCTCCTCAAATACCCAGAGGACACCGTCAGAGAAACAAAACCACTGGATATTCACATCTAAGCGGCTGCAGCCAGAGTATCTGAGCTCCTTTTCCTTAAAACACATCTCAAACTGAATCCAAGTCGTCGTCCATTAATTCAGTCGTAAACCAGGAGCTCTACTCCGGTGACAAATTACACTGTGATTGTACGCATCCATAATTTGCAGAAACATACAATGACAATATTGTACTCCGGTGATTGCTTTGCTGTGAGCTCCAAAACCCTAGAAGCACACATATGCTCAACAGATGCATCAGACACACACACATGCCTCATCCATCCCTCATTACGTGCCACCTCCCTCCGGCAGGACGGTGTCTGCTTGCAGGCTTGATGTATGCACTCGTATCTGACCATGAAAAATGCGTGTCAGAATTTGCGCTTCCCTCTCATGGATTGGTCCGCAAAGCCGTCATCCATTATAGCAGCTATGTGTCTGATTCCATGGGGTGGTATTAAGTGGAATGAATATAAAATCCTTCCTGGAGCTTTTTTACATGCACAGAAACGCATGATTAATGTGCTGCTCAGGCATGGCCGTAGTGTTGGGGGCATTGCATTTCCATTGTTATTCACTGTTACCAAAACAATGACAAGCGGGGCGCTTTTCTTATTTTTCGACCCACTGACAGCATCTGGAACTTTTTTCTTATCTCACTAAGACTTTGTAGTTTTACTCATAGAGATGCCAACAAAAAAAAAAGAAAGCCTCACACATAAGTAGACTCGCAAACAAGAGTCCGCCTACTCACTGCAACACATTCTCATCACTCCTTATGTTGCCTTCGCTCGCAATCCTAACTACATTTCTGGGTTGAAGTTCTTTTATTGATCATCAGGCGTCCACATAAGCTTGATTTTCCTGCGTATTTCGGCAGATCAAGCACAGCAATAAAAAACAAGGATGAATATGGCTACGTCCAGACAGCAGGTCTTAACGCGCAATTCAGATTTTTCAAGTGAAATCTGATATTTTTTGAGTGCTCGTTCATACACATTACACATTAAATGCGACTTTTGTCAGTTTTGAGTATGAACTGGTGTGACCCTGAAGTGACCCGCATGCGCCAAAGAGGTCTAGGCACGTACTGTGTTTACGGAAGCAGCACACCTGGGACGCGGGATGTTGACGTTTGTCGCATTTCAATGACGTAAAGGTCGCGTTGCAAAATATCGGATATGTATCGGATTTAGGACCACATATGAAAGTGGCCTGGGTTGGATTTGAAAAAAAATCGGATTTGCGCGCGACTTTTGTCACCGATTTTTCATCAGATCTGTAAAACCTGAGTCATAGCTTAAGTATCACGAATCCGTAAGTCTTTCCGTGATTACGCGCCTGAATCTCTTCCCTCACGGTGGACAATTTTGAAGTGCTGGCAGTGTCACTCGGGCATTTTCGGAAATTTGTCACGGCGCGCACTGTGGAAAGCGGAGTTCCACGCACCCACTTTCGCTTGGTTGACATGTTTGTTGTTGCTGCCTTTCCCACAGCGCGCATAGCGACAAATTTCCGAAAATGCCCGAGTGACCTACTGGCTCTGTTTGTAAACACATGGATTGTTTACGATGGAGTACCTTCGAAATTGTTCAGTGAGGGAAGAGATTCAGCTGCGTAATCACGGAAACACTTAGGCTGTGACTCAGGTTTTACAGATTTGATGAAAAATTGGTGATGAAAGTCATACGCAGCTTTAACGGATCGGACACAGGTCACATACGGGCAAAAAAAAATCGGATTTGGGCCACATTTGCCTGCAGTCTGAACGCAGCCTGTGTGAAGCCGTGCATATGTGTAGCAGATATGGATGTAAGACCACAAACTGATGTGGAGGGATGATGGAGGGAACCTGTAATACTGAACTGACCCAGAAGATGAAATACATGACTGAAACTGTAACAACTGGAACACTGAAAAATGATGGGCCCCGAGAAGCAGGTGCAACTTCCAAGACATCCAACACTAATTTAAGAACACACCTTCAGCTAAAATCACCCGACGCCGCCATCACAAACTAAGCTAATCAATAGCAACTTGCCAAAAGCTAAACTAAATAGTTGCATCTTTCTCCACAGACAATATGCAGGTGGGTGTGAGTGTAAAATAGACACAAATGCAGTTTATATAGCAGTAAAGAGATGCAGGGAAATGGGGGCACAGAGACTATTTGATGCCAAATTGTTGTAGGAGGAGCAGAGAGAATGTCTGATAACAGCAAAACCACATGTTTTTTCCTGCGCATCTATTTGACTGAAGGTTTTACTAATCAGAGACTGGACTGGGTCTGTATCTCCTTTTTTTTTTTAAATTCTATTTACCCTCTAAGTTGTGTGTACGCTGTAGGCTTGTATTATATGGACTTGCGTCTGCAGTAAAGTTTATTAATTGCCTTTAACCCATAAAGATCCAGTGGTACTTGTGCTGCAATTCCCAAATTATTATTTTTTTTCGCTATTTAACCTTTCTTAATTTATCACCATTTACTGTAATATTATCCTCTGAATCTGACATTTCTCACTATAAATAATATATTTTTCTAGATTTAATTTAGATGCTCATGAAAACTCATGTAAATTCAAAGGTTACTATATCAAAACAGAAAAAGATATTTTCAGCACAGATATCAATAAATTGATCATAAAGCAAGTGTCTCCTTCCACTGGCATTGATCCAACTCCATGGGTTTTACTGGTGAATCAGTGTAGAAGATGACGTTTCCATGGTAACTATTGAGCCTCTGAACGTCCAAATGGGTCATATCTGATGACTGTGAAAAGACGACAAACTGTATTTTACACCAATTATTTACATGTATTGATAGGATTAGTGGATCAACAGGTATTAAACAGTTTACATCAGTTTCGGTTGCTGGTTGCTTTATGGCTCTTTAATGGGTTAAATTTACTTATTTATTTTGATTAGCTTGCAACGTTTCTCAGTGTGGATTGCGTTTTGACTCCTGTCCCATTCCAAATCCCGTGATGGAACAACGAGGACATTTCCATTCCATACCAATCCCAACTCTTTTCCATATTGTGTTTTACTTTATTAATAGGCTTTATAGTGTTTTTCCTGGCACCTCCAACAGCTTAGAATTCACAAAAGAGGTGACTTTCAGCTGCATTTCAAATTATTCCTCACTCCTATGACGTTTTGTTCATGTTTTTATTCAGTTTACTCAGTTCCTGTGGGTGTCGGTTCTTATTATTATCATTATATTGTATCATTACAATTGTCATTATTGTTATTGGCCCCATTATTGTTGATATTGTCTTCGGTGAGGGTCTCTGCCACCCACCCACCCCTTCACTCTCTCCTTTCTTCTCCCTTTCCCCTGTCCAGTCCGGCATCAAAATGTGGTTCATCAAAACCCAAAATAAAAATGGTAGAATATGAAAGGCAGCTTTATATACTTTATCCCCCGAGTTTCCTAAATTTGTTCAGCACAATAAGGCAGCCAGAGCACCATTCTGCTGTTATGATGCTGGACAAGACAAGTATATAGATATATTAAAAAAAGTATTCCTCACTGCATATTGTATAGTTCTACAGATTATCAATATACAGCAGAAAATCATTGCACTGTATTGTTAGTACGGTTCCCACACCTTCATCTGTGGATAGACTTTTTTCCTGCTCCGTCCAGTGATACATGATGAATCGCAAAATTGCCTCCAATCCCACAGGAATCCCAGGACCCACAGGATTTCTGAAAAACTCTCCTCCTCTGCTTTAGTGCAGTGAAGTGTCACTGCAGAGTAGCTGTAGCTTAGCTCCCCGCGCTCTCCGAGTACTTTCTCCAACACAAGTAGGCTATTTTTTTTTTATACAAATCTCATTGCGGTGACACTTGTCCAGACATATTCCTCAGTTTCTTCAGACGAGTGCAAAGTGTCAGACACTTGGGTGTTTGTTGACATACGAATACAGACAAGAAAGGGCAGGGCGGCGTGATGCTAACACGGTATGTACATGTACGTACGTTTTTATGCCTGTTTATTGTTCTGCATGTTAAACTCCACATCTGTGTCAGCGCAAGCAGCGCAAGCCTCCGTTTACCTCCATTCGTCCGTGCACATGTGTGTACAAGCCTCTGCCTGACTGTATACAGACAACAGGGACTATAGATTACCATCCTGAAGTAGGCCAGCATCCCCTGGAGTATCTGTTTCCAACGCTCTCAGGGAGAAACATGCACAATGACATCGTGCTGAATATTCCCACTTCAACACTAAAGCTTCACAGCTGCAACACAATTCACCGGCAACATCTGGCCTTGTCTGCTTTTAGAACCAGGAGCCGGGTGGGTGTTAAATGATTGGTTTTTCTTAATAAAACTGCCAAATTATTTACCTGGGATGTCAACTTTTTCTCCCTAGTGTTCACAATCTGTGTAAATGTTCAACCGTGGCTCCTTTATTCATTAACCACGGCACCAAAACCAATAATAATTGAATTGTTTGCGAAATTGGTGTCACTTTTTTTTTTTTTTTTTTTCTCCGATGGGATCAATGCGTGATTGATTATTAGCAGAATGATTGATTTTTAAGACCGCAGGTGTTTTTGCAGGTTTTGCCTCATTTACTATGAATCATGCACTCGCTGCTGCTGGCTTTTCCAAATGGTTTGAACTGCGTTTCTAGATTGATGAATGCTTTTCTCACTGTTTTTCCATACTGAACTGACATAAACTAAAGCAAAGGCAGTGTGGAAGACAGGAAAATGCAATCATCAATCCAGAAAACTACGGTGGAACTGCACTAATGGGAAGTGTACGAGATTGGTAGTAAATGGGCTAAAACATGCAAAACACAGCTTTCTTCCTTTAAATAAACAGACTGTGGCAGGTTGTCTGCACTGGACACGTCTCTACCACATTTCTCAGTGGCGTGTCTGGTGTGTGTCTTCTTTTAACCACTTAACATCCATCCCCCATGACAGTCTGTAATTGGCTCAGACCCCCTATCCTATAGTTAATGTTTGTCCAGCCACGGGCCCATCGATATGCATCTCTTCGAAATCTCGGATATGCTTTGACGCTTTTTGCTCCTACGGTGTTGGTGTTTGTAGGCGATGGATTTCCCGTTAGAAGACCGTGCATGCTTATTTATGAAAGAAATCATGTCTGGAAATGCTGTTAAGAAGTGGCTGAGGTAAACACAGACAGAAGGGCTCACATGAATAGCTAAGGGGAAGCTTGTACGCTGTGTGATTGACACGTCCGTTGTAGACGGCGCTTCAGAGTCAATACTAATCAAATACAAGGTCAAAAGGTTAAAACAATGAGAAGCAATAACACTGACCACACACATGCTCCGGTATCTATGACAATATACGCTTGAGACTGTGTCGCTGCTTACGGTGTGTGTTTTTGTGCATCACGAAGGCAACAACCACTGTGGGAGTGTATTACAATACAAGACTCAAGCAGTAAGAAGCCCTTCTTTAACCGGACCCCCTAATAAGTGTAGTGCTGGTCATTTTTCTAAATTAGTCCTGTGATGATCAGATTTTTGGGAGACTAAATAGTTTTAGCGTCTGCTGTGTGGGCTCTGATTGACAGGTGTGATTGACAGCTCACTTGCCTGCTGAGCCGGTTTTACAGAGCGTCTGAATATCATATAAAAAGGATTTCTTTTTTCCCTGACAGACAACTCGACTGTATTTGCGGTGAAAAAGTTGCTCTAACAAGACTGCAAAAAGACTTTATTACTCAAATGTTCCATGACGTTCCATGTCACTAACTTTAAGTCCCGCCCCTTTCCAGTGTCAACAGACTTTCTTCTGAAATTATGTTTTTAATTGGCAAACTACATATGTATAATAATGTGTGCATATGATATGTATAAATGGTGACACAATGTAAACATAATCAACAAACTCACTCATGCCCTTGACCATGATTCAGATTTTTCCAGTACTTACTTCTCATGTGCTTATATGGTCTGATAGCATGCTAACTAGGCTAGCTGGCTCCCAAATTAGCTTGTGTTATCATTTACACATAGACAACGTTACTATTAAGACAAACAGCTTCGTCTTCATATTGAGCAAGTAACTGGAAATACTTGGTGGAGTTTAAAATAACATTTAATTGATTGGAGTTTTTAATAAATTAGCACTAGCATTAGCTCAGAGAGTTTCACCCATCACAACTTGTGCTTCAAGACTCTGATTGCCAAAATCCCAAACTTAAGGCTTCAAAATGTACAAATCAGTGGGTGAACAGCTTGTAACCCTATTGTAATCATATTCTATTTCAGTGCTTCTTTTGTCTCGCTAATCTAAAATCAACTCCGATAATGTCTCCACTTCCTCGGCACAATAAAAGGAGATGACATATCCTCGTCCCCTGACCTGTTTCTACAGAGCTTTAAGGCAAAACTAACTACGGTGGAGAAGTGTCCTTCCATTAGCACTGAATGGAGAACGCTGTCACCACTGCTCTACCTACATATCACAGCACACAAACAATTCAATTAGCTTCAAATCTCCCATTAATGGTTTTAGCCATATCAAATTAACATTTTTATGGGCCATTGCCCCACTTCCGACACTCCCTGCATCTAAACCCTGGCCCGTTGTAACCAACCAACCAACCAACCCCCCCAACCACTACCACCATCACCGCTGCCAACATCACTACACATACACCAACCAGCCAACCACCACAGACTTCTTTTAATCTGAATTTAAATGACTTCATTTGCTTTGCCTCTGAAACATTCTTGAGGAATCGCAGCAAAACTACAGCAGTTTGAATGAAGAAAGACCTAGCAAATTAATCTTAAGATCTCTATGCGTGAAACGATAAAAAGTCCTTTTTTAATTCTTCCTGATGCAAATATCGCTGTTCTAAACCGGCATACAAAGCCAAAGCTGTGTTAATGATTCTTTTAATGTAATTTCAGTTCAGTGTTTATTGCCAGGAGAGCAACAGACAGAGCCAGGAGAAAGAGGGACAGATCTAAAAATAGAAAGAAAAATCAGGGAAACTGAGAGAAAGCGAAGAAGAAACGCATAGAAAAAGTTTAGAGAGTTAAAAAAAAAACAACCTGCTAATTAGCGAGAGACGCTAGATAGACGGCGGAAACTAGACAGAAATTCAGAGGCTTTCATCGCAGCAGACTGACAGAATGTGGCACTTAAATACAAAGTTCTGCTATGGCTTCAAAAAAGTTCTGACACGGCTTCAAAAAGAAAAAAACGCCCGTCAGAAAAGGCGAGGGGATGTTTTGCGGCCACATCTGCAGGTCCACACAGAGACCGACAAACACTCGGTCTAATGAGCCAGACTCACCCAGAGCGGCTGGTGCGAAGAGGCTGGCGAGGACTAGCAGGCGTGCGGTCCACATGGCCTCCTCCTCCTCTTACCGCCCGCTGCTCAAGGTCCCAGCTGGGTTCAGAACGCAGCCCTGTGCTGGCAAACGCCTCGATCGGGTACTTCCTTTATGGCACGCTTCCCTCCACTTGCACCACTCTTCCCACAAGACCACAAGCGGCGTTGCTCTGATGCCAGATGCCGTCACAAATCTATAATGACAAATGAGAAACACAAAAACATGTCAGCTGAAGAGAATATTTTACAAGAGAAGTTGGGCTTTTTTTTGTTGTTTTTTTCCCCCACAGTGATTCATTCTTTTACAGGAACAATAGTGCATATTTTCCAGTAAGAAACACAACAGATGGATGCACCGTGGCTTTATCATCCTTATGCACAGTCCTTATGGCACTGTGGGTTGCAAGTTGTCATCAAGTGACACCATGCAAGTTGCTCAATCTCCAGTCGGCCGAGCCTCATACTGGGTGTGATCAGCCGAACACTAAGACGGCGCAAACCACAAAATGTATTTTTGGTTATTCTGTTGTTGTTTGCTCATCTAAGTGTTAACTCCCCCCACCTTTCCCGCAAATCACTCCCACAGTGAGACAAGTAGTAAGTGAGGAGGCTTACTGCTATGTGCTATGGCTGACAGCTATGTGTATGTCTGGAAACCTACTCCCAACCTTATGTGGACTCATTCTAGGCCTGACAGTAACTGACAGAAGAATCGCGGCGGTGTTCCTTTCCCTGTGGGCACGAGCCATAACTTCACAGTTTGAGCTTTAGCACCTGTGAATGTACTTGCACGACCTAAAAAACGACCACTGCGCTCACGGGCTTCGCTCCAAAATTTCCGAAATGGCTAACGAGAAACGCTCCAAGAGCTGGATGAGCCAGAACTACTGTCCGCGACCTCTACATTTGCGAGAACGCCGTCGCCATTGAACTACTGACACCGGATGACATCATCTCTCTGCTACTGCTAGTTAATATCACATGAGTAGCCAAGATCAAATGTGATTTACATGGTACTGGCTTGGGACTGCTGTGAGATTAACACTTGAGGAGTGTTAAATGAAGCACTATTGAAAATATGATGCGTGAAAATTTGCAACTCATGTCCTATAAATGGTATATGAATATAAAAAAACACTGCTGGGGAGCATCTAGGGTATATTTTGATGAGATTATCCCTATTAAAACCCATATCATGTTATTAAGGTTAAGTCAGCTTTGGTGATTAGGCCTCGGAAGCTCCGCTATAATCTACTATCAGTCATGATCTGCTGCAGAATCTAATCTCTGCAGAATGCTACAATCTGAAGAGCCCACACAATGCTGCCATGCTCTACATACACATTATCCCTGCACATTACGTAGTCCATACTGCATTTAATATTGCATGGAGATAATTCCATTGTTGGACCAGAAAATCAGGCTATAAAAAGTCAAAACGTGAACACAGAATGTAACGATAACAAACTTGGGGAATTGATTGACATCAAAATCTCTACATCTTAAATACTCCTCTATGATTTTATCTTTCCACAACAATCAGTTTCCTTCTGAATATATGGGAACAATTTGTGAAAACAAAAAATCAGAGGGGGGATGTTTCCAAAATGCTTTTATTTGTGAAAATAAATCACAAACCACAGCAGGCCGATACAGATTATGAAGCCTTCGAGGTTGTTTCTCACAGTTGCCGGAGTAACATTTACAGAATAATTAAAATTTTTAATAAACCAACTTCGGAAACAGAACATCGGAGTCCATTTTTTACATTTTAATCAGTCACGTAGCAGGATATTTTCACACTCGGGCTTTGAGTTTTCCTCATGAGGACATAACAAAATTAAAGCTTAACTGCGAATTTAACCCACTAGTTGTCACAAATTCACCTCAACATTCCACTGCTTTTGCAACTGCAGTGTCTGCTCACTACTCTTTGTTAATATATATATTTCTCCTGGGTATCTATGATCTCTGACCTTCATGGATCAGTTTCAACACCCTGTTTCTGTAAGAGTATTATTAACTTCATGACATTCTTCTGGATTTCTGCATCATTTTTGTTTTGTTTGGATTGTTGACCACAATAACTGATCAATATTAGTATTAATAAAATAACCTAAATACCTGAGACTGGAAAATTTGTTTTGTTACAATTATGTCTAATGTCACTAATGTGCATCGTCATTACTGTAGGCGTTTTACACAAATTAATCTCCACTTAATTTAGTATCTGCATCAGCAAAATCACAGACATTTTTTTCTATAAAATTAAATAAATAAATAAATGTAGGCAGTAAGGGGTTAAAGCCTGCATCTAAAATGAGCTTGCCCTGCTTTTACTTATCTGTATTTGCATTTGTTTTCATCTGGTGAAAACTCAATTTGTGCAACATTGTGGATGTTTCGGACGCCCTGCCCAGGACAGGGACACACTGTGCCCAGTAAGGCCGTCTAAATAATACCACGGACAACTGTGCCAGACTTCATGTCTTCTGTTAATCTGCAGCAGGAAAGCCAGGTCATATGATTGCTCTATAAATGCCGTGTTTGACTTAACTGCTTTGTCTTTTGTCTGTGAAACTCATCTCTGTACACTCATCTGACCCATATGCATGAGCCGACAGATTGCGATAAATAACCTCAAGGACATTCCGCTCATTGCGACTTCATTTATCTACTGAATTTACACCGCATTTAAATCTGTTTCAGCAGCACTGGTCAGGCATGTCAAAACACTTATTTATGAACTTAATATTTAATAGAAAATAACAACAACATGCCATATGGAGCCTCCCTGAAGTTTGTGGTTCTAAATCTCAGATGCCAGACTCTACACTGACCTGACTGACTTTGTATTAAGCAAAGCCTTTTCTAGTCTCTATTGTAAAATCTGAGGCTTTTTACACACACACACGCGCACACACACACACACACACACCTACACACACACATATATATAAGAATCCTTTAAAATATAGAGTCCTTGAAATACAACCTGAATACATTTCCCTTTCCTTTTGGCAAGCTTTAGTTTTCACACTGCAGTAACTGTTGGTGTGTCTCCTTTTCCACCAAGACTGGGTACAGTTTAAGTTTGTGCAACTCATTTTGCACCCAAAAACCAACTGGTTCAGAACCTTTTCAGTTGGCTCTCAGCTGGGATGAGAAAAATATTAGGCTCCCAGTTCATTCAGTTCCTCTGTATGCTGAACTGTGGGTGTGTCGTGTTTTTGGGAAAGAGACTATGGAGAAGACAACAACAACAACAGAGAAGTCTGAGAAACTGGTGGTGTGGTTTTCCAACAAAACAAAAAAAAAGCTTAGCCAGGGCTGGTTTCAGTTCAATGCAGAAATAATAAACAAGCTATAAAAAAAAAAAAGATTCATGAAGAGATATGTTAAAAAGTAGGCGACCACATTACAATCTGTTGGATCTTTAATTACAAAGTTTCTGATAAAAACTAGTGGACAACACCACCAAAATATCAAATTCTGAGTTTTTTCAATGTTATGAACAATTTGATTTACATTGAATGTTTTATGGCTACATGAACTGAAGACACACCAATACATAAACATAATTTAAAAATACTGTCTTTACTAAAACTGTCTGGAATGTATAACTGGGGAAGAGATATGACAAGCATATTACAAGAAGCAAACAGTTTATATTTTGAAGTTGTGTTAAGAAATGTCTCCAGAGGAATGATATCAAGTGTGTGATTGAAGCGTTTTTTTATGATTTTCACAAAGCAAAACTGCAAATTATCACATTTATTTGATATATGGCTCAGCCCTGATCTATAGTAATGCATTATCTTCTATAATATTATCATATGCCGTTATGTGAGAGCTACACATTTCTAAATCGTTAACTTGTCTTGGCCTTAAAAGCAGCTTTTCGGCTTTGTGAAAGGGCATTTTCCAGCTACTCAGGGGGGTTTTAAAGCCCATTTAAACTAAGAATATTTTCTGAGTAATTTTGATTTTGCAATTTAGACATTTTTCATGATTTTCAAAAGCCAAAACCTGGAGTAATTGAACTAATTGGACTTACTGCCCATACTTAGCTTGATGACACTGAAATTTTAACAACTCTCGACAGGAAATGCACAAAAACAAAAGCTAATTTCATGGAAAAGGCCTGAAAGTCAAAGTCAGTTTCTGAAGTCAACAGTTTACCTTCTATACTCTTGACATGATGCAGTGCTCAAATTTAAATCAGTTTTATCTGAGATATTTTATATGAATAAGTAGTATTAATCATTACACCCCCCCACCCACCCCAAGGCAAATCGCACCTGGGTCACAGACAAATTTCTGCAGTTCATAATCTACCCTTAAATCCTAATCAGATTTCATAGATTACTGTAATCTGATATTTTGGAGTAGATATTAATGGGTTTAAGAGAAGGACAGCAGGTCTATCATGAGCCTAAAACTCAACAGATCAACCGGACACCAACAAAAAGAAAATCAACCACGAATAACTGCTCTGATCCACATCTACTGTTGACTCCACTCCTTGGATTCTGTATGACGGCGAGACTTTAAGACATTAAAACAGTAATGTGAAAGAGTATATTTGATCAAAGCAATATCCTTGTGAGTAAACAGCGCTTTTAATAAAACGGCGTGACAGCTGCCGGAGAGCGAAATTAAATATGACATCAAATCCGATACAGTGACTCCCATGACAAAAAAATACATTATTCCAGAAATAATCACATTCAAATACACTGTCCAAGTGGCAAATTGATCCTGAAGCCTGCACTGTAGGCCGATTTCTGAGTCAGTAGCAGGAATATGGAGCAAAATGGAAGAACAGGCACAGCGGCATATTGAAAATAAATATCCGACAAGACAACCTGTCACCGCATTCTGTGCTAGGATTGTTGGCCTTTTGTCTGCAGGCTTTACACCACCAAGTTTCACCAAAAAAAAAAAAAAAAATACAGGAAAACCCAACTGGAGATTGAGCTCTATTTGAACGGTTGAGGACAATGAAAAGGTGGAGCTCCAAAGAGAGTGAGAATCAATTCCCATGCTCAAATCCGTCATTTCTCACGGCCCGACCGATAACGCTGGAGCCGCTTGCACAGGTGTTGCTTAGAAATTATCACGTACAATGAAAAACACTTCACTATCAGAGCTGCTAATTTGCTCTAAACCCCCACTCCCCTAAAAAAATAAAATAAAATAAAATGTGGGCTTAGGTAGAGGAACTGCCACCAACCGCCAAAAGAACACATTATAAAATACATATTTATGAGAAGGGGTTGGCCCTAGTTCAATGAAAAAAAAAGAAAGGAAAAGACAGAGCGGCGGTCCAGCGTTGCCAACTCGTCTTGTATTCCAGAAGGAGCCTTATGATACATTATGGTGCTGACGTTTCAAGGGTACTTGTTCTGAGGGGGATTTAGGATAACTCTCTTAGATAAGCTGGCCAACATTTAGAAGGCCTAGAAGCAACTCCAGCGTCTGTTCTCCACCACATCAAGGAGACTCCAGTACTACCTCACTTTTACCATGGAGCTTCTCTCAATCAGCCGTGTTGTTTTTGTTATTTTAGTAAGCCTGCGAGAGCCAACGGGGGCCCAGATGAAACCCGACAATCTTAATTAATTGACTTTTCTATGTAGCGAAAAAGGAGCCGGGGCAATAGACGGTGAGAGCAGAAGTAGTGGGGGAATAAGTGTATTGTCGAATGAGTGATGGAAAGTGGGAAAAAAAAAATACAACTATTAAATATTGGTTGCTTCTGACAACAGCAATAACACCTATCCGAAAAGGTGTTAAAAAATCCTCAGCGTTAAGCCAAGATTTCAGGGTCAAAAGAAACAAAAGCAGATGTTTTGATCTGCTGATTTACCAAACACATCGTCGCTATCTTGACCTCGATAACAGTCGTCTACTTCTTTAAATATGACACCAGGAGAGAGTCAGATGTGTTATGCCGCAATTACACACTCTGATTTGACGATGCGTCATCACTGACAGCACTTGAAATAATAATTTAAGGGAAAAAACACAAACGTCTTCGAGCGTTTCCTGGTCGTTTTTTTATAAAGCAGCTCCGGCTTCGTTCACTCCACACAGACAAAGACAAAATTCACTACTCTGATTATTTTGCATGACTTTTGCATATACTTTTCATATTTAAATACACAACTACAAATTTACATCTGAGTCACAGCATTTCTACTACATTTGAGCCACTCGATTCTGCTCTGGCTCACACAGAACAAGAGGAAATGAGTTCAAAAAGACATTACAAAAAAAAAAAACAACGCTGGATTAAAAACATGAAGTCTATGATAAACAGGATGTCATTTTTATGCCCTCATTATAATGTGCATTCTAATGCTGTATTTACTTGCTATTAACTGGACTAGACTGGGAGAACATCAGGTTACACAGCAACGGAAGGATTTATTTAACTTTGTATGCAGTATATCTACATCACAACTAAAAAAAAACCAATGAAAAAAAGACAGATACGCTTTAAGAGTTACATTAAATGTCACAGTTTTACTAATCCAATATTCTCATAGAAAAGCAAAGCCTTTTGATTTGTAACAATGGCTGAAATAAACAGCAAACAAGCTAGATGTTGCAGTATAAAAGCTACAATGTTCTAAGAAAGAGTAATGTATCATGCTATTATTGTGTTCCTGACCTAAATGGCAGCGTTCTTTCAATGCGCATTGCTAATGTATCCCTTCAGAGGTCAACAGGTTCACATCAAAAACACATCTGAAAACAAACACAGGGGACAAAAAAAAGCCCCATTGTGAAGGCTTTGTCTGAGAGCCATTACTAGCGCCATTATATGATACAATTAAACATGCATAATACTAGACTTTGGTAATCTTTTCCATGAGAGCGACTCCTTTTGTAGTGGTTTATTCCACACGCAGCGCTCTCGTCTCTGTAACTGTAATATGTACGGAGAGATCACACCGCCAACTCAGCGACGCACATCCCCACCTGAGGGCATTTCTCCATCTGTCACTTCCTGACCCGAAGAAACTGAAGATGATTTCCATTAATCCGGAGACGTTCCACACAAACTCTACTTCAACAAAGTGTAACTTGATCCACAATGTTATCTGATGGGGGCATAGTAAGTATGATGTTACTAGTCACGCCTGCTTAGAGCCCTCCCACGTAACACAGTGTAATGAAGTGGGATCGTGTTGCCGGGTTAAGTACTACGTCTCCCATTTTCAACTGTTTCATGTCCAGATGCTTATCACACCGGCGGGGAGGGCTCGGTAATTTTTATGAGACAGACAGTGTGTTCATGCAAATGAAGTGACTCATATAAAATGAATATTAATCAAGCACGCTGTCTGCATACAGTTTGATTGATGAGCGCTCACTCGGAAATCTTAGGAGATGAGCTCAGATGATTAAAACCGAGAAGATCCTTTCCTTCTAGAGTTAAAGATTATTTTTTTCCACTCAGTCGAGCTTCTAAACCTTGCTGATGGCTTAAAATTGAGCGGTCAATTTTATAATACTAAACACAGCTGGAATGTCAAAATCGCGCTTCTCTAATGCAAGTTGAAAGGTGTGAAAAACCGAAGGTAAATGGAGAGTGCTCTTTCAAGGCGATGCGTGCATCCCTGGAGCTTGACAACGTGAGCAGCAAGGCATTCACTCATACAATTGGCTTTCCACAAGGGACCCCAACACAGCTAGCCAGTGACAGGCAGATAATAGCGCTAACTTTAGCCTGCACAGTCTCTGAATGGCCCTATATGATGGGCTTGTTGAGTGTGACTGATGGCTTGGGTTAAATAATAGGACCATCCCTCCTCCTCTCCAATCACACAAAGGAATTGCAACCCCTCCTGACACACAAAACACTTCCCCAACTACAAGACAACAGCAACACAATCCATTAGAGGAAATCACTTGCGCATACAGCGAAGAAACCTACTGTACCTACCGTGAAACGAATATAACAAATTACCATTACAGATATTCAGCAGTACACAGGTATACAACAGGGGGTGGTTCTGTTGTCACATGGGAGAGAAATAAAAGTGCACAGGTCACACGGATGGAGGGTTGGGTGAATAAATGCAGATAGATGCATCGTTTAAAGGCAGGCATAATCTGACTTTAGACAGTTCTCCATTTTAATGCAAAGCTCAGGCCTATCCATTTTCCACGTCTTCCCTCTTTCTATCTTCCTTCTCTCAGCATATCTTCTTTAATGCAGCACAAATGGATCTCAGACAAAGAAAGACAGAGCAAGAGGCTGGGTAATAGGCAGGACAGGGAAGAGAGAGGGATGGACTATCAAGAAGCGAAGGGAGGAATGAAAAGGATCGAGGGACGGCGGATGAAGGGGGCGGGAGGGAGGGAGGACGTGGAGAAGAAGGTATGATCGGTGAGAGAACCGGGAGATGGACGAATCAGACTCGCTGATGAATAAAAGAAAAAAAAAAAAAAGAAGGCGATCAAGATGCAAAAGAAAAAAGAGTATACGCTGATATTTGAAGGTCATGACTCGCAGTTTGAGGAGCCTACGGACAGCCTCCACTTTCAGCTGCTGTTACTATAGTGGTTCAGGTGGGCAGGTTACCATGACAACCTTACCTGTTGGCCATTAATCACCTACCGGGAACAATTGGCATGCGGCACCCACAAACACTGGAAGTCATTATGTGCCCTGGCTTGATTTTGGATGTGAGCTAAAAGGTGGTGCATTACATGACTGCAGGGGAGTGAACTGCATCATTCATAAATCCTTCAGTTTTTACGGCCGCATTTAAGAAAAAATAGATACGGTATATAGATTTTAAACACTGAGACCCTACAGGGGGTGTATTGACTCCTTTTCAGACAGCAGAGTCAATATATTCCCAATGTTTTATGCTGACAAAAGCAATTTTACATATATGCTGTTGTTTGATAGTATTGGCAGTGTTATAGGTATGATGGATGTAGTTTGAAAAAGAAATTGATTTCATTCAGCGGCCAATGGCAAAGCAGCTTTACGATGTTTTTTTTTTTCTTTCTGACATACAACTGCGCAGTATGTCATTTTTGCACCATAATGTGCACTGGTAAAACAAATTAATTCACACTTTAAATGGAATAAAACTGGAAACATGGATTTTATTTTAAATGTTCAATACCCTAGCTGAGCTGAAATCACAGGAAAACACTACACTCCATCCTTCTGCAGCTGTCTCCTCTTGGTCCAAGCCTAAGTCTGCCGTTACATAAGAGTGAAGCCACATTACTGAGCTCCCATGTTGAGACACAGTAGTAAATGCTGCATTTCAAAGTGCTGGGAGGTGGGATATACAGCCGCGGAAAAAATTATTAGACCGCCTTGTTCATTTTAAAGCCTGGTACAACTAAAGGTGCATTTGTTTGGACAAATATAATAATAATAACAACAAAAACAGCTCATAGTAGTTTAATTTCAGAGCTGATATCTATCCATTTTCCATGTTTTCTTGA
>JAPQRP010000012.1:16081006-16096672 GCA_037367295.1 Apogon hyalosoma | reverse complement strand
CTATAACTAGTTATGTCACGACATTTGCACATATAAGGTCAAGACTTCCGATGAACATTTCTCCGAGTACGACATAATTGTTTATCATCAGCAGCAGTTGTAGCCCATTCTGAAAATATGTCCAGACTTCAGGCTGATTACCTAAAATGTTCAGTTGTTGGTTGTATTAACAACTGAAACAAACACAAGTGGCTGAGCGAGACAGAGTAGCACAGTCAACAACCTGGAGGGGGTGGGGCCATTTGCATTTAAAGGGCCAGCGCTCAAAATGACCTTTTTTGTCTCATTACTCAAAAATAGGGTCGAAGATGGACCTGTGGAGTTTACTTAATGCAGAATTCAGACCCCAACATAGCATTTACAGTTTATGTAGACCACAGGGAATCCCATCATAGCTTATAACTGGTGTGATTAACCAGAAATCTGCATCATGGAGTAGATTTGAACAGCCCGACAACACAGGCAAAGCACTTCTTTTCATTTAGAGCCATGTCCAGTAGTCAGAACAACAACAGTGCTTCTAGCTTTTATCATTTTGTCACTCTCTTTGACTTTAAAAAGTTGTTTCTTTGGTGGTTCTCATCCCATCTGGTCACTTTCTGATGCTTTGGTCAAAGGCCCCATGGTGTTAGTTTTCCTCACAATGGCCGACCTGTAGAGTGACTCACTACTCCCTCTAGTGGCCACATAAATCCCCAGCCCATCAGTGTAAATACATTCATTTCATATCTCTCTAATCTAATACACTGGCATCTTTGGTACAACATAAAACGTTCATTCAATAATTTTCAAGTTCAAGGTCACATCAGTTTGAGCAATTTTTTTCTTCTTTGGTGAAAGTTGAAGAAACCAGATGGTAACTTAAAATGACCGTTTATGTTCTGAAAATGACGTATTAAAAATCTAGAGGTGGATCACTTTAAACAACTGTAATGAGGAAAAATTCAAGCAAAATCAACTAAAAACAATTTCTTTAAAATTAGAAACTTTGCGTTTTAGTTGAGAATTTAGACAAAATTGTAATAATTTATTGCAATAGTTCAAATATGAAATTAGATTATGTCATTTACCACAATTATTTTGGAGCCCATCCCACTTTTAACACCTGAATTCAATGTGTTGCAGTTCTTTTATCTATATAGTGTATTTTCTGTGCAGATACGCTCAGTCATTCTAGAAATCATCTGATTCTGGTCGTCTGATTACATGGCAATATATATAGCTGAAGAAAATACGGTTGAATTGTTTTTTTCCAGTAACATGTAGTCCTGCATTTAACTGTTTTCAAGATGGACAGCATATGGTGAGTGGTAAAAACCACATAAACCACTAACTATGATCTTCAAAGCTGACAAAGAAACACAATACAGCCCACACCATTCTACACTCTGATGATGCATCTGAACGTTTGGAAGAAACCAAGGACAGCATATGGTCAGCAGTCACTTGCAGGGTTATTAGAGTAAATTAAGCTTAGGAGTAAAAGAAAACGAGCAAAAAAATTAATTGTGTTACCCTTAAGTTCTATCTGATGTGTCCGGTATCCTTTTTAACGCATGAACAAAGTAGTGTTTTGGAAGGTGACAGTGACCTTGATGAAATCTTTTCAGTCTGAATTAGAAGAAGTTCAATTAAGCGTTTTTTTATGACTTGCATATTTTTATTATTTTTTCTACTAACATTAGAGCATTGGTAAATTACCCACCAGATGGGGTCTTCATATTAATATAGTGGCTTTTTATCCTGCACACATCAACTTCAACGTCAGAGTATCCATGTATATAATATGCACATACACCATAAACACCTACACAGAGGTGTCTGATAACATACACACATGCACACGTAACATGTGATCATTGTCTTTTCAGTGTGAATCCTCTTAGCCTTTAGTCTTTGACGTCTAAAGATGCCAGGTATTTGCTCCATTTCAAAAGATATTTTTCTGTCTTGATCTTGTACTGTTTTTCCTGTGGAACTGATCTCTTGGTGTGGTGGTGGGGGGTCGTCAGCCGGTTTCCATCCTACTTATAATACGGGGGGGAAGTGAAAATAAAACTTAACAGTGCTACTAATTACTCTATGTCTCCCACTGTTATGAAGCTCGCCTTTTCCCTACCTCCTGAATCTTCGCACACTTTCATTTTAGGGGGTAGGACGTTTGTTTTGGCCTATTATATATGATACGTATGTATAATAAGTCTAATGAGACGGTGATGATTTTTTTTTTCTGGTGTGGCGACAAACGGAAACGCTGCTATATGACATTCTTTCATATGCCACTACTTTTCCAACTTCCGTCATTCACTCCTGGAACGGAGGTTCTCCATATTTCTTCCAGTATCTCATTATAATTTGTCGGAGAGAAGGTGTTTTAATAAAAATGGGGACAAACATTGTTACTGAAATGTGTGGACGCATCTGAAAATGACAACGAACAACGCAACACAATCTGAAACAAGATCCAACTGCAGGTAAAATCAGATTAGATTTCATTTCAAGTGCAGATAAAATGGCTTTTCAAAACACAGGACCTATAATAGTCTATGGTTTTGTAAATCCCATTTGAACACAAGCCTAACTTTATCTATAAATCAAAGCTGTAAAACTAACACCCAACTAAATCTAGTCACTTAAAGTAATTGAAACTAAGTTGAAATGGAATAAAACCCAAACTGAAAGGCTAACCAATGCTAATTAGGTTAATGAAAGTTTAAAAACTAACAACTCTAGTCGATTGTAAACCACATAAAGCACTTTATCTATGAGCTCCGAAGCCGAAAAGGAAACACAATACAGACAGCACCATTCTACACCTAAAACAGAGCTGAACCCAGCCATTGTTCTAATTACTGATATCATTTTTCAGCACAGCCTGATCATTACTGAACCATGTTTGGAGGGCATCTGCTCTGAAAGCACCCCCCCATCTACCCCCTTTTTATTTGTATTTGACTTTTTCAGGTCTCAATTTCCCTCCATTTTGTCCTCCATCTAGCTGCATTTGCATAATTTTCCAATAGACACTTCATTCCCTGCCAGATTTTAGAAAGAGAGAGAGAGGGGTGGGGGGGAATATCGCAGACAGACACACTCACACATGCACACACAAACAACAACAGTAATTTCAGCTCAGCCTCTGAATCAGGGGTACAACAAATTCCAATGTCAATAACGCTGATCCCAATGGCGCATGCATTTCAATATCATTATCTGATGCCGAGCCAAGAGCACAGAATATAATGAAATCTTAAAACATGAATTGCATAGCATCCTTGATAGAAAAATGTGATGCATATATTCAAATACATTATGTATCACGCGACAGTCACTCAATATAGGCTTGATTATCATGTTAATTCTACCTTCCATCTGGTGTGGTATGTCTGCGTTAGTGTTTTGACCACAAATTACTACGGTGTGTCTAGGTGGCATAATGATTGCATCGTGAGTGTTACCAATGGCTAAAATATGTTGTAAATGGTCTGGAAATGAGAGGTATGACTGTGTCACAGGCAACCACAGTGGTCACGACCACAGGGAACGCAAATGGTTTCCACCTGGACTCCACTCACAGCTCAATTAGAGGCAGAAAAGGGTGTGTATGGGGGGGGGGGGCACCAGGGTGGAGGTAGGATAAAGACAGAAAACGAAAGACTGAAGGGTTTGAAAAGGAGGAAGGTGGTGTGGATTTGCATACATGTCCATCAATGTCCATTAAATGTTCACTTTATACATATAAATGAAAGGCTGGGGGGAAAGTGGCCTGCATTAGCAAAGCCAAGGACCGAGGAGAGGCTGGGAGGGGCGCCGTGAACTCTGAAAACCTCCGAGGCAAAAGAGATCATTCAGGACTTTGTCACTCCTTTCACCGGGAGGTTTAATAATTTATCACAGAAAATACACGAGCAAACAGGCCAAAAGGTCCTTTTCCTTTGCGGAATTTTTAACCACATCCTGCATTCCAGTATTCATGAATGTGGATTTGTCCCACTGAGACAATTTTACCTTAAAATAACATTTCAACTGCAGCATATTTCAAAACACTATCTTAACATTATGTCTCCTCCTTATGAGACAGAAAGTGACAATATAATTTATGAAGGGGCTGCTTTGCTGCACACACTTCAAGGCCCTTTTATTGAGGCTTAACTGTTGACATTTCAGTGAAAACATCTTTTGTTAAAACCCACTTTGCTTGTTATTGTGCAAAATGTCCTGGTTCCAGCAATGTTCCTGAATGTGCAAACAATATAAAAGTGTGAACAAATAATCGATCTGGCAATATACTGTGATGTGTTTCCTTGCAAGGAATTATTGATTCGCTGGCACCAATATTGAGATAGATTCTTTTGCGATTGCGAGGCGCAGCTGTATCCTTTCTTTGTCCGACTTTTTATTCTCGCTGTCTAGTAAACGAAAGAGAATCTCATTTCTGTTTGATTTTTGCTCTCTTGGAAGACAATTCTGACATTTTAGCTGGCTTCTTCATTTAATCCTAGAAGTATTATAGATTCAGACCGTCTTGTAGTGCTTGGCACATAACAGTATCTTGTACAGCTCAGATTTTTACAGTGACCTAACCTTTGTTCCCAACATTCATCATGAGTTGAAAGATAATAGGATACCATATAATACTCTCGCCAGTGTTTGTCAGAGTTACAGCACTGTTTTAGAAGTGGTTATGAGCTGAATCCTGGAGAAAACTGTTAAAAAATGATCTAAAATAATGTTCAAATGTGCCTGAGAACAACACAGGAATAATAAAAAACAGAGCTAACACTTGACCTACTCTTTGCTACGACTTGTTCCCTACGGTCAACAATAGTCTGTTTCCTGGTTGAATCAGCCGCTCTTATTCTGCTTAAAGGTAAATAATCACCCAAACACTGTTGACACAGAGGTCAAAGGTCACCATGGTGAATTGCTTTGCCGGCACCATTCGTGTTGTCTAGCAGCCTTTCCAAAACGGCGGCTGTAATGTGAGAGAACTTCTCTTGTCAGGACCTCGATGACCCGGCTTTGGAGTGATCGATTAGCGGGCGAGAATAAACTTGTGAACGCCTGGTTAAAAGCTCAAGGACTGACTTCTGGATTTAAAATTGAAGAATTCAAAAGGAGAAGAAGGTGGAAGGTATTTGAAGGGGGAGAATTATTTTTTTACTTTATACTGCTTTTGCTTTTTGGTGAACTCGACAGGCTTGCCGCGCAGACCACTAAGAATACAAACACACTACAGTCCGCTGATAACAGCTGGCGGCTCAGCCAAGATCTTATGAACCATTTCCTTACGGTTATGGTTCAAGTCCTCCCTGATAAACCTGCCATGTTGCCAGCCCTTCCTCTTGTCTTGTCTTCCCTGAATCCACCTCATAAGAAAATGCTCAGAGATTATTATCTGTAATTGGGCATTTTGTTTTTCCAAGCCAAGGGGGAGAGGTGGAATAAGTGTAGGTGGCTAGCAGGGCCGTTGGGTCGCTCAGTCCTCAGACCAGTATAGAAAGGAGTCTGATGAAAGTCTGATTGGTCTGAGCAAACATCCTCAAGGGGTATGTATCTGGACAAAGAGAGCAATACTCTCCCTCTCTTGTCGAGGCAAATGCTCTCAGGTCTGACAAATCACAGCTGGTCTCAAGGTGCCGAGTCTTACCACGAATTCTAAAACTTGATGAGATAGCTAGGGCGCCTGGGGTTATATCGGTCTCCATCTAAATGTCTACTGAATTCCAAGCAACCCTTTTCTCCCCATCTTCTTCCTCATATGCTTCTTTTTCTTAATCATGGTAAAGATGGCATGCTGGTAAGTAGGTTATATTTAATCCAACATGAAAAAAAAAAAAGAAGATATAACATTGATTTTTAACAGCATTACATAAACTAGGATACCAGCTAATTTAGTACTTGGGTAATAGACTCAGCAGCACGGACTCTCATGCTGTGCTACTTTCAAAAAAGTCATTTAGGATGTTCTGGTTTAATTTCACTAGATGCTGACTAATTCTAATTAAGTCATTAAAGACTTGGTGTGAAGCACAAATCTGCAAACACAAGGGATTTAATGAAGTGAATTAAGGACCACAAAAGGATCACAGTGACACCAGCGCTGAAGGTATCGACGGTTGCTTTATCCAAGAGTCCAAAGAGTCGACGTTTAGATGTTTTACGTGCGCAATCAAGGACAAAATGGAAGAGTACCTGCTGTTCGCTGCTGAGGACAGGATACGTCTAACCTGTGTGCGTCTGTTTTTTGTTTAGTTGTTGGGTTTTTTTTTTAAATGAGCTCAGGCACACTCTAGGAAGTGGCGTGAAAACATGCACACACATTCCACATGACCTTGCCCCTGTGTCTCTTGGCTGAGCAGTAGAATGTGTTTGGGTTGGACTCAGCGGGCAACCTTTCTAAATCTAAAAGCGGAGGTCTCCCGGGGTGAGGCAGCCACACAACGGTCAGGGATAGTTAGTGAATGTCAAAGTCCGGCAGCACACTGGAAGCCATGTTTTTTTTTTTTTTGTTTTTTTTTTTGTTTTTTTTAACAGTGCTGTGATTGGGGCTTACACACATTTATGCTCACACAAACACATCGCTGCTCCCGACTGTTACACTGGGCAGTCTGCTACCGGCATTCGGTCCAAGAATTAAAAAATGCATAATATGGATTCAAATAAATGGCTTTGGATAGATCGACCTGGAAGGCTTAACAATTGCTGTGTGATTGGACTGGAAAGCATAATAACAGGTTTTGCACCCAGATCCTTCGTGGAAAATGTAATATTGTGTGTTTGCTGTGAAAGACACAGCATGCACATAGACACCGTTATAATTTCCTGTCATTGCTTTGAATCCCGTCGCATCCCCAAACCCCCTCCTGCTCTTTTGTTCTTTAGCTTGTCTCTTTAAAACGCTCTTTAATTGACATAGTGTAGAATCATCAGGACATATGACCCAGGTCCAAGTTCTAATTGCACTCTGGTGTAATGTTATTCATCCACTTGCGCTACAGCCACAAACACCATTCTGTCCTCTCCACAGAGCGGATGAAAGCGAGGAAGTCAGTAATTGCTTTTGACTTTTCCTGAGTACTGCACCCCAAATACGTGGAAATTTCGCAGACCCAACTGGAGCTCGCTCTTTTAATGAGATTGCCTCCTGTTTATGCAGATAGAATAACAGAAGACTCGTGGTTCATGGCGTTGGCCTTTTCCCAATCAATATTGAGCGTATCAATGGTGGGAGGTCTGGGAGAGAAACCTATATTTAATTTGGCAAAAAGAGACCGGCCTGCACTGTTTTAAAGTCGTGTTGCCTTTCACCTAGATTCTTAAACCATAAAGACATATGAGATCATTGGGTTAAAATGAACAATTTTTCTATGATGAAGTCAATACATTGATATGTTTTCAAGCCAAAGCAGCAACCGTGCAAACTGGCGTAATATAATGGTATGTATGTATAATGATAATATAATGATACAATGCCAGAACACATTACGTTTTGTAAAATCACTTTTCTAAAATATACAGTTATACCATCAATCATCAATGTAAAATAATTTTGAAACTATTGCCAGTCTTGCAGTCAACCTCTTTGCATCTGTAGCCGTGTTTCCATAGAATTGTCTGGTGAATTTGAATCAAACTTTGGAATAAAAGTCCACTGCCCAACCCCATCAATAAAAAGGGGAATTAGACGTGTTTCTGTCAACTTTTTTGCAAGTAGAAAAGTCATAGTGGAAGAGGTAGAGCATCTTGTTGACGTTTTAAAACTAAAATAATGTATTTTTTTACTCCTTTTCTGTCCACATGTAGGTTTTTTACACTTTGAGGAAATGTCTAATGTATGAAACACCCAATCAATCACTGAATTAAAGGAGGTAAATGTAGTATTTATACCTTCAAATAGTAAAAAATGACCTACAATTATCACAATTTATAATAATTAGCTCTGAAGTTCTGCCAAAGATGCCCATGTATTAGACTGTAGAGATATGAACTGCATTCATTCATAAAGTTGGTCTGGGGACGTCATGTGACTATATGAGTCAAAAAGTGATCAAATCTACAATCACTGTCGCTGGCAGTGTTTCTTCTACATGCGTGAGTTGGATCATGAGGCTCATGAAGGCATAAAGTTACCATGTGATGTTATTATCTGTGTTAAGTTCCATTTTGTTGATCCACGGTTCAGACTAAACTGTGACAGTTCTGACCTTGTTTGGATGATTCCAAACAGAGCTTTAGTTCAGATACTGACACAAACTGGATACAAAATGGAGGTGATTTGTGATTTTACCATGGCTGTCTAAAACCAGAGCTATAATGAAAACTATCAATTGATGCAGCACATAGTAACTGTCTATGAATTTGAAGAAAACTTGATACCATAATACAAATGTGTGTAAATAATGAGCTTTATACTATAATGCAATCTCTCAAGAAATCACATTAAAACAAGACTCCTCAAAACCTAAACTCCATTCTGACTGAATAATATTAACCCGGTTTCTTGTGAAATATGCCTGCCACTTTTATCCCCTACCTACAGCAGGGTGTCCATAGCTTAGCTGAAGGGGACTTTCCACCCCTCCATCCTTTCTCTTCTCATTCCCCTCATTTCATTTTTGTATCAATCCGACACTGGAATGTTATTCAAGCTGCACAACAGGCCATCAGAAGTGTGTTGGGGGGGGACCACCTTTAAAGAAAACTCTGAAATTCTATCCTACCCAAGACCCTTTCACAGTCTACCCCTTCGTGACTTCCAATTGAATCTGGCCAAGGCAAAGGAGACTTTTTTCTTTTTTTTTTTTTTTTGCTTCTATATCACGAGCTGGAGGAGTCTATTTCAATGCCAGAGTCTTTCTTTTTACTTGGACTCGGAGTAGAGAGGGGTCTCTGGGACTCTCCACGAGTCTGGCATGCAATCCCTGGACCAGTTGGTTTCAGCACAGAGGGGAGTCTGGAATGGGGGGAGGGAAGGACTGCTTTCTGACAGACGTCCAACACACACAGCTGATGCCTCAGGCTGGCAAGTCTAACAACATCATCTGTGCAAGACATTACTGGTGGATTTCATATTTATTTCCCAATATGTCCATAGGGAGGGGTTGAGATATTATGCCAGCAGCTGACACCACAATGATCATGTCAAGAATTTCAGAATGGATATAGTTAGGCAACTCTTGGCAATGCACAACATACAAATTGAAAAATGAGAGTAATGCCTTGCAACTAGTGTAATTTTGGTTCCCTCTGATTAACAGATGACTTACAACTCCCAGAACAGGGCCTGCCTTCCCTCTAAAAATCTGTTACCATCTTGCGTTTGAGAGGCGCCATCAAATTTGATGGATATATCCAAACAGAAATTGAAAAGTGAGTAATGTGATCAAGTCACCAGGGAATATGAGAATTATGTGAATGGTAGACCTGACTCATACCAATTTAGAAACTTAAATGGTATTTCAGACTATATATCACTGGGTTCATTTAAAGAGATTTCATTTTGTTTCATTCTATGCCATTTTGTGTGATTCACTGCAAATATTCATTTGAAGGGTAATTAATGTATTAAGAGCCAAGAGAACTTTCAATGCCAAGAAGCTGAACGGCAGGGAAAGCAAATATGTGTCTATCATGCATTCAAAATCCATTTTAGTTTAATCACAGTCAGTGTTTATACATGGAGATGGAGTATAAGCATGTTTATATCACATTTTCTTAAAAAAAAAAAAAAAAGGCATGAGTTTCTATATTTCCTGTGCAACTAAAAGCAGACCATTGCAATTGATGGCATGTTTCTTATTAATGGGAAAATAGCTGTATTAGAGGTCATTTACACAATCCAAAACATCTTGTTTGAGAAATCATTACCAACAACTGCAATGCCAAGGTACTATTGATTACATATTACTTTTACTTTCGTGACAAAATAATATATTCCTGACAAATTTCAGGAGCAGTAAAATGTCTTAGAATAGGAAGAGAAACCGAGTTAAACACATTTTTCAGAAGTAGGGATGGGAATAAAGAACTGGTTCCAGATGAGGTCTGGCATCAGTCCATCAGTTCTTTTTGTTTATGCTATATTGATGTTTTTCTGACAGTTGCACACCGCAAAACAGTGATGTGAAACTCCTGCCTCTACGCTGTTGGAAACTTGCTACAACAAGAAGTCAAGGGCAGGCAGAGAGGAACAAATGATATACAGAGTGACTTCATTGTAACACTCCAGTTTGTAGCACTCCAGTGCCAATAAGGCTTAAGGCTTTTTTCCTCCTGAAAAGTTGCTGACGCTAGTGGTATTAAATGTTTGGTGACTCCAGAGCAGTCTCCTCACTCAGTGCACCTGCCTGTTTTTTTTTTTTTTTTTTATTGGGCTTGCATTGGTAGCATTTGTAGACATTATTTGCAGTCAGCTCTGAGCCGGTAGAGGCATTACTGTGGAATGCAACATAGAGATGCTAAACAGACAACAGACAGTGGAATATGACGTTTTTTCTCTTTCAAAAGCAAGAGGGATGTCAACACTTGAAATGATCAGTTCAAGTAAAACAATATGCTGAAACATCTCTTTACGCAACATGGGTTTAAATTCCAGGGATGCCATGTACTGACATGATACAACACTCTACAAACAAACACCGCTGTTTCCTGACTAAGCAGCATGTCTGTTTCAGAGGGTAAATATCACACAGGCAGGCTTAGCAGAGTAAGAACAGCTGATGAAAATGAACGCTGCACATATATTCTCTAGTTTCATTCATTCTAGGTGATGACAGAAACTGTTGCCACAGCTGGCACGGAAAGAAGTGAAGACCTACTTTTTTGCACACTGAAAACTGATCAGGGATCAGTCCAGGAATTGGAACGATGAGCAGAATCGATAACGGCACTCGTTTCCATAAAATCCTATCGATTCACTTCCCTACTCAGAAGTATATTTAGGGAAAACAGTCACTGTGCCATCAGTCCAAATGCTCAAGAAGCAGCTTTTTTTTCCTCCAAATGGAAGCCATCTCTTGCAAGAAATGTTTTCCAGCTTGGATTCAAATTTGATTACTGACAATGTGTTTTCTAACTTCCTGTTTCATGGCTGGTTTCTCTTAATAAGCCGTTTTTCTATGTGCATGTAAACACAGGAAATCAGTGCCTCTGCAAGATGGGTTTCCCAGCGGCTTCAGTTCTGATGTTACCTCCATTGCCAACATATCCTGATGACATCCACTCAGGAGTGTGAATTTTAACAGCCTTATCATTGAGAATCATGGCTTTCATCCTTAGACACATCACAACTGACTGAGGCTCTTGGGTGATTGATGACGGTGACATGTACTGCTGTGCTCTTGTTTTGTGTCGTCTCCACACGGTGTGAAGAAAGCCCGGGAGCATGAATTCCAATCATTTCTGTTCCAATCATCGCAACCTCATCTGCATACAGCCAGCATCGGCTTTGACCTCACATGCTGCCGAGAGCTGAAGCAGACATCAGCGCAAACTCATTCCCCATACATGTGCAGTCGTCCTGTACACAAACACTGTGCCTTTCTGCCTTACAATAATTTGTCTGAATCATCATAATGGAAAATAAGGTTCAAAAAGGCTAATGCAGTTTTGTGATAATAACACTTGCACAAATTGGATATTGAAAATGAGCCAGTGAAGATAATTAGAACGACTTTTGCAATAAAAATAATACAGTAAACCAGGGGTAATGTCAGATGATGGAGTCAAGCGGTCTGTACAGGTGATTGTCAGTGCTTGATTCTGACTACATTAACACTTGTGGTTTCACTAAAATCTCCATTTCACTGTCCTTTCATGATGATAACCAGGATACTGAGCCAGCGACACCTCTTTTCTATTCTTTTCCTACTTTACTTTTGCCTTTAACCCTTGAAGGGGTGATATGTCTTATTGATATCTCAAACTCTCAACATAAGGGGCAAGTCTCATACCAAAACCACCAACAAATCAAAACTATGTATCCACAGACTGTATCACTCAATGACAACTGTATAAAACGCATTTTTTTACACACATCTGTACTATGGTATTGAGTTTTGTTCTTCAAACTAAAACTCAGGTGGTCAAAATAAAACAATGTCTTATAATCTTTATGTGCTGCATCTACTGATAGTTTACATTATAGCTCAGGTTAGGTTAGCTCTGTTTTTAGACATACTTTAGATAGGCCAAGTCACAGTATGGTCAGAACGGTGGATCAACAAATGCTAACTTAGCAAAAGATAATAATGTCCCATAATAACTCTACACCATAAACTCACCCGTGTAGAAGAAACGCAGCTATTTCAGCATCAAACTCCATCCTTTTCATTTAGAGCTGTGTCCAGTGGTGAAACCAACAGTTGGACATATGCGCAAAACCTTCCCAATATTTACTAAGTGTCGAAAAAACAGAAGTCCATAATGTCAGTTTTTCCATTTAATCACAAATGCCATCATTTGTTTATTCATTATCACAAGATGACACAAGAAGTCATTCCATAAACAGAGCGGCGAACATAAATATTACATTGATTTACAGATATATTCATTATTATCACATATTACTCCTCTATCCCGTACTAAATTAAAAATATGATTCAGTTTCCTGGTGTGTCCACACATACTGCGCCGTGTTTCCTTTAAAGCTCTTCTTCGCTTGTTGTAAAATCCGTGGTTTTTGTTCACGTGACTCTAGTTGCGGAAAAAGGTCTTTCCATTACAGTTTTGCGAGATATTCCAATTTTGCTTCGCCCGAAAAACCACCTCTTGCCAGCTCAAAAAGAGTTTTGGTGAAATTCTCGTTTCTCTATAGGGAAATTTTTTTGTGCAAGTTATATTTGCAGAATTTGAAGGTCAATGGAAAAGTGCCTACTTTGTCACTTTCTTTGACTTGTGGTCCTGTGGTGTTTTTCACCATGGGAGACCAACAGACTGACTCACTACTCCCTCTAGTGGCCAAATAAATCCACTGGCCCCTCAGTGTAAATAAATTAGTTCATATCAGTCCAATACATTTGTGTCTTCATGGCTAACTTCATAGCTCTTTATTCTAATGATTTTTTAATATTTGAAAGAAAAATATGTCATATTAGTAATTGTGTGGGAACATCCAATTAATTGGTCTGTACGTTTAACCTTTCCTATGTGATTTGTTACAATTTATCATATTATCCTCTGCATTTTTTAGTGAAAGTCAAGTGTTTTCCTATATTTAATTCACTGATCATGTAGATGTTAATGAAAGCTTAGAGTACATTTAAAAAGGTCATTATTTCAGAAAGAGAGAAAGCTGAAGAAAAAAAGTGTTAATTTTCTGCAAGATGCATCATTAATTTAAAACCTAGTAAAAACAAGCGTCTTCAACCACTGGCATTTGTCAAACTATAAGGGTCTTAAAGGTGAATCAATGATGCTGAAGATGACGATGTTTCTACATTCAACTGAACGTCCAAGCAGGCCATATCTGATGACCATGAAAAGACGACAAACTGGATTTTACCCGAATTATTTAAATGTAATGGATTAGTGGTTAAGAAATTATTAAACATTTCGACAGAGGACGCTTTTGGTCACCAGCGGCTGTTCAGGTCTTAAATCCAAAGTGGATTCGATGTACTTTTGCGAAGAACAACAGCGCACAAGATATTTCTGCACTTTTCCCAGCAGATATTCCGTCAAATGCCGGGACCTGTCGTCACTGTGGAAAGGGCACATGTTAAGTGGAGTAACACAAAGAAATGTCCCCTGTACAGTCTGACTCTGCAAATCATTATTCAGATAGAAGCACACCTCAGTGATCCAAGCCCGTATCCATGCACTAATGCCCACTGCAAATGGCATCAATAACTCAGTGCATTTGAGCGATTTCCTCCGCGCGCACTGAGGCTGACAGTTTCTTTGACGATGCCTTAAAAATTCAAATGACTTGTGTGAGATGAAAGCAGTGTGTGAGCGTGGGAATGAGGCAAGCTAGAGACAGGCCATGCATAAATGTGCATTGTAAGCATTCATTCACATTTAGTGGACTAAAATGATTATGATTTTATGGCAGTTTTTATTAAAATTTGTGTAAATTTATTGCTACCGGTTTTGTGCTTCAGGTATCTTGACAGACCAATTAATGCTGTATGATGTTTAGTATTATGTAAACGTTTCTTATCATGTTAGAGAGTTGCAATGCGGCATGTACACCTGAATCCATGCCAGGAAATCTCAGATATCATGTAATTGCAGCCTGAAAAACAAAGATAGGATAAAACATGCAAAACCTGGAAACAGATAGAATTTGTAGACAGATGAAACGTGACATGTCGTACTCTAAAAGCCATGACCACTTGAGGGGAAAACAATCGGTACCATACTGTCCAGTAAAGGCTCAAATGCTAATAAAATACCTGTAGTTCGCTAATAGATTTCAGACCATTTTAGCCAAACTCAATATCATTTCAAAAATGGTGTTTCTATTGTGGAAAGACTGTGATTCACCTTTCCTATCTGCCTCTTTCCTACTTACAGAGTGAAAGAAAGGGAGCATTTTACAGTCATGTTTTTTGTATTGCATATTATGTCCAAAATCAAGGTGGAAATTGCCGTGTCATTTAGTTAGCAGTTAGATCTGTAGTTAGCTTAGCTCGCAAACACAATTTCTGCACTGCTTTCTGACTTATCATTCAACTATGGTGACATAAAAAAAGGTTGTATGTCAACTGGAAAGTAGCCCACACGGTAGTAAATGACAAACATACATTTACGTAACCCATTACATGGTAAAGTTAAAGGTAGAGGAGATAAAACAGAATATAGAGCAATAGTATGTGGTAAAGTGAGTTTGTGGAATTTCATTGATGTTCATTACTGATGCAAGAACATGAACAGCATGGAAACACTTAACACAAAGTCTTGTGGGTTAAAGTGAACAAACCAAACTCTTGTAGAATCACTACAAACAGACTTAAAAAAAGAGACTCACTAGCATAGCTACACCAATGCTAATGACGCCCTCCCCTCCTCTCAGTTCACCAGTTGTAGCTCCTGGAGTCTTTGCCTCGACTCCCAGGATCCACCTTCAGGTCATAATCCACCATCGAGGAGTCGAGGATGTGAGGGTGGTGAAAAAAATAACAAATTGAGAAGAGGTTCGTGTGAAAGGAACTGCCGGGTTAAAGACGATCATCCTTTTTAATAAAGATATACTGTATAGAACGAGCTGCACCGATGTTACAACTGGGAGTCCAATGCCTACCTGTGTAACGAGTATTCAGACAAACATAAGAGTCCAGCCCGTGCCCATGACGTTAAATTTGATGCTTTGATAAATGTGCTAAATGTCACATCCTCCAGTAAATAACCCAGTGTTTTTCAACCTTGGGGTCGGGACCTCATGTGGGGTCGCCTACAATTCAAATGGGGTCGCCTGAAATATCTAGTAACATAAAAATAATAATAAAAAAAAATACTAATAAAAAATATATGTGGAGTCGAGAGACACAATCCCAATCCATAAAAGACATGACAAACTGTGAAGCTGAAACTGAAGCACTGTGGTACTGTTTATCAGTCAAATGTTCATCGTGGTCAGTTTAAGATTCATAGTTTAGTTCTTGTTTGTTCAGTATTAATTGTCAGCCTTGTAAATCCAAGCTGGACTGACTGTACATATCC
>JAPQRP010000012.1:16050567-16076087 GCA_037367295.1 Apogon hyalosoma | reverse complement strand
CGACCCCTCCCTCCCTCCTTCCCTCCCTCCACTCCGAACAACTACTCGGAGCGGCCAAAAAAACGAGGTGACAGCAGGATGTCACAGAGAATTTCAGGGCTTTTCATTTCATTTTGTTAAAAAGCAGAAAGGAAAAAGGGGGGATTACCTGACGCGTAGAGAGAGGATCAACCCCCGGCCTTTAAAGTGATACTTACCTTGACTGACTTAGATTTGTGTTGAAGTCGGCGACGTAGAACGAAAATACTTATAAAGCAGCGGGATTTCACAAACACAACGAAGGTGTGAGAAGGCAAGAAACCAGGAGAGTCTGTCACAAATTCCACAGGATGTATATACAATGCAAGGGGACGACATTGTACACAGCTAATGACTTTCCCATATGTTAGCATGTTAGCATATCACAGATGACACAGTCCATAAGCGTTGGCGTAGACTTTCTTACTGGCTAACAAAACTTAAACTTGAGGACACCCCTGAGCACCATTTAAGATATTTCTCACGCTCCCACGATCCCTCATCTCACAAACACACTGATATGTTGGTCAGCTGTATGAAGCCGCCGTGCGCCGAAGTTGTTCTGACATAACCCCCCCACACCCCCGCCCGAGCTCTGAGGGTCAGCGATTGGCTGACAGCAACAAAAAAACAAAAAAACAAAAGGCAACCTCATTTGCAAGAGTAACGTGACATTCTGCCCACTTTAACACTGACATATAAAAACCTAATACATATCTGTGAAATTTAGCAGAAGGGTTTGTGCCACTGTCTCTGGTATTCTCTAGGTAGTTAAGAGGATTTTAACTTTTGAAGTGCATTATTAATGTGAGTTGACTGTAACGTTTAACTGACACCCATTCCAAAATGAACCGCTTTGATGAATCCTGACTTTTCTTCTTTTTTTTTTTTTTTTTTTTTGCTTTTTTTTAGGCTTGTAAGTAAAGAACAGCGTGACTTCATTAAGAAAACAGCGTCCCATTTCTTGTTGTGGGCACTCAAGTGTCTGATTGTGTGGAGATTTTGGACTTACTCGCATTACTTTTGAACACCATAAATATTCAGGCCTGTGTTTGATTATTTATTGTTGCACTGTGCCTGATTAAAACGCTGGTTTGTGGTCAGATTTTTCCTGTAGGAGACGCTTTTATTGTGCATCTCATCTGTTCTGTGGCTGTCGTTCATTTGGGAATGAACAAGTTTGTACGCGTACCGAGGCGACATACTTTTACGACAAAAAAACTGAAGTAATTGATTGAATCAGCTGTGAGTTTTTAAGTCTTGTGTCTTGTCTTGCTAATGCTTGTGATCCCCTCATTGGCCATCCAGCTGAATGCCAAATTAATTTACTGAATTGCTAAGCTTTGTGCATTGCATTTAGTTTGTTTCCTTTGTTTAATTCCACTGGCGATCTGTCCCATTGTTGGAGCGAGGAGGGAAAGCAGGCAATTGATTTATGCAAATGTATTCTGCGCCTATGATATTTGTCAGGCTGTTATATCAACAGCAATGCTGACAGCAGCAATGACCACATCTTGGATAGATCCAACAAATAATAAACACAACAAAGTGCTGCAGCAGCGAGACAAAGGCACGTTTAATTATGTTAAAAAAAAAAAGTTTAAAAAAAAATCATATTTGCATTCACATTTGACAGCTCTCTGCGATTTCACCAGCAAAATTCTCATCTTAATTTGCTGAAAAAAAGATGTGATCTCAAAGTAAAGAGAGACTGACATGCTTAAACACACATACGTGAGCGCTCACACACACTCCTGCACACATCTGCTCATCAGCGAGCCTGTTGGAAACTGTCACATGCCTGGCAGATTCTGGAACTTGGGCAGATGGTACAGCACAATTAGGCCCGCTGAATCTCTCAATCAATCTCCTGTATGCCATACGAGGAACCTGGACTTAAGATAGCAGCGTCTCCAGAAACAATGTGCCTGTCAACTTTTTTTTTTACTGCCTTTTGATATTAACACTATAATTTGCACATTATCTTTATTTTCACATTTGTTGCCCTAATGTTCCTGGATAGTACTGCTTCGTTTCTTCTTTAATATCCCCTCTGTGCACTGCGGTGGAATGCAAATACTTCCCTTATTAAGCAAAAATATTGAGGTATTTGTGCTTTATTTCACCATCTCCATTTTGCGTGCCTTCATACTTAGCTTCCACTATATCTCAGAGGTAAATATTACATTGTAGGTAGTTTTTCTCATCGTAAATTTGTGAGTTCTTTCTTGTAAATTTACCACTTTAATCTCGTTATTCCTCGTGAATTTACCACTTTAATAAGGCTCATAAAAATATTTTCCTTAATTGTCCCTAAAGCCCGCAAGGCATTCTTTAATTACAAGCTATTTTGCAGATAATATTAGTAACATAAAATACAAATGTAAGAATAAATGATGTATTATTACAGGTTAAGATGCCCAAGAGGGTTTAATGTTGAATCTGTGGTGCTTCAGTGGTCAAGCAGTAGGTCAGATTAAACCTCAAACTTCTACTAAAACTAAAAAAAATACCCACTAACAAGTGCAAAATAGTCAAAGAATCCCCCCCCATCCACATGTCTCAGACTCACAAAGCATAGGTCTACTTTAGTACTTCATCTGATTTTAAGGGTCAGACTGGAAACCGAGCCCTCTGACTTTCTGGCGTTTCCTTCAGAAAAGTGTCTCCCTCAGGCTGTTCTACTCGAGTAGAGGGATGCTAACAGAAATTATGTAATTGCTTGAAACATGAGAAAATCAACATTCTTGCAGGAAATACTGCAACGCAATCCAGAATAGGTAAAGGTAGCGCTACAAAGTGCGGCTTGATAGCATCTCCCACATCAGCTATGAAGCAGAAAACTCTAAAATGGCAGACCAATTGAACCTTTCAGAGCTCGGCGACAGTCACTGACTTTTGTCCTTTTCGGCAGTTTTTTTCTTTATCCCTGTTATTGTCCATGTTATGCCTGGAAGTGTATGTTTGCGTACACATAGGTTGAATGAATGTTTTATTTCGAACAAATAAAGCAAATGCCTGAAGCAAATTAACAACATAAGGCAACCAAAATAATACTATTATTCATTCATTCATTCAAATATTAATGTCATTTACACATCTGAAAAGGAGCGGGAAGAAGTTAAACACTTATTTAATCCCACCCCTTTATTACTATACCACACACAAACTATATCAATCTAATGAAGATATGTTAAAAGGCTTCTTGTTAAGATGTTTTTTTACTTTTCAATAAAAAGACTGATTCAACAGTTGTGAAAATGAAACCCCGCATAATAATCTTGATGTAAGAGTTTTGTACTTTTGCTTACGCTACGTCTGGACTCTGGTTTTGCCTGTAAAGTATTTTTTCATGCTGGTATTGCTCCTTTTGGCTACATCCCTCTATACACAATTCCTCTCAGCCCATTTCTGTCCCTTCTCCTTCCTTGTTTAACCACTGGCCTGAATGCAAGACTGTACTGTAGACAATAGCGAGGCGCAAGTGTTTCATTCACACCCAATTACTGTGAAAAGATTTTTTTTTTCCGGGCAGAAATTCACAGAGGAGGACAATGAGAGTGTCACACAGGAACAAGATATCCCTGGCGTTTCGCGTTCTGTCCCATGTTTCGCACACAAAGGAGAAGAAAAGCGATCCGGCTTATCCGACACCAGCGAGGGCCATTAGCCGGAGCCGGTTAAATAAGGATGGTTCTAACTGAGGCACTAACAGAGATGGGAAACATCTGCTGCTCGCACCGGGCCCTTGTTGGCCCTGAGGATTCTGGCTTTGATCAGCGGCCCTCACAACCACCTTCCTACAAGAGCTCAGATGAAACAGCCTCTCAGACACATACAGTACGCAAGCAAAGCACACCCACACTGACAAAAATACAAGGACCTCCGCACCAGCAAAGATTCACACCAACACATACACGGACGAGCCGCAGATGCTGTACGAATGTAAACTGGAATATAGCCTGAGACGTGCAGGATTTAAAGGATATAAGGTTAAGACTTAAAAATAAACGTCACCAAGGGCAGCATTTTACAAGTTGTAATATTTGCATCTACTACCAAAATGCTGAAAATGTCCAACATACGCTCTACATTATATATGTTTGGCAGCACTTTCTGATAAAACAGAAGCATCAAATCTCTGGTCAATCCACCAGACTCCTTTGCAAAAAAAAAAAAATAATAATAATAATTTTGCCTCATATAAGATGGCAGCTGATGGTTCACCACTGCTGCTACCACCAATTTGGTTGTATCATTGTGTCATTTCGGATCCAAGCTAATAAATATACCCACAAACTAAAGAAGCAGAAAACTAGCATCTCTAATGTTCTGCGTGGTTAAATTAGTGTTTTCATCAAGCGAGTTTGGAAGCGTGGAAAAGAGAAATATGTCCAGTTTCAGTCAGTAACACCATTGCTTTCGTTTGTATTTTTACATTTTGAAGCACTGTTAGTGTATCAGCATGTTATATACGTAACTGCAGCAGCTACTGAGTTCATTCAAGCAGATCCAATCTAGCAACAACCACGAATTAAATATTTGACAATAACCCAAACCACAGCAGTATTACTTATTTATACACATGTGTTTTAAGAATAACTAGTCACTTTTCCATTAACCATCAAATTGTGCAAATATAACTTGCACATGAAAATTTACCTAATGGAAAAATGTCAATTTCGCCAAAACTCTCATTTTTCGACTAAAAGTTTTTGCGCTGGCAAGAAGTGTTTTTTTCAGACATAGCACAAATGGTACATCACGCAAAACTGCAATGGAAAGACCTTTTTTCACAGCTAGAGTCACATGAATAAAAAAGCAGATGTTGACAAACATTACAACAAGCGAAGAAGAGTTTTAAAAGAAAAGTGGTGCGGTATGTGTGGACACACCAGGAAACCACATAATTTTTTTTTAATTTAGTATGGGATAGAGGAGTAATATATAACAATAATGAATATATCTATAAATCAGCGTAATATTTACGTTCGTCGCCATGTTTATGGAATGACTTCTTGTGTCATCTCGCGATAATAAATAAACAAATCATCGCATTTGGGAGTTAATGGAAAAACCAACATTACACACTTCTGTTTTTTTTACATTTAGTAAATGCCGGTAAAGTTTTGTGCATATGTTCAAAGGAAAAGCGACTAGTGATATATAAATAAAGTAATACTTGTGTCTTGAAAAACAGGACGTAGCATTGCTAGTTAGTGGCATGCTACATGTACAACAGCAGCCAATGAGTTCATTCAAGCAGATCCAATATAGCAACAACCACGGATTAAATATTTGACAATAACCCAAACCACAGCGGTATTACTTGTATATACACGTTTTAAAAAATGCTAAATAAATAACGTATTACTTACTCATCTCTTGAAAAACAGGGTGTAGCATGGCTAGCAAATTAGCATGTCAACTGCTGTCAATATGACCGCAAAACAATGACAAGCCATCCACCGTCACTTCTTCACACTTCTGATGATTTTAGGTAATTTTTTTTTAATGTTTTAAAGTAGAAATATGACGAAAAGCTCCCTGAATTTGACAGGTGACTATCTCCGGGAAAGAGAGAGAGAAACTTGCATGCCTACTTTCCCTCTCTTCCATGAAACAATATGACATGTCCTCAATTTCTAACGGAAACCAGGCAAACACCTCAGTCAACGGCGGGCCAGACACCACCTTTGGACTGCCAATCCCGCTGTTGTATTTCCCCCACCTGTGATGGGAAGATGATTCACTAGGCCTGCCAGACTGCATCTAGGGACTGTGTGTACTGGGGCGTATTCACTGCCAGCACAGGCGGAGGGAGGGAGAAACATACCACCTTATACACCGTACTGCGACCTGCAAATGCATTCGATAAAATAATGTGGCTTGTGAGCAGATGTATCATACTATGCAACAATTCACCAATTTGAATGAAGGCACTGGGCCAAATGATTATGATATGGCAGACTGGGAGCATAACCGGGTTTATACACAGGCAGAATGTTCAAATCGCTGTCACCCTGCATGAACAAACCAGCTGTCCCAGAAAAGCAATATGAGAATTATAGGCAAAATTGGATTTTTTTTCATAAGAGTATGTATATGCAATTTTTAGGGTCTGTATTTTTACCCGTCGAACCTACGCTCCAACTTTACTGCAATCCTCTCTGAATACACAAGCAGCACAGCCTGTTTTTGTGTTGACGGTACAAATAGAATACAAGATATAACCAGGCAACACAGAAATCACCACGATTTACAGCTTAGCTATGCTTAAAACTCCCCAAACAACATAAACAATGGAGGTACATTTCTGCAAAACATATTTTCTTTTCCTTTATTTGATTATCTCCAGTCATACTTTTCTAGAATGTTATTTTTTACATTGACTTTACTTCTGTTACAGGCAGATAAGTGAAAGACCAGTGTGATGAATGGGGGAGAAAAAGGTTCAGTCTACAAAGCCTAACGTGCTGCGCACTTTTATTATCCGTCGGCTAAATATAGTGTAAGATTCTGTTGAAAGTTACTGCCCTATAATTTGCAATAGGTTGTCTTTGTGCAAATTTGGTGCAGAAATCTCAATGCATTCTTCAGATAATGCGATTACGTCGTTAAAAGGACATGCCACCATTTGACCTCGATAAAGTAGGTCAAGGTCAACTGTTTTCAATAGGCTTCTGCTCAATACCAAGAGATATCCACAGTATAAATTTGGTGCAGATATTTCCATGCAATCTTCAGATAATGTGATTACATTGTTGAATGGACAGACGACAAAACAATTACAATACCTCTTCGGCCTGAAGTTGGCCGAAGGGTAAAAACAATAAATACCATTTTCTGTGCATTTTTTTCAATAGGTTATTTGATAAACTTCTTAATAGAACAGAGTTAAACAATCAGGCAAACCTTAAGGAATCATTAAGTTTTTATGAATTATGTCAACCTAATTAATGAAAAAAAAATGAAGCGAGTTAAATTAATTTGCACAGGATTTCAAAGATTTGCATTAAATTTAATCAGTGCCCAATACATTTCAGTGTATATTTTATTGTATTAAACCATAGATTGCCAGTCAAATGGGAATCCAATTTATCCAGACTGGAGAACGCTACCCTCTGCCTTTAAATCATTCAACGTGAATTAAAGAAATTGTACTTTCACGTGCCGTATTAAGACGGGGAAGAAATGGGGGGAAAAAATGCTGGTGCATAATTATAAAGGCCGAAGGAGTTCACAAAACCTTAATGGAATGACTTGTGCACCAGCCAAATGATTCCCCCCTTGCACTACTCGCTCCTCGCCATTTCCAGGTGTTCATTATTCTACCCATGAAGAACATCCTGAGGGTCATGCCATGTTCTAATTCCTAATTAACTGACCAGAAGAGAGATCATGGTCGGCGCTGACCCTGACCGCTGAACAAGACCAGTTGGAATCTCAGGGCATTACTTTTACTCCAGTTTGTAACCGCTCATTTCCCATAAACCCTCCTCTTACATAGTCACTGTACTGTTTGGAATTGGAAGAAATGGGTCATTCTTTGAGGAGGACAACCCAAGGCTTGCTGGAGGCATTTTCCAGGCATGGAACAACTGGAAACACCTGTGGACTTTAGGGCTTATTGTTGGGTAAACACCCTTAAAGACCCCAGTGGGATTCTGTGTATTCTGTACATGCCACCTATCCATCAAAGAGGGGGCAAATACAACAAATGAATAATCCCAGACTTCATGGCTAATCTCCGCTGAAGCTGCGTACCTATCATTGGCATGTTCCTACACTGTCTAACAGATTAGTCATGTGCACACTTGCAGTACACGTACATATTGGGGCATTACTGACACTCGTAAGCAACACAAAAGCAGCGGCAGTGACTAAATGTCTATGTTTGCTCAGGAGAGATCAGGCGTGCCCTCTGTGTTACAACACGGGCCACCTGCAGTCTGGGAAATAGGTTTCTGAGGGGAATTAGAGGATTCTGATGAATGAACAAGACAGACATGAGTAACCCGGCCCAATATACTGCTTATCTACAAGCTTATGTTGCACAAAGAAGGGAGATAAGCTAAGACATGCCAGTGGAAGGCAGGAATGGAGAAAAGAGTGGAACTGGGCTTTTTTTTTTTAGGAGGGGGGGGTGAACAGGTGGGGGGTGTTGAAGAAAACATAGCCAGGTCAAGACCTACAGAAGTGCGGTCAGTTGCGACAGAACCGGGATGCTTTGAGTTGCCGCAGAACAGTTAACCATTGACGAGAGGGACTCGGAGCATGGGATCCATGTCATTCACGGTTATTCTATTCCCAAGACCATGAATACAAAGCATAAAGTCATCATTATTAGGGCCTCTACCTGCCCTGGGCAGTGAATGCAACACTAATCAATGAGAAAGAAGGGCATTGTGGTTAGACTTAGAGGACAGGTGATATTATGTTTGTGTCCGTATGGATAAGGTTATCCTCTATTAGCGCTTTCTTTCAGGTAGGTGGTCCGGATAGAAGCAGCAAGTCCTTCAAACTGACAAAAATATGTTGCTGTAATCTTTATAATTTACATTTTTTCTAAATTTGAATTAAACCTGTGAGATCAGTCTTTAATACATTCACCAATTTCGGTGAAGCCCTGTGAGGCCACTTTGCTGTAATATCGGGCTCTATAAATAAAACTGAATTAAATTGAATTAAAGTGTTGTATGTTCCAACTAATCCAAACACAGGTATTTGAAGAGTAAAAGGAATATTTCAAATTATTTTCATTCAATGTGTACATTCCTGATGGCATAAGAAGTCATTTGCATTCATAAAACCATATATTTTAAAGTGTGCATCCACATGCTGCTTTCAGTTCACTTGTCCGTGAAACACCGCAACCAACAAATCCATTGTTAAATTACCTGTAGTTAACCACTGTCTTTTTTTAAATACACACGAGGGCTTTAAAAATGTCTTCACGGTAGATGTGTATTGAATGAAAAGTTGAAATGCTAAGATGATTGAGTGAGACGATAATGTATGGACAATAATTATTATTGATTAATCAATACAATCATATTTGAGTAATTGCTTCAAGTCAGGCCTTCAGGAAAAATGCAGGATCTTCTAAAATGTGAGTGTTTGCTGTTGTACAGTAAACCTATTCATTTATGCATAACCTGAATTCTGGTAGTTTTTTTTTTTTTTTTTTCTTACGGTGGAATATTATCAATCATTACTTTAACCTACACTCATTCTTTTTTAATGACTTAGAAGGTTAGATGGGAGACCACAGCATGTTTCCAATCTGTTTGTACGATATTAACAAAAAATAATACTATGCAAGTAATATATATTATTCATTATTTTTAGAGAGCATCCCTGTTACCATGGTAACTGACTTTCACTTCTGCCTTCATGTACTGTTTTAATACTCCACTTCAATACTCTGTAGATGTATTATGTTCCGTAAAGGTCGGCTTTTCATTAAGTTACATTATCAGTCCTGAAGATATTTTCATCCCCGGAGAAACTGGACTTTTAACAACTAACAAGAATGAAAGTACGAACAGACCATCTACTTTCGCTGTAATAAACACAGACTCACAGAGCACCTGTCAGCTTCAAACTTAATTGCTGATTATTTGTCGTCAGATTTGTGGAGGTAATGTTTATCTTTTCGGAGAGACGAAAGTTACCGGGTATGTTTGCTGCTGGTTTACAGTAAAACTCAATACTGACCAATGCTAATTTATGGAAGCTGTGGATCTCGTGGTTTCAGAGGTGTCTAGTTCAGGGTCTGGGTTGGATGTGTGTTTTGTGTGTGTGTGTGTGTGTGTGTGTATGTGCTTTTATTGCACAGTGTAGTTTGTCTGATTAGTTTCATTTTCTTTGCAGTGCACTGCAAAGTCAACAGCTTGCCACACATTCATCTCAAACTTAATTTTATATCATTAGCAACATGGATAATTGAAACTTGAGTTGCCGCAGCTCATTCGGCTCATTTTAATTTTTAGTGTCGCAGATGACTGTGGAGCCTGAAATCAATCCAGCTTTTAACCACAATTACTGAGGAATCTCTATTTGACATGAAATCATATTTTCTGACAAGGTGATGTACAAAAGTTGAATTTACAATATATTTAGAGATGTATATTAATGCTATGTAATGATGATATGATAAAATAGCTAGTTAGTAAGTAATGTTAGCAACATGACACAATTAAGCAATACAATACACTGGATAAAACTACAGATTTCATTGAATTTGATCACTGTTGTTAGCGAAACCAAATACATAAGTTTACGACTGATGTGCAGCACTTTGTTTCACTGTGGTTGTTCTTAAAGTGCTTTATAAATAAAGTTGAGTCAAGAAAATCTGTAACACTTGGGTAAGACATTCAAGTTACATGTTAGAGGTTAACTACGGTAATCTCTCTAACTCCTGAACTGTTTGCGTTATTCACTAAATTGATATGGTATCGGAAAGCTGAGATCCCGAGCTTTCCGACACTATATAACACTTTACGGCAGCAATGTAGGACTTCCACACAGCCTAAAAAAACACCTGGAGATAAAAATAAATAAATAAAAAATGACGCCATAATATGGATACTGAATGTTCAAGACCAAAAAGCACGTGTGAGGAGATGTAAAATAGTTGAAAGTTTATTTCTGTAATCTCAAAATGTCTTGTTACGGACATTTACAGTTGTTTGATAATAAATATGCTAAAAACTTCAAGTCTTTTTTACTATAACACACTGTTTTAAGCATTTATTATTTATATTCATGATAATTAATGGCCAGATATTGACAGTTAAGTTCCTCCTGAAAACGAAGGTGCAAAAAGAATTGTCAAAAAATACATTTTCTGACACTTCTATCGCAAAGAAAACATGAAGACACCTAGGCAGCCTGTTATCATGGCAGTCTTAGAAAGGTCAAGTCATTTTCTAAGTTGCAAAAAGTGCCTAGCAGCAGCCCTACACTTCTTAAAACACTGCACAAACTGCCATTGCAACTTTAAAACCCTCTCCTGAATGTGTTGTTCTTATTCGTGGCGGTCGGTATCGCTGTTTGCCTTTGTATGGTAAATTAAAAGCACGGCGCTGTGCAAGTACTTCACAAAAAGCCACAAGTGACAAAATTGAACTTCAGTTGTCGAGTGCCATAATTCCGTTCCTGTTGTATATTACGCAATCATCCACAGCGCCAGGAAACAAATCCCATTGACTTGATTCCGATTTAATTATTCTACTTGAAAATCCTTTCCGCTGTCTTTCCCCCCACTCAACCTGAGGAAAAAAAAAAAAGAGAAATAAATCCCTTTACCCATTAAAAAAAAAAAAAATCTCTACCTTTTCGAGTACTGCGGTGCCCCTGGTTTGTCGGTTCCCATTCACCAGAACCTACCTTCAGCGCTTATTTTATTTAAAGCCCAGCAAATGTGGCACATAACACAATAGGGTTTCACCGAGGTAAAATAATTGCCTAATACAGTGTGACAAAGGAGGTTGATTCATTCTGGAAAAAACATTGCCTATTGAGAGAAGTGTTGACAGAGTAGGAGGAGACAGTAAAATAGAAGGAGAAAGAATGAAAGGCCCGGTGTACAGTTTCCATACCAAACAAAACACTACATATTTCTTTGAAAGACCAAGTGTTAAGTTAGGCTACTCTGCACGCTGTCAATAGTGACGTTCATCATAGGCCCTGCCGCAGTCTATATATTGATTAAACCATCCATCACTTAAACGCTACAAGACATTATTTCTAATTAAAAAGTAAGTCATAAATTTTGGCCTTTATTGCAAGGCGGCGGCTGTAAATAAAACTCAAGGGAGGAGGGGCGGGGGACAGATTGCAGCCCCTGTCTCTGGTTTAAAGCGACCGTAAAAAAAAAAAAAAAAAAGACAGACGGAAGTGATGGGACCTTCGGGATCCTCGAGGTGCTCTCTCTCATCCCGGATAAACAGATGAAAATCAATAATATCTCCAGTTGCATTTTTTTTTTTTTTTAATACGACAGGCCGTGGAGTGAGCGATGCATATGGTGGACAAATATGTAAATTCAGTTTCCATGAAGCACCGCGTGGGAATTTAAGAAAAAACTAAACAAAAAAAAAGGACTTGGTGCTCTTGAAAATGATGTACAGCTGCGTAAAAAAATTATCAGCCCATCAAAAGTCATCGAAAACAATGGTTATGCAATCGAGTACTAACTCCTGTGTGGATCATGTGACCAAAACAGAAAGAAAAGAAAAGAAAACATGGAATGAATAAAAGCACCGTTTTTGTCAGTGCAATGACATAGATACTGATGGAAGAACTGAAGTGATTTCAGTTATCAAGGAAAATGGATAGATATCAGCTCTGAAATGAAACACTTATGAGCTATTTTTGCTGTTATCATTATATTTGTCCAAACAAATGTACCTTTAGTTGGACCAGGTTTTAAAATAAGCAAGAAATCGAAGAAAACCAGGGTGGTCTAATAGTTTTTTCCGTGACTATATAATCATAAGAGGCCATGAAAGTTTATAAAAGCGTTCCGTCATATCATGAGACTGGCTTAGCTAGTAGGCTGGCAGAGGCAACGAGCTCCTATTATCCATCTGTGTCTCCATTTTTCTCTGCTAAATAACAATTTTGTTGGCAAATACACAGCTGCAGGACATTATTTAATGATCCCTGTTGATAAAGAGCCCATTAGTACACCTACACTGCAGCCAAAGCTCTGACGTCGGCCGGGGCGAACGGAGCGCGCTCAGTCACAGCAGAGGACACTTCACATTTGACAACTTCTGATTACCTTAGCGTGTACGCCGGTTGTCAGGCGCTGAACTCCCCTGACAGTCGGCTGCAGATTGGCAGAGTGTTGGTTATTTTTTGACGGGCACAGAGGGACGTCTGATTTCACAGGTACTCGCCAAAGGGAGGCAGGAAATGGAGGGAATTGGGGAAAGAAAATGAAGAAAAGGCATGTCATCTGCTCGGCTGCCAACAAAGGAAAGCGTGTGCAATCATTATTCATCTGTCTCACTTTCCTCTCCCCGGGCATTTTTTTTTCCTACTTTTTCCATACCTGCCAAAATGGGAGTAGCTCTGACCACACAAGCGCCTTTTGACTGTGACTTGATAATGACAGAAAGGCTGGGGAATTATATTTGGTAAACTGACAGCCAGACAGGTTTCACAGCCAAAGGGAAGAAAGTGGCCTTGGTCCTGGTGAGAGACAAAACGCCAGAATCACCCTCTTGGGGCGAAAGTGAAAACTAATGAGTGAGCTAAAAGGGACAAGATGGAGTGATCCTCTATAAAAAGACCGGCGGTAATCTCTTCCTCTTCTCGCTCTCCTCTCCCCTTAATGTCCTGAGAGATCCTGGCTGGTCCGTAAAGACCGCCGCCTCCACATCAAACAGAGCTGATTAGAGTCGCACACCTTACCCGAGCTGGAGCTTTGGACGGGGAGCAGCACGAGTTCAAGGGAGACTCAATGTTACAAAAACCGCCGAGGAAAACTGTTCAAGTTCAGCGGATCTCTCTCTGGACTTGGGAACATTTATGCTTTTGACGTCCAGGAGACAGTCGACCCATTTAAGGGTTAGGCCTACACATTTTCTGTGTTTAGCACGTGGCTAAAACGCAGAAAATACAAGTGAATCGAGTCTAATACATGGATTTTATTATATTTAAACTATGCACTTTACTGTCCTTATGACTGAACGATTCCATTTTACAGCTTATTGTTGCACATTACTGTTTTTCTACCATTTCTGTTTTTTATACTTTTAATTTTTTATGTAGGCCTATAGTGTGTTTGCTGTTGTGTTCTATTGTTGATGTTATATTCTATTTTTTGCTATTTTTTACAATGACAATTATCTATCTATCTATCTATCTATCTATCTATACATTTGCATGAAAATGGTGTAAATCACTTCCAACGGTGTTCGATTTGGTATCATGATAAAAAAAAAAAAATCAGTCAGTCACGATCAATGTCAAATAATTATTTCTTCACAGGTTAAATGGTCATTTTTGGCCCCGAGTGAAAGCTAAAGATGATTTCAGCGATTAAAGATTTTGTTATCAAGCAAAAAATGACAGATTTTAGCCAAATCGGGTACAGCGATTACATACTGGGAATCGGAACGGTTTTGACTAGTACATCATTAACCTCACAACATGCTAGTGTTTTTAATTCAGCACATTCAAATTCAGCGCAGTCCACAGTGACGCAAAGCTCAAAGGTGGGGTGGAGTTTTCATTCGAACCCAGATTGGAGAACTGGTTGTTGATCCTGTATTCCCATTAAGGCTGGACTCTGTAGAATTAACAGACTGGGATTCATTTGATGAAGTGGTGCAGCATTTTCTGTTCAACCATAGAGCACCAGATTATGATCAACTAGTTAAGGATATTATAAAAACATAAGAACAGATGGGATGCAGAATCAGAATGTTGCTCAAAATTAATTCCCTCCACTCACACCCTGATTATATTCCTCCAGTTTGACTGATGCGCGTGGTGAGCAGGTGAATGATTTCATACAGATATTTCTGAGATGGAAACCAGTTACCACGGCGCTTCAACCCAAATGTGATGTCGATGACAGGAAACTGATAAACACAAGAACAAGAGACAGTCAATGAAACATTTGGAACAATTCTGATCCAAACTGATGGATTCTGACACTGATATTTATTCTTCTATTCATATCAGTACATTTGACCTATTTGGCTTACGTTACATTCAGATTGTGAAAGTCACTGGCACAAGATTAGGAATTTAGGGGTTTTTGGTTTTTTTACATGTTCAAACTCAAAATGCTAACATACTGGACTTCTGATTTCAGATTTGAAGGGGAGGTGAGGGTATTGTTTTTGGTTTGTTTTTTTGTCTGTTTGTCAGCAACTTTACGCAAAAACTACCAGACCAATTTCCATGAAATTTTCAGGAAAGGTGCGAGGTGGTCCCGAATAGATCCCATTAAATTTTGGTGAATGTAGGTCAAAGGTCAAGGTCACCAAAAATGCGTTTTTGCAATAAGAGACAGGGCAAATCAGGTAAAATGTTTGCAAGGGGCAGGGTTTGTTGTGCCTGGCACCACTTGTTAGATTTATTTTATTTATTTATTTTGGTTCAGACAGAAGCATGCCTATATTCAATGATTTAGTAATTGCCCCCCCAGGAGGCCAAAGGGGTCAAAGTTAATTTTTTTTAATTAAAAAAACAAACCAAAAAAAAAACCACTCACTTATAATGAGTGAATTTCAAATGTCTGTAGCAGCAAAACTATTGGTTGAATTCACACCAAATTTGGTTTATAGATTGCCAGTGACCCAGAATAGATGCAATTACATTTTGGGAAAAGTAGGTCAAAGTTCTAATTGTTTTTTACATTTTTGAAATCTGTTTTATCCCCATTTACTTACAATGAGCGAAATTTCAAATGTCTATAAAAACATCAATTTTGTTTCAATTTACTTCTAATTTGGCACATATATAGAGGCAATTGATATACTGACATCAGCGCACGCACAGACATGATGACATCAGCTGGATCGATGCCACAATAAGCAATAATATGTGCGAGGGGTGGGGTTTGTTGTGCCTGGCACCACTTGTTTTGTACTGATTTTTTTCATTTTAGTTAAAAGTACAAATAATGACAGCAACCTGCACTATCTTTTCAAACGACATCTTTACAGCCAGAACATAAGAAATTGCAGATTATTTCAGAAATATAAGGGTAGAACATTCAAAGCTACAATGACAAAACGACTGAAATGTGTAAAATTACGTTAAAAAAAATGTAGTGTTTTAGCTGGGAATGTGAATAAAATAAACCCAAAAGACAAAAACCAACTGTATACTGCAATAAATATAATATGATTGCCATTATCTTATTACCCAGCTGTAGCTTCCACCACACCAGCATGTACTGACTTCACTATCAGATTATTCTTTAACCCAGGGCCTCCTTGAAGCTCCAATAACATCAGTGTCTTTCATATTAGAGTCATTGCTGCTTTAGAGACTTCTGTCGTGTCAGATGATATCAGCGTAGCCCCAGAGGTGGAGGAAGTGCTTGAATCTAATTGTCATCAACAGATCACCCTGTTCATTTTCATTAACATAAATGGTCACGGTGAGGAGAGAGAAGTGGGAGTGGCAACAAGATGATCTAGAGAGCCACAGAGTGCGAGTTCACTGTCAGGGGTGTTGTTTTATTAAGACACCAGAATTGTCAGGGCAGGTATCAGGAGAGCAGCAACACACTTGTGCTAACATCCCACTATAGTAACCCCTTCTCACACTAAAATAGCCTCATCCAAATTTACCGTTCTCTCTGTCAGACTCGGGGGTGAGTGTTGTCAAAAAGACTCTTATGTCTAGCAATCAAGCCAGGTGAAACGTTCACCTGCAGTGCCTTCTGGGATGGCCGAGCTAGCTCTTGACAGCAACTGACAGTGTGTTATTGTGTCACGAAGACTGGTAGAGAGGAAGACTGCAAATACTTACAAAAGCGCAAAAGCAGAGGGAAAGTTAAAGGGTCAATATGTAAAAAACTGCTCCCTCGGGTGCTTTTGTGAAGCCTGTGTTGGAGTTCGTTTCGTGCGGGAATGATCGCTAACTCCATTTCTTGGCAGGCTACATCCACGATACCGGCAAAAAAACAAAACTAAACTAAAATCTTACAGCCTCAACATTAATAAGCTAATACCGACAATGCTGTACAAGAATGCCCTGTAAAATAGAACGGTTGTGTTAACATATCGTTCTGTTAGAATAACAACTGATTACTTGACTTGAAAATACGCGTCTAACTAAAGCGGGGTACACACATAAAGATAATGGGACTGTTTTTGTTTTAGTTTTACCCCTTCCCGACCAAGGGGACGGCAAATGCAGATTATTTTATGTTTTATAAGATTATTCTGTGGTCTGAGGTGTGTTCAGAGCGAATTTGTCCAAATAATCAGCTTTGAAACGGGTCAGGGCCGACAACTGTAAATATTAAACTTGTTCAATATTTACGACCAAAAATCTTTATGTGTGCGGGGAAAGCCGACGACTCCATGACTGAATAGTGATGTCAAGTCGAACCACAACCAAAACAACATGTTGCGTGTTGTCTTTTTCCGGTTGTTTCTATGTTTCTTCATTTTTGTTAGTTCATGTTTGATGACGCGAGATTTCTGGCTTTGAGGACTAGATTCTAGATCGGTGGTGGGACAGAATCGTTACGTGTGTCGAGATTATCAGAACACACCACACACAGTACGATGAAAACTGTTCAACGCCTGATTTTTTTATCTTTAAGTGTGGGGTCTGTAACAGATTAAAAAAAATCTCTTCAGATGTCAAAAATCCTTCGCGTGTACCCCGCTTAACTCAATAAATTCAGTGACAGTTTAGGAGAGTGGGCGGAGTTAAGCCCTGCGTCGTCACGTTTTGGTGACATAACATCCAAATGCGTCACGGACAATTGGCAGGTGCCTTTTCTAGTCGTGAACTTATCGTTGCTCTTTTGCACCTCGTTTCAAAGCTAGGAATACACTTTGTAACACACATTCCACGTTTATTTTTTAAGAAAGTGCCTCAACTGTTCAAACTTCCATTGTTTGAAATGATGGAAGCAAAAAATATTTGAAACTTTGTATTTTTTTAACTGAAATTGCTTCAGCTGAACTGTTATTATTATTATTATTATTATTATTATTATTATTATCAGCTATTACAATTATTATTACTCCTACTACATTTTCAATAATGTCTTGGTTTAGAAAAGGTAGTGATTTGTGAAAAAATAAAATGTAAAAATTTAAGGCAGCCCTTTCACTCATATTTTTAAGTTGAAACAACACATTATATTTTACAGTGTGGGTCTATGGACAATGCCTTATAGTAATAATAATAATAATAATACAGTTTATGGGAGCAGCACAGGACCACCGAAGACATGAATATTCTTTGGGCAAGGGGGTGGACATGTCCAGAAATGTCAGCAAACACCATATTAAGCAAAATGACGGCATGTACACTGCAGCTGAGACGGACGCACATGCTGATCATGCATGACCACCACACGGAAATAAATGCAACAACAAGTTCTGTGAATAATTACGTTTCCAGCTGTCTTGCACTTGTATGATGTGGAAAACCAGACGACAGGAAACAAATATTTGGCATTTCTATCGGTTTGACGGTTTACGGCACACACTACCCTTCTATTTGCGTCTTCCTAAGTGGCTGAATGTTTTGCAGAGTCAAAAAGATTCAGAATACTGAACTCTCAGCAGAATTTCTGCTTGCTCTTTCTTAATTTAATTAATTTTAATGACCTTGGTGGTTTTGGAATTCAAAAGTCACTTTACATGCAGCCCAGATGTTTTTTTGTTTGTTTGTTTTTTATTATTTCTATTGGATTATTCAATAAATATGCCATCTGAGCTGAAGTCAGTTTTGATGGCTACATGGTTTGGTTAAAAATCTGTAGAACAAAGAGGTAATCTGTGTAAAAGAAAAAAAAAAAGACAATTAATCAGCAGTACTTGTATATACTTCCTTTGTGTTGCTTTGTTTTGCATTTATTATTGATTTAAACAAGAATAAAGCTCTTCATTGCGATTAATCACGGCAAATTGCGTGAATAATCTACCTTAATGTGTAAAATAAAACCTGCCAAAAGGAAGAATTATCGGACTACACACTACAATCATCCAGTCAAGTGGCCTATCTTGCAAAATGTAAGAAAAAAAAAAGGATGAAAATTCCAGTATCTGTCCCCTTTTATGCTCAAAAATGTCCACGTTCAAACCTTCAACCAAGACTCATGAAAGTCAGAGCCACGAACTTCATGTGCGACGTATTTCTGCACCTTTAATGTCCTCTCGGTGTAATATGAGATGACTAAGTGACATTTTCATGCAGCAGCAGAAGTGCCAATTGGGACTAAATGACCACAAACATGTCTGAACAAATGTATTTCCAGCAGGTTGCTGTTGTCAAGACAACGGCAATTTGCAGGGAGGGTCAACAAATTTGTCATTATCAGCGGTGCACTACATAAACCAATGTGTGCCTTTTAAATAATTTGGTCATTTAGAGGGTTTTGATGCTCTGCCTGGTATCCTTGAGGCTGCCTGCTTCGATGCTGACTGTTGTCGCCCAAGTAACAGGGCACGACAACAAAGACCTGCAAAGTCAACTACCTCTGGAGAGAATCCGAACCCAGGAACACTGCTGACATCGACCCAAAGGACTTAACTACCCTTCACATTCAAATGACCTGTTTTGCATCATCTTGATTTGTCCGGCCAGGTTCACACTATGAAAACAAACGGCAGGCCTTTAAGATAACAGAACCAAACCCTGGCAGGGCGAATGTCATCACTCGTCATTATGGTCAGACACACTTGAATGGCTGACGCTATGGGCAACCACATAGGGTATGCAAAGCATCGCAGGAGGGTGTGTGGCTTCATAATCTCTCACAAAGCCCAAAAGTCTGTGTATTTAACTGGTGTTTAGATAGCAAGGGTAGGGATTTTTGTAATTCTGTTGTTTTTACTGAACCTTTCATCTGAAGAATATTAAAACATTAGGTATTATGTTATGGTCTGCCTACAGTTGGCAGAGGATTTAAAGTTGCAATGAGTTGTGAAGCTTCTAAAGAGGAAATCCTCAATAAAAGCTCACAAAGATAAAAAAAAAAAAAAAAACTGGTCTGACCTACTTTATAACTGTCTGACTGTTGTTCAATTCCACATGCACTGATCAAATACGTTTACTTAGATGTTCAGCGGAAGATCCCTAATTAATCATTTAAAGCTTCTTCAAAGTCCAAACTATTGTTCTTTTATCAGCCTTTGGCGTTAAAACTGCCAATGGGTCAGTTGTTTTTCACTCGTATATTACTATTTTAATAAAATAATCCAGCTTCCCGGTGTTTTCCGTTTCCTTTTCTATTATCTAATACATTCACCATCAACCCAGATTAAATATATGGGCATTTATAGCTATAAAAGCCAAGAGGGGTCACACTTACCCTCATAGAAAGGTACTGATTTTCACAGCTTTTTTTAGGAAGGGGAGGCGATATCGGCTAATAATCGATTTTCAACTTTTTCAACGTCAAAATTATTGTTATCATATCGGTCTTTAACACTAGAGCCGCTCACAGGTCAAATTTACCTACAACTCTTTTACACTTTGTTTTAATAGTAATAGCAAAGCTTCCCGGTTTTTCCACTTTTCCTTATATTGTGTTGTTTTACATCCTCTATTGTTAAACAGTCAAGATACATGTACAGATAAAAATATGGAAAAAAAATATGAATACCTACAACAGCCACTGGGTCATATTTACTCCTATAGAAATGCATTGATTGTTGCAGAAGTAAGGGGGATGACAATGGCCAATAATGGATTCTTGGCTTTTTCAAAGTCCAAAATATTGTCATTATACCAGCCTTTAACACTAGAACCAATATTAATTACATTTTTCAGATCCACTGTTAGTCAACATTGATCCAGATTAAAAAATATATATACATTTATATCTACAACAGCCACTGGGTCAAATTTACCCCTATAGAAATGCATTCTTTTTCACATCATTTATGTTCAAACATTCTAGGCAACGGTAATATTTTGAGTTGATCTAAACTAATGTCAAGTCATTTATAAGAGAAAGAGATTTAATAACTAAACAAATGCAGATATTCCTCTAATATCCATTTTCAGTCATTTTATGAAAATTGATGAAGTGTTCTAATGCCATTCCTTAGTGAAAAGAATGACTTAATGCAACAACAGAGGACATTTTTGTGAACTACAAATGGCGTATGGGTCAATTTCTACAGCAACATCTGGTGATTGTAGTGTTAGATCCACTATTTTCAATGTTTAACCCATAAAGAACCAATGCTACTTTTATGTCAGTTCTCAAATTAATTTTTCTCTCTATTTAATCTTTCTTAAATGATTTATCACCATTTATTACAATATTATGCTCTGGGTTTTGTTTTTTTTTTTTGGTGCTTTTTATTCAGTGAAAATCAAGTATTTCCCCATATTTAACTTACTGATCATGTAGATTTTCATAAAAACTCAGATTAAAGTTGAGAGTTATTATATTAGAGATGGAGAAAACTGAAGAAAAAGTGACTTTTTCAGCAAAGATACTAGCAACTGAACATAAAAACAAGTGTCTCCATCCACTGTCATTAAGCAAACTCCATGGGTTTTACTGGTGAATCAATTTTGTAGAAGATGATGGTGTTTCCACGGCAACTACAGAGCTTCTGAATGTTTTAATGGGTCATATCTGATGACCATGAAAAGACAACAAACTGCATTTTACACCAGTTATGTACATGTATTGATATGGTTAGTGGATCAATAGGTATTAAACATTTTTTATTAGTAGATCGTTTTGGTTGCCAGTGGGTGTTTGGGTCTTTATGTGGGTTAATACAAAATTTAAATAATTAAAAGCTGGATTTAGACACACACAAAAAAAAAAAAAAGATTTCAACAACAGTGCAGTTTTAAATAACAAAAACAATCTGTACACAATTGGTTTTTCTTATAATTCATGCATGAAAGGGTTAAAAAGCCAATGACGTTTAATGGATTATCTATAAAACATGGACATCTTCATAGTGGCTGATCTTGCTGAGCACCAGATGATCAATGTAACTGGAGTAAATCCACATGACAGTGTAGCTCCTGTATTAGGCCTTATTTCAGTCTTTTATAATCAATAATATCAGTAAGATGCGCATAAAACTCAGGTGGGATTTTATCAGATGTAGATTACAGTGACATTCCCAGTTGGGTTTGATAGCTTGGCATTTTTACAAGTGCGCTCACAGAAACACTGTTCTATGTTATATATGTGACAATTATAGGGATGTACTGTTACACTGGCCCGATATTAGTACAGAATGATATTTGTTGATATCTGCCAATATCAGTACTAGAATACAAGATGTGTTTTAGCCAATGACAGTGCCAGATATTTACCAGTCATGTTATACTGAAGGTTTTTTCTTATATTTGTATGCTTGAATATGAATTAATTCAGTGATTGGTGATTGACTGTAATGTTCCACATGGGATACATTTCTAAGCTCGGTATATCATGGAATTTTATTGGTTGAAAATGTACTTTTGTGCTGCTTGCAAATATTTTTTTTATATTTCTAACTGCAGTTGTAAATAATCTTTGAAATCTGGAGGTTGCCACTTGTTAAGCCCCTTGAGGGTTTTTGGAAACCATCCATCACAATTTTTAACCAACATGTATTGTGTGTATGTTTATTACGATGTGAAAATTCTTTAAATAAATAATGATATGATAAATGAATGAAACAGCAACTACGTTTATATCTACAATTAACATTCCTTTGTTTAAAGAGGATAAATAACAAACACACTGCAAAGAAAGTTAAAATAACATTGCTGTTGTATCAGTATGGGCCAAGAGTTTTGCATTTGGCACATCCCAACACAAATGATCTATAACAGATGTTGAATCTCAATTAATAAGCTCTTAAAGTGTCATAATTTCTCTGTAAGTAGCCTGTGTGACCAGTTGTTATATTTAATAATCATAAATCAAGCCTCTTCCATCCTTAGCTTCTCCCCAAAAAAAAAAGATCTCGCTGACCTAAATTAGACTTAATCCAAAGTGACCACAAATTAGGCAAAAGAAGGTGCATCAAATGAAGGGCGTAATTCCATGTCGGGAGGCATTAGGATATTTATCATCGCCGCGATCCCAGGCTTTTAATTCATTTGACATCTTTCAGCACTCATTCACTACGTGACTCCTGAGAAGCTCCAGTCCAGGGTCACACAGCGTGACATCTGGAGGAAAAGCAGCAGGTCGCAGGACCGGTCGCAGGCCAGCGTTCTTAAACAGAACAGAGGCCGAGGCCGATATGTCTGCGCCGCATTTACGCTTCATATCGGAAAAAGCGAAAGCCAGCACTGTGAAGAACTACCGCCCGCCGCTCCCAGTGTTATTCAAATAATGGCACGATTCTATTTTCACCTTGCAACAAATGTGACCATTACGCCTATGTCAGCAACCTTTATTGTCCTTTGTTTAGTACTGGATATGCTGCGAATTAATTCAGACAATCTGGATTATCCTGGGATGCATTTCCCTGACACTGATCGTAAATGTATTTATCCTCTGAAATCAGCGAAATAGTCAAATGGAGAATTTGTGGCCTCATCAAAAAAGGTGACATGATGCATTCTCTTGTATTTTTTTATCTCGTTCTTGTTGAATATGATGTCGTAAAATAATGTAAAAACACCAGCGGGGGGCGGGGGGGTGGGCTTGGGAAGCAATGTAAACAATGTACGCATTGAAAAATAGGCTCTGTCGTAAGGATGTTGTTAGGAGAAGAGGAAAGGAGGGGCAGGATGGAGGGGAAACAGGGGAGACGGATGTAGCAGCATGTGTTTGTATACGCGAGGGGGGGGATGGCGGCTGGCGAACCGACCAAGCCCGCCGGTAAACTCTGAAGGGCAAACAATCTCCCTAATTGAATTCAATCCAAGCCCGTCGCAGGAGGCGTCGAGACTAGCGATTCCAGAACGTTGGCGGAGGTTTGGCTGGTGTGCATGCGAGCGTCGACGAGGACTTTAGCCTTAGCTGGCATGACAAAGTGAGCAAGGAGAGGGAAAAAGAAGATAAGTGCGAGAAGCGGAGAGCAAACACGGCGTTGTAGAAGACAACAATGACAAACAGACAGGGAGAGGAGGACGAGCTCGGAGCGTGAAGGTTTTGGCGGCAGAGGGGGCGGATGCACAGAGACTCCAGGCGTTGAGAAATGGAAGCCAGCTGCGTTTTTGCATGATTACAGTGAAAACATCATTTGCATCAGGGAATGAAATCCAAACACGCTCGGTAGATGTAGATGTATACCAACCAAAAAGCCCTCCTTGTCACTGGTGGCAGAAATTAAAGGCCTACCACTGATGTCCCACAGATTTGCATATGACGACGAGTACCTATCACGAATCATTTTCATAAACATCCCCTCGCACACAAAGAACAAGCCCAAATGGCCCACGTGAATGCTCTTCATTACTGCGCTGTGTTAGGGTGAACCGCTGGTGCTCTTAATCTGGGATCTATTGCCTATTCATGACTTATAATGAGACATTTTCAGCTTGGTTTGTCAAGTCTGATGTCTTCAGAAATGGTGAGGAAACCGAACAGTACCTGGGCGGGAGAAGGAATGCGCTTTGTGAATGATCTGCTGAGAAATCCTGCGTATCACATTCCAGAAAGTGTAACCATGTTCTGTCCTGGAAGAAAACAGAGAGATAACACTGGTTAGGAACTTAGACTCTGGAAGGCAGATGGTTTTAGCGGCGGTGTCATTTAAGGTCATCCTGATGAAAAGGACAGTCTGTTTTGATTGGTTAGTTTCAAGGACACGAGCACAAAACTGTACCTAGAGGCTCTGCTGTAAAGAAAGTGCAGTAAAATAATTCCACTTGGTGATTTTTATGTGGCATTTAAAGGTTCAATATCGTCACCTTCTTAAAATAATGCCCTAAACCAGAATTTAAGTTTTTCAAAAAAACTGAAAACATTCAACTATTTATATATGTATGATTTTTTTTTTTTTTTTTTTTTTTTTAGAAAAATCTGAAAATTATTACTCAGGCCATTATTTTTAGGAGACAATATGTAAATTTGCCAATAACAATGTGTTCCCATGAAGTTATTTTGGAGTTGAATAGACATTAGCTCATTTCTAAGCTAACAACTTTTTTTGTTTGTAGAGGTCTTTTTTCCTTTTTTTTTTTTGGCAAAAATCCTTAAGTTTGCTCTCACATTCTTCCATATCTTCTTTTCTACTCTAATTTTAGCTTAGAAACAGAGCTCGCTAATGTCAACAAAACTCCAAAATTCACATACAGAAATTGCAAATTCATTTTTCAGTAAATACATCATTTATTTACCCGATTATTTTGTAACAACAGGTTTTTTGGTATCAACTGTGGAAACGTTCATCTGAGGTGGCTAAATTTTGGTCTGATGAAATGGAGGACCTTTAATCTGGTAAAAATGTCTGAAAAAATAATGAATGAATTAGTTCCATTGAAATGGATACCTGCCAAACTGGTGACATTCTGATGTGAAAGGCACAAACGTCTAAAAACCAGACAAGACAGCTCACAAACTAATGACAGCGGAATGTCGGTATGTAATGCGGTGTTCTTTCGTGCTCTTGCAACACTGCAGTGTGAAACCAAAACTGGTCCGAATGTACAGCTGTGCTCATAAGTTTACATACCCTGACTGAATCCACATGGGATGGTCTTAAATGTTCCAACCTGACAATGACCCAAAACATAAGGCCAAGTCGACCTGTCATTGGAACAGCAGAAAAAACATGAAGGTGAAGGAGTGTCCATGTGAGTCTGCTGACCTCAGTATCATTGAGCCACTTTGGGGAGGAGTCAAACATGCA
>JAPQRP010000012.1:16039720-16050001 GCA_037367295.1 Apogon hyalosoma | reverse complement strand
GGCGGGGCCAATACAGAGGATAAAGAACTAGGGTATGTAAACTTATGATCAGGGTCATTTGGATAGTTTCTGTTGTCCGTAGGATTTAAAACGAGCAAACACAGTTTGATAATAAATGGCTTCATCAAACTACTAGCCACATGTGAAAGAAACATTTTTGTATTATTCATATTCTCTGAAAAATGGACAAAAAAATCAGAAATTCTGCTGGGGTATGTAAACTTATGAGCCCAACTGTATACAATGCGACAAAAATATGAACCTTGGTTTGTACTTTCTGGTGTGCGAAGGCCTTTAGACGACTTAATCTGCAATTGGAAAGTAAGTTGATCTCACTTTCTGAAACTGTCATAACATCCCTTTTAATGTCAGCCAAAATGCTAGAGGATCAATAAATTGAAAATAGCTGCTTTTCAATTCAAGATGCATTAGTTTCTTATTGTCGCATTACACGCAAACTTCTGGGACTGACTCTGTTCTGGGTTGGCCACTATTAAGAGGCATCTTCATAAATTTTTCAGCTGTTGTCTAGTTCCGCACTGGTGATAGAGGCGCTGTATGAAGCGCTATTCAGGTCACATCAGCTTTTAATGGCTGATTTATTAAGGCCCAACAGGGGCTTGGTGATGGGCCGCAGGACAAAGAGCCTGTTTTAAACCGCATTAACACTCTGCAGTAAATATCCCATACAACATTAGCATTTTGATGACTGCCTCCCCCAGTCACCTTTAACACGGTCTCGTTTTCCTCTCATGCACATTTGCTCTCGTCTCTCTGCCTCTTCGCCGTCAATCCGTCTCCTACATCTGCCGCTCTCTCGTTCAGCTCTCGCATCACTCGTCTCGTGATATTTTTCACAAATTACCGAGTGTAAAACCTCTGCTCAGTCGATATCACTGTACACAAGCGAAGTGGTTCGGTTTAATTATGGCTGAATTAATGAGCCACATAAACAGTTTCTCAGAGGTAAATCTAAATTGTATTCAGAGATTCTCTTTCACCTTCAGTCTTGGAGAAAGTTGTCACCTTATTCCCTCTTTGAATGCACCATTATTGTGATGCAAACTATCCTTACATGATTTCTAATTAAATCTCACCTGCAATCATAAAAGTGATGAGCACCAAAGCTTTGGAAAATGAGATGTCTATAGCAGGTTAGGGTGTTGAATAATAAGCCAAAATGAAAAAGGATTCATTAGCACTGTGTTTACTATGCAAATTAGGCAGATACTGCCTTAGACAGAACTGATGACTTAAAAATACAACCTGTTTGGGTTGTGTTTTCGTGCCTGAAGGCATTGCAATTAGGTTTCTGTCACATGTCAAAATTTATTTAAGAAGGGCTGGTGCATTCTTGGAAAATTAACTGTTGGGTCGAGAACAGACCCGGTTGAGGAAGAAAATCGTTGCAATTATCATCAGTTTTGATACTGTGCATATGCATCACTGATCAAGATGAGTAAAACGGTTCCGTATTTCTGTGCAGAGATGCTACAAAAAGAAGAAAACAATCTCAAATGTAATGCCAAAACTTCGGAATGTCTGGGCACAATAGCTGCTTGAAACTGGCTTCCGAACAAGAGCCGAGGCCGTGCTTCGTCAAATCTGCTGTTCATCCTGTTTGATCAAATCTGAGACTTTTGGCTGAGAAAGCAGATGCCATAGGTCAATTCATATGAACCTCTGAGCTGGTTCGGTCAACAGAGCATCTGCCAGTTATTTAGCGGGCCTGGAAGTGTTTGGAAAGCAACACAATCACACCATATTTCAACAATCGTGACCACAAACTGTTGCACGAAAAAAGGAGAGGGCCCGGGTTCATAGAAAATAACAGAAAATAAAAATTGCATCGCAGACAGTTTAATGGGCTGTAGCTGGCTTCTATCAGCTGCTTACACTGGAGCATTTTTTTCTGTATTCAGATGTTTTTTATTGTCATTAAAGCAGCTGTACAAATCTTTAAAGATACTCTGTAAGCAGCACTTCCCCTTCCCCTGGTCTTTTTCACTGAACAGACACGAGCAGAGCCAAATCCAAACCTGCTCTTATAATCACTCATGTTAAAGTGCTGGCAGTAGTCGGAAACTGAAGCTTCCAAAATATCTTCAAAGGGGTTTGGACCAGAAAAATTTACACCAGGCAGTTCCAAGCACTCAAGGCAATCATGTACCATTACTACTCGGACGTTCATTCCAAAGATATGCTGTTCTACTTTAGCGCCGAACAGAGACGCCCCATCATAATATCCTGTGAGAATGTGACTTATTTATGTCAATAATAAAAGCATATCTGTGCAGGACTGTTTTACATTTGTGCTTGTGCAAAGAATGAACTGATTTTCTCTGCTGATGGACCGCCAGTGTCACATGTAACCAGTATCTGGAGAAAAAAACAACCTTCTAGAGGTTATTTAATGCTTTAATGTGTAAAATATGTGCATGCTAGTGTGTTTATGTGAATTTATGCTGAAGTCTGTTCAGGTCAGAGTGGTAAAAGAGCAGAAACGTGGCACTGAAGAACATGAAGAAACCATAAGGATTTTCACGGAATATCTGACATGAGCACTTACTTATTCAGGTTGGGTCATGACCTACTTCTTCCAATTGCGAAGTGTGCAATTTAAACAAAATAAGTATGTAATTGCTTTTCATGTTTTAAAAGGGTTCCTTGGCAAGGTATATAACCCAGACTGAGGTAAATATGGATTTACAAGCACTGACAATGAAATGGGAGTGAAATACTCGTCTGAGATATGACAGAAGTAAAAGTTCACAGCTCTTAACTTAACGTGCATTGAAACAGAAACAGTGAAAATGGGCAATTTTATGAGCTGTCATGATGTCCACTGTGTGAAATCACAGTTATATTTAACATGTGTTTACAAGCCAAGCCTTTTTTCAAGTGGAATTGTTGTAACTTTTTATATAGCCATTATTTGTTGTCTTTGCTTCCTTGCTGGTTTAACTATCAGCTGATTGCATTACAAGTATTTTTATTTTCATTCTCATTGTATTTACCAGGGATTGATTTATTGCACATCTGATATCTGATTTCATCACCACTTGTTGTTTATCACCACTGTTTTTACTCTGTGACAACAAACTGTGACAGTGTTATTTGTTGCATTTATCATTGCTGATTGTGACCAGTCAGTAACATGTAGCAGTGTTGACTAAGACAAATTTACCATGAGGGACAACATAGTTTATTCTACCTATCCATCCATCCACATAGTTTTGAAAAGTACATTTGTTTGGTCGCCACAATACTTCAGAAGTTGGTCATAACTTGATAATACTAAGATGTGGGTTCCAATGCAAGAGCACTTTCAAATAGACATATTTTGTCATTTGTAGCTGATACATAACTGTTTGGGAGTCCTAAAACCAGCTTTATTGTTTCTAAATGACATCTACAAAAAAAAAAAAAAATCATATTTATATTGATATCACTCAATCCTAGACTGATTCCCCCCCCCAACAAAATTGCAGGAGTTGCAGTCAACAATATACCGCAAATAATGGTCATTTAAATTTTGGCAACTTCAAGTGAAAACAGCAACTTTTGATATGCTGAAAAATTTGCCAATTTTTGATTTTTTTTTTTTTTTTACCTTATGTAACCAAGGAGTTTTTCACAAAGATTTCTGTGAAAATGGCTGAGATTGACAAATGTCTTTGCGTGGCCTCAAAGTACTAGAAATACCTTTTCCCTCCATGTGTTACACATATATGCCACATAAAGGTAGGCCGACTCATTATCATCTGAACAATTTTTTTTTTACCTTACATAACCACTTGACCGTGCCCCTAGATAAAAAATAAATGTAGAGGCTTTTATTATGGAACTAGCTAATGTCAGCTAATCACTAACTCCAGGCACAACAAAAACTCCGACATAAACTTCACCAAAGCATGGGAGGCAATTTTCCATAATATTTTAAAGTTACAGCACTTTTTTTGATTGGATACACATTGTTTTAGAGTATAATGTGGATAAATCAACTATGTTTGCTAGTGGCGTAGCTAACTGTAGTAACTTGCTAACATGTAGCTGATATTAAAGCTGCAGTTCGTGATAGTTTTTTGTTACATCATTCATGTGTTTCAGGATATTGTAAATCGGCTTTTTGTTTAGTTTAGCTTTTTGTTTGGACTCAGGAGAGAGAGTAGCAGAACGAAGGTGCATATCTTAAATGCAGTTTATTCCAAATTGCACCCTTACTTCCTCACAATGAGTTCAATTACGGCAATAATTAAATTATGAGTAATGGAAATATTGCTCCTTATCTAAAAGAGTCACAACACAGAACAGATTCCAACACAAAATTAACATATGCACAAAGCTACACAGAAATGGTCCATGTGAACTGAAAGAAACTTTTAAGAAGGAGCTGATTTCTGGAAAAACAGTCTTCCTTTGGCCCGTTTCCCCTTCATATTAACTCCTGTACAGAGTTCCACCGTTCCCATGGTGAAAGGATTGTTTCCCAAATAACAAAGGCCGGCTATCCTGGTCTTATTACTGTGAACTTGGGCCCAAATTTGATTTCACACCCTTGAAGTGATTCATTACAGTACTGTTTGCTTGACGTGAATGTTGAGTGTCATCACAAGCATGACAGACCACATTTCCGACCACACCTGATCAGAATCACCCCGTCTTTTTCTTACTCGAAGGGAAGAAACGTAGTGAAACTGGATGAAAACAGCAGAAAAGAAAGGCAGCTGTCTTTTGTATTTACCGCCCAGCAGTTGACAAGCTCGCCTTCAAAGTTGACCTCTCCGTCTCCGTTCGCTAAAGAAGTTGGTCGAGATGATGTTGCAGCTCGAATGATCAATTACACACCTGAGCAAAGAGGGTACGAAATAAACTGCCTGCCAAGTTGACTAAGAAAGCGGAAGGAAAAAAACTGCAAGGCTAAACGTGACATATATAAACACTATGATCTTCCAAATATTTTTTTTTTTTTTCCTGTTTTTTGGATTGGCTGCACTCACCATCTGCTTCTCCAAAGCCTGTGTTGGCTTTGCAGCTGTTGGTTGCCTCAGCCTCCAGCTCCATGCTGATTCAAGGTAGACAACTAATCAAGATGAAAAGTACTGGGGCGCAAATTTGACTGAGTGAAGGAAAGCAGGACAGAACTAACAATAACCTCCTGCCTCAGGGCGAAAAGATGGATTTTTGTAGTTTTAAGGCATTCTCGAAGAATAATAAGCTGCTCCGGCACCAGTTAATCATTGCACGTGTAAAAGTGTACAACGAGGAGACAAAAGAACATATGAGAAAGAAGTGTACGCATGCAGCCGCTGTATGACTGATCCAAGTCGACAGCCTGTGGTGTGTCTATAAAAGCATTTACTGAGGCACAGCGCCGTGGCCTGCCGAAAGCTCATCAAAGAGTGGCTTATTTTATCAGCCAAGTGGAAAATGTGCTGAGAAAGAGAGGGAGCGGCAATAGTGAGGAAGTCAGCGAGAGTAACTAAGCTATTGTGGCCATCGCTGACCCAAACACCCGCGTTACAGTAGTCACGGCTGCTCACAACAAAGGCCCTAATCGGCAGAGCAGGGCCCTAAATTAAATGACCCCGTGGTTGTGACACTGTAACTGACAAGTCGGCCTGTGCATGCTGAGGCCAAAGGCAAAAGAGATACGGCTAATGAACAGAAAATGTTCTGAAATGGTGGCATCTTTTCACAAGTGGAGCCAACCTATATCCAGCGCTTCTGTGTGAAGTATGCAGTGTTATTCCACTACTTACAGTCTTGCAGCCATTTCATAGATTATACAGACTTTCAAACGAGCTGCTTTCAGGCACAGAAAAAAAGTAAGACAAAGGGTCCTATAGTCCAACATATTAGCATATTTAAGGACATTAGTTGACATTCATTTAACCTTTCAAGGTTACTCAAGGTCAAAGGTCATGGCACCAAATGAAAGCCCATATATGACTTCCTATCTATTGCCAATAGTAGTTATATCAATATCTTCAACTGTTTTGAAGTTACAGCACTTTGAATTTTTTCCCATTTTGAGCCAATGGGGATTTTTTTTTTTAATTTCAGAAATTCATTTAAAAAAATTCAAAAATCAATATTTCCCAATTCTTTGACCAAGCTTGACAGACCTTACCCCAAAGATGTTCCACAACAAATATCAAGTCATTCTTAAGGTTTCAGAGTAGACGATTCTTGAAAAATTGTTTACGTAAGACAATAGTCCAAGACCAATAGTCTAAAAACAGGATTCATACAGATTTCCCTTTTCCCCCTGAGGTAAACTGTACTTCCAGTATAACATACCGTGACTTTCCACCAAATGTAACTATTATGTGTCTCATATTGCAGGAAGGAGCAGTCTCCATACATTTTAACTCAAACTGACAGTGTGAAAAGATGAAAGTAAACATGAGCAGCGCATCACTACATCAAAGTGTGAATAACAAACAAACCCTCGCATTTGTCAAACGAGGATTATATTGTGCAGCTATTACCACTTAAGTAATCACAGCCAGCCAGGGATTGTTCATACCAAAGACAGAAAAGGCAGAAGATTACTAACAGGAGTCAATGGGCAGCATTTATAATGCATGGGCAGCCTCCCTACCCCCAAGGGTCACATTAAATTCAAGGAAGCTGATAACAATTGACTCAGGTTGTTGGCAACTGCAGGAAGATTATGTATACTTATGTGCCTGCTTTCTTATTCTTCAGTCTCACTTCAATTCTCTTTCTCAGTATGCACTTGTCGTTTTCTTATCGTTTGTTACTACAAGTCCTCTGTCATAAGCTGTGTATCTATACGTTGTAACCTCAAGCGACCTTTTCATTCATCACAGAGAAGGAAATACTAATTAGGCACATTTTCATCAACTGTTAAAGTGGAAAAAAGGCTACGATAATGCAGAGTCATGAGGATAATTGCATTGAATCGGCAAGTCAGTCATTTATAAATATACTCAACAACAATACTATAACATTGCAGACAATCATGCAAATACTTTCTTCTGCTGTTACCACTGATATTAAAATATGTGTCATTGCTGCCATAGCAGGTGTACTTGTACATAAACTGGATGATACCATCAGCTTTTGCCGGATGATCTGTTTTTTTGGCATGAAAACCTGAGACTGCTTATTTTTTCAGAAGCAGCTGATGAGCCATGTGAGTTAAATGTTTGCTAAATCAGACCTTATTCAGGAAATGCCTTTCCATCTCCCATTATATACGTTAGCACTTTTTTTGATAACAGCAAAACCCGCCTGGAGCGAGGGTAATAACCACGGGAAATTCAGGAAGTTTTTCCATCAACGTTTCCTAATGCGATACCTCAAAATGCACTTAAAACACACCTGATCTATACCTTTTTCCTTTATATTTTTCTATCTTTTTCCTCAAGTCCCTGTTTCCTCTCTGACTCTGGCCTGGCACACTGACGAGAAGAGTCGAAAAGGGATATACAACACCAAAGAGGACCGTGTTTCCCTGGTAGACTTCCTTTTACAAGGGCCCTAATTGGCCCTAATTGGAAAGGGATGATCCTTGGGATATGAGTCTTTAGGTTACTTTGTATGCGTTAATGCAATTGTGTGGTGTTCTTTGTGTCTGAGGAAACAAATTGAGGTTGAACGCACACAGCCTGAAGAAGAATGGGTTCAGCTGAAGTGAAATACAGCAACAGCGCTTTAAATTTTTTATAGGTGGGTGTATGTGAGCCCAAGTGTTTGAATATTTATGTAAATATCATGTTTTTGTAGTCCTCCGGCCCTAGATCCTTTCTAAAGCCAAAAAAAATGAGATTTCTCCTATCACACGATCTCACCAGAAATCCCAATGCAGAGCTGCTTCCTAAAAGGCTTTGTGTCTACCGTGCCCAGTGCTAAATGCATGAAATAGTTTGTCAAAAATAGGCTGTCAAAACACCACAGTGGTTTTCCCTTCTGCTGGGGCCAGGAAGCTGTTTACCTTAGCAGGAGCATATCATTATGATAATCACACTCGTCTTTATTTGGATTACATACATAGTCCCACCATGATGACCAACCTTGCAGTAGAACATAAAAGTCAATAGAGGGGAAAATTGTATGGGTGACACTAGTGGGACTTGACACCATAGGTCTTTCATGAGGGTGCACGTCGCATGCATGTACAATCAGCCATTTAGCATTTTTTTCTTTGATGATAACGCCACATTGAGAGCGGCGTTTGTACGTGGAGGGTTAACGCGCAAGGCCACTCTCAGAGACAGAGGGTGCACTCCAGATGAGTGCTCCAAGACACCAGAAAGGAGGATTACCTTCGGTGGGTTGTGAGTTACGTTGGGCTCACTAAATGTGTCATCGTGCTAAAAATAATGTCCTTATTGAGACCGATTTAATGTAAACTCTTTCTGCAGCGAATTCCAGCTACAGTATCTGGTACTCACTCTCCTTGTCATGATGCCTTCAGGGTGTCGTTTTTAGGTGCTGGTAGGGAAAACAAAACGCTTTTCCAATTTTTTTTTTGGTGCCCTCTGCTATGAAATTGTTAAATTCAGTTGGTGGGGTATTCTGAAATATTTGTATCATAGGCTAATATATGTTTTGCATTGTCAGTTGGGTAACCTAGATGAGTTCTCCTCCTCTGCTGAACGACATTATGCAACACTTACATTTGGAGAAAATCACATTTTCACTAAAAGATAATGTAAAGTTATTTTACTCAGTATGGCAGCACTTTATAGAGTACTTTAATCTTAAGTAAGGACAGACCCCACCCCTTTTTGTTATGTGTTTTTTGTGTGTGTGTACATGTGAGTGCAGGTGCAGTGTTCTTGTTCTGACAACATATATATTAGATACTGTATATGACTTTTTTTTATTGTCATCATTGTTCAAATTTCAATAAAAAGAGTTAAAAAAAAAAAAAAGATGAGTTCTACTTGTGAACTGTATATGTTTATGTGTATATGTGAGAACTATTTTGAGAAATGCTGCAAATCAATTGCTCTCTGGGATCAATAAAGTTTTCTTAATCTGAAATATCAAACTTATTTTATAAAACTCCTTAAAAGACCTACATTGTACAAATTTGCCTGAAATAGATTTTGATCTGCACAATATACAACACCCTAGAGCTGGGCGAGATGACAATAAAAAGGATCACAATATATTCCAAATTGATCCGTATCATACACTACTTGCACTAGCTGCCAATAAAAAAAGGCCTGCACAATATTGTTAGGCCTCCTTTAGCTTTGATTGCAGAAACATTAACAATGACATTATTTATGCCATGAAATGTTTATGCCATGTCACAACAAATGTCACAACACAAAAAAGTGACACAAATGTCATTTTTTTGCCACAGTCTTGTATTGATGCTGGGCGCCGCTGCATAAAGTTTTCACCTGAACATCCCAAAGATTCTCAATTAGGTTCAGAAAATGATGTCTCATAGTCCCTGAACCACTCTATCGACCACCAGGTCGATATTGGAAATGAGAACCAGCCCTCAACTAACCTACCCGGTTAAATAAAGGTTAAATAAATAAAACCTAATGAGCCCAATCAATCCTAGCATTGTCCAATCTTTATGTTCTCTGGAAAATTTAAGGACGTGTCAGAAATAAGAAGCTACTCACTGCATCAGTTAAATGGTTAAATAATCACTACAGTAATTATCAAATGTAAGGCCTGATTAAATCCAGGTTGCTGCCAATTGGAAGAATATCCCAACCTTTGTGGCCATTTGAGCAGGTTTCTGAATTTATGATGCGTGCTTGAACGCATCATGAAATCTGTCCATGTCTTTTCCATACCATGCAAAGCAGATCTCAAAGTTTATGATGTGCCGCCGAATGCACCGTGAAATCCCTGTTCTTATCTGTGTATCAAAGTCTGACATGTCAGACAGAAGCATGAAACCTGTAAAAGAGGAGCTTTTTTATGACACGATTACTGTGGCTGTCAGTTTGCCTAATAGATTGATTGGTCAAACAGGAACTCTACCCACATGTGGCACTTTGCAGTCGTCACATGTATTTCTTTAGTGTGATAGCCTGATCTATCTACATACAGTCACAGAAAAGATTATTAGACCATTGAAAGTCCTCGAAAACAATGGTTATCTAATCAGTGTACTAACTCCTGTGTGTATCATGTGACTAAAACAGACAGAAAAGAAAACACGGAATGCCTAAAAGCACTGCTTTTGTCAGTACAATGACGTAGATATTGATGTAAGAACTGAAGTGATTTGGGTTATTATCAAGAAAACATGGAAAATGGATAGATATCAGC
>JAPQRP010000012.1:16013998-16031366 GCA_037367295.1 Apogon hyalosoma | reverse complement strand
TCAGTATTCATTGTCAGCCTTGTAAATCCAAGCTGGACTGACTGTACATATCCTGACCAAAGAAAATCCAATTCTCCGTACCTTAGGAAGAAGCCTCTATGTCTCTACGTTTCCATTAATCTGTCATAATTTGCCATTTTTGATTGATTTCCTCATATGAATTAACGCTGCATCTCATCTTCCCACCAAATCAATGTGAACTGCTCTAAGCAACCGGCGTCTGCCGTGCCTGGCTGTGAGCGGCCAGCCATGCCAAGGTGGGTGGCGGGAACACGTATCAGCGCCGGGTAAATCGATATCAATATTTTCCTTGTGAAATCAGAAAAGGTACAGCTCTAGCCTTACTGCTCAGCCTCTGTTCACTTTAATGCCACATTGCAACTCCATTGTGCTTTGAAAAAAAAAAAAAATGCACTGCCTGTAATATTTTAGGTAAAACTGTTCGACCATTTTTGCCCTAAGAAAATGTATATTAGGAGGATGTCAGGTGAATAGCTATGGGTGGAAGAGGTCGACGATTATCAATGCAGCCTCTGTCAGAAGATAGAGTGTCACTGTGGAGAAGAGGAAGGGAGTGGATGTCAGTCGCCTGGAGAGGACGATGTGACATCTCAACTCCCACTGTCTGTCATTCTGTTGCCAGTGATATATGGATGTTATATGGCACGGCTCACCCAGCAGAACCAGTCAATACTACCACAGCGAGGAATGCTATAGCGAGACAATGGGAGACTGTGACCCTTGTTATGGAATGACAAAACTCCACGAGGGTGGCGGGGAGAGGAGGGGGACTTAAGAGGGGGAGGGGATGTTTTTTTTATTGAATATCACCCAGTCAGCAGTCCTGCAATGGTGTGTCAATGATTAGACACTGAAAGGATGTTTGAAAATTACAAAGCGTGCCTCTGCTTCACCACAAAAGCACAGTATTTGGCTTTTAAGCGTCCATAGCGAGCCTTATTTTGTCTGAACTGATCCCACACGTTGCCTTTTCGCACCTCAAGGTGTGTGCGCCGCGAACCGCAGGGAGGGCAATAAACAACATCTGAATTATTTTGTAGTCTGTATGAAAAGCTCGACGCAGCCCTTGAACCAAGGTGAGGTCCCCGCGTAGGCAGACAAGAGTCGAAGGCCCCCCGTTTTCCAGCTCCTCGCCCGCGGGTGCTCCATTCCTGCCTGCACGCCAGCGCCGTTATCTGCTGCTTATTATTTGGCTGAATGAGCTGGAGCGGGGCTCACGGGGCTCGCTTCTGACATAATGACTGATTACAGTCTTGTGGCTCCCCTCTAAGAAATCCCAGAGTTGCCACTATTGCGCCGTGGCGGCTCAGCATCACAGGCGAGACCAGTGTTGGAGTGACTCTGAGAGAGCAGAGGGGGTGATAGTTCTGGTCTTTTCCTGTAACGGCGTTAACTGCTACCCAGTCTTCAGGCTGTCATGACTGACACTGACAGATAGATGTTGGCGAACACCTGGGTCATCAACACACTTGTCATCAGGTGCCTTTTTAACAACTTCCTCAAACCACAAGACTGAAACAGGAGAAGCTCTAGTGTTATGCAAGGAGTAGAGCCATGGAAAAGCATATTTGTATAAATTCAATTGTTTGCTTATATAAAATAGGTGATTGCGCAGCTGATTATTCTTTTTTTTAACCTTTGTGCAAATTCAATCAAGCACAAATATAAAATATTCATGCATAAAACATAAAAAGGTTAATAGCACAGTGCTGTACTGTGGTATGATTCTTGCGTAGGTGTTAAAAGAGGTTCGTGGTGTTTGAGTCTGTGATCGGTCTGCAGCGTCATTTTCAAACTCCTGTTTTCTGCTCCGTTCCAGACTTTTCAGACTCAAACCGCTCTCGTGTGACAGGACTAGGGCCTCGTTTATTCTCGGCTAATTGTAGTCCCCCTCAAGTTCAAGACTCAATCTGCTCTGTGTTTGTTTGTGTTGTCCTCATGCAAATTTTCAGGCTGTGTCTGTAATTAGCAGCAACGCTGAGTGCAAAATGAAACAATATATGACTTTCTGTCCCCAGTGGGAACATATATTTCAGTTTCCCAAAAGAAACGTGTCAAAATATCCATGTATTTCATTTTACCCTTGAATAGTAAGGAGCACATATGCACTTTCAAGTCCCTGCAGAACTGCGATACATGCTAATGCATCACCTATTAGGGGTAATGTGTAATATAGTATTCTCCAGGTGTACGTATGTGATGCATCCTTCTGAAGGTGATATACAGATGTATGCAGGTGTGACAGCAGTATGGAAAACAAAACAGAAGAGGTTCTGTCAATAAGCTACTGTTTCCAAACAACAAGAGAAGTCATTCTGTCAGCACTTTTCAAACACCAGCTTTCAGGCAGTCAATTAAGTTCAAGGTGAGACAAAAATGTGTTGTCATTTAAACGGTTTTGCTCCACTGGGGCGGTGCATCAATTCAGTCATCTCCATTCCAGAGGTGACAAAGGGCTGGCAGGGAAGTTTATATTTGCCAGTGGATTCACTGTTCTGCTGTCATTATACTAACCTAAGATGAAGCCGAAGAGCAGTGTACACAGCAGCAGATTTAAAATGCACCATTTCCTGTAAGTGTACTTTTCAGACAGAAACAACGGGCTGATTTTTTAGGTTCTTGCAGGCTGAGGCAGTCAGAAGTGCCATATTCCAACCCCCGTTCCCACACCCCCCATAAACCTCCAATTGTATGTTATCGATTAGAGGAATCAATTTAAGTCACAAGCATACAGGGAGATGCTGAAATGCTGCAATATATTTTGAAGTCACAAGTGGAAAATATGTCTTCTATTAATAAATAAAAAAAAAAATGACCTTACATGGTGCAAGCATAAGTCCTTCATTGTGGACCTATCCACTCATTTGAAAAGGCTTCAATTATGAACACGCAAAAAGCTTCTACCCTCCGCAAATCTTATCGCGTCTGAATGGAAAAATGGCATTTCAATTTAAAAAACGTTCAGTAGTATATTGTAATCAACATTTCTGCAAGGCATTCATGCTTTGTATTCTATTACAAGCTCTTTTGAACTGAAAGGCTTCAAAATAGGGCCTTTCAGATTGAGAAAATGTCATAATGGAATTTTTATCCAAACAGAATAATGACACATTATTGAACTTTACAGGCTTTGCTGGACTGGCTTGGTGTGTTTTGACGATGTCGAAGTTATGACGGCTCCCTCCGCATCAAACTCTGCGGAGAACTGTCTGAAAGGAAGGGCAGCTTGGAGGTCTAGGAACTTGGAATCATTAAAGCATATTCAAACATACACAGATCGCCTGGCCTAGAAACCATCTTGCAAGGTTATTTGTAAGAGCAAATGCATGAAATGAGTAAATCTTTTTCGTTGCTTCACTGGGGCACTTCTCTGACAGCTGGTGATTGGTGGTGGAAAGTTGCTATGTGCAAATCTGCACCTGATATTTGCAGATGCAGCAGCTTGTGAACAAGGAGGCTATCTTCATTTCTCTTTGCTGGCCAATTAGTGGTCAGATCAGGAGGTCCCAATGGTTTAGGGAGGCGTAAATACTAACCGTCATTTCCATTCATTTGTATGCGGCTGCAGGTGCACCATCTTATTATGTATTCAGGCCCAAACCTGCCTCCCAAACAGGCCATAAATTAACTTCTTTTAGAGCTTCAGTCTCAGAGAAGCATTGCATCTTTGTTTGAATCCTCTTCGCTGGTCTAAAGTTCACAGGGAAAAAAAAAAAACCTCTCAGAACAAAGAAAAGCCATCAATAATGTTGCAAAAAACTTGGTGTCATATTGTAAAACGCACATAGACAAATGTATCAGATTTTACAGAGTAGTAAAGCGGTTGATGTAATGCGGCTCTGTCAGGGTTTGTCAGTTTGATAGCTTTTGGATACCTTTTAACACCACCAACAGGGCCGTTAGAGCGGCTTGGATTGCTTTAAATGCTAAGTTGACATTTTTGGGCCCATATCTGCACTCCAGACGACAGACTGCCCTTTACACTCTTAGCTAGTCATTTTTCTTTAGGCCAGATCTCCTCCTAAAGGGGGCAAGGGTTAAAAACTGACTGTTTCATGGAGGCGGACGTAGCCGGTTTGATGTCACCGACTGAGTTGTAGACGACTGGCGTTTCTTTTTTGGGGCCAGAAAGCTGGAGCTGGAGAAGCGTGAACGTCGCACAGCTAATGCTAAAGCTGCTAAAGTTGTAAAAACCTCAACCACAATATTAAATAGGAAACAGATGAAACACAGCCAGGTAACTATAACCACGTGGAAAATGTAGCAAACGTAGGCAAATACAGCTAAATTACGCTCACAGGTCAAATTGTAATTTATCCATAGTTGTCGATCCACACGCAAAGATGATGTTTGTCAGTTTAAAGCCTAATTTTTAAGCAAAAGTCACAGTTTGTTGTAAATTGCCATCCAGTTTTGTGTTCAACAGCTCAATGGACTGCATCTCCGCTCAAATGTAATACGCTTCACCAACACCAAAAGAGTCATTCGCTTGATGTATTTCACCTTTTTCATTGACAGCAAAGCAAAAACCATTAAAAGATGCAAAACTCCCAACAAGCCTGGTCATGTTGAGGCTGCAGAAACATCTTTAGCAACTCTGAGGAGATCGTGGGGATAGACAGTTACAACAATGTCACATCTGTGCGTCCATGTACGCATTTTCACGGTCCAATACTTCAACTGTTTTTCAACAAGCTGCACCTTTCTTGACATCTAATTTTATATTTACAAAAAAATATATACAGTACATATAAAGTAAAGTATAAATACATGAAAAATTACTTGTCTTTCACCATTTTCTGAAACAAGGTCACATGGGACACAATCGTATCTACGGTAAATCAATACTAACATTAATAGCTATGTTATACCAACAGGCTTGGTCCTGTCAGTGTAACATCTTAACTAAAACCACATTAGAGCCATTCATCAGGGACTTTTTTTTTATGAATAAATAGAAACTCGGCTCAGTCCACACACACACACACACACACACACACCGTAGAAATCAAAGTTCTCTATTAGCCCTAAAATCCTATGATCTGAGCAATAATTTACAAAAAAAGACCAACTACAGTCATTAGACGGTGAAAATACAGCGAAAGAACAGAATAACTCTAGGAAAATAATTGTTGTAGCACTTGTAGGGAAGCATTTTTGATTAAAAGTCAATCGGAGCCAGTATCTAGTGGCTAAAAGTGCTATTAATACTTTAAAATACTTACACATTGATTGTAATTTCAAGATGAGGTTGTTAAAATTACATTGTTTTTGCTTTACAAATACAACTTCCATGAACCCAGCTATGGATTTCATCATGTTCATAAAGGAGAATTGATTTGATTTCTAAAACAGACCTTTAACAGGGTTTTCTGCAAGACACTCCAACAATGTGGCGTTTCCACCTGCAGGCGTCGTGCATTTAGCCATTTTGAATGCTGTGTTCGCGTCCCTGCTGCAGTCTTTGTGTTTCTGCCTCCAGAAGTTGTTAGGTATAACATGCGCCTGCCAAGTGTTTTGACCCCCCTAGGGACAACTTAACTGAGTGTCAAATTCAGGATGGAAGGATGGCTTGCAGATTATTAAAAGTGCAGTCTCAAACATAATAATTTTTGAAGCAGACTGTCACCGGTCATGGTTACGTAAACACTCGAGCCTGATGAAGCACCAGCCTCGCGGGCCTTTAATTAAAATTGAATGCATGAATTAAAGTGACGTGGCAGCTGAAGTCAAAACAGTCTGGATGTGACAGCAGCTCGTGCACCGACACTGAAGACCTCCAGAAAAACTGAATTTCACAGCCAACTGGTCTGTATTATGTAACACCTTAGCCTAAATCCACAAGTATTTGTCTTTTCATTGTCAGGATTACAAGCCCAATGGGTCACTGCTAAAGTATGTCCATGACCCAACCCTAAACCACCATCAAAACACCACAGACTCACTGGACTGACATAAAACCCCCACAAATCCATTAGTGATTCATAAAGGATCCTCAATCTCCTCCAAACTGTTTGGTTGCAAATGTAGTTCGAATTACGGGGGATACTGGAGAGGTCTGTACCCCCCAATGAAGACCCAGACCCCCCTAAAGAGACAAAAAATATCAGTTTTGGGGGGAAAATAACAATAATAATAATAATAATAATAATAATACAAGTCTACTGCCATTCTTAGTGTAGGAATAGCTTAATGTAAAATGATTTCAGACACCCCTATTATGGACCGTACCATTTTTAACCACAACATTTTCAACATCAACTAGTTCAAAGTTTAGTTCATACAGAATAAAATCAATTCATTCCCGTTCTAACCCTAACCATCTCAACTGAGAACTAGTCACCATTCAGTCCATTTTTTTTTAAAGTGAAGAAAAAAAAAAAAAAACCTGAGTATTTCTGTGCTTATCTTTCTGAATAAACCCTCTTCATATTATTGCCCATCTCTACTATCTCCAACTGTTACGAATATCATTTATACCCGTTTCATTTATCACAGCTGAGGCAGTATCCCCATATTACCAAGGTTTAATCTGAACCTAAAACATTCAGAATCTCACAAAAACTCTGAACCGGTTCAAGTTCTTTTGCTATAAATATGTTAGAACTATTAAAATTTTATCTCAAAATAAACCTATTTCGTTAAGTAGGATGGAGGCTGTTTGTAAATATATGACTTTTACTGGTAATTAGTATTGTATTTCAGTGCACCAAACTCTTAACTTTTTGGATAGTAGGTAATGTAGCCTACCGGTTCTAACTTTGTCACTTGTCTTGCCCTTAAGTGTGTGTTAGCCTCACTTATCTTACACTTTAACACTAAACGTGGTGGCATATTGATGTGGTAGTGGACCATGATGGTCATAGAAGTGAAGGGAGTGCCCCCCAGTTATAGAGGGGTAATTCACACTCTGGTCACAAACCACGCTCAGCGAAAAGATGGGGAATTAATTTGATCTGAATATTCATAATTGGAAATAATAGGTGCACTGGTGGAAATGACAACAGGATTTACCAAAATTAGGGAAATGATGAGAAAATTTCCCAATTTAAGTGATGGTTCTAACTATGTGATGAAGTCCTAAGCAGCAAAAAAAAAAAAAAAGAAGCTGTAATTAAACCACGTGACCTTATCACATATATCCAATATCACACTTGATTACATTTTGTATCAGACACCGTTTTCTGACTTTTACACTTGAAATGCTGCAAAAACGTTGGGGTCAGTCTGTACAGAGCTGCACAGAATCAACAAACTCATTGTCTGATCCTTCCATCAAGCGCCGCCTGAAGTCTCCTTCTCAACTGTAACCCCATTTCCTGCAATTTAGTGTTCAGGGGGTTGTGAAAGCTTGTGTCAAAACCTTTGTGTACAAGCTCTTTATAAGACAGGACAGCTAAAGCGTTGAGAGACGCCGACCTCGAGGACCTTTTGAGGCAGTTTTTGATTTTTGATTTTTTTCCAGCTTTAACTTTTTTCCACCTTTTACTTTTCTTCTTTTGTGACGTTCCTACCATAGAAAAGGGCCCCAACAGACTGACCCTCCTCACTCGTAACAGCATGAAGAGCCCTGTCTTTGGGACCTTAAAAAAACACTGAGGGCCCTTGTGCAGCGGTGGGTGAGATTTGACTCAGGAATGTAAAAACAGCGCAATAAGTGGCCTGCTTTATTCCACGTGCTCCCAAAAGATTAAAAAAAAAATCAACCCTATGTTTGCTGCTTGTTTTAGTTTTAATAGGATTTCTCTATATGTTTGCAATACTTAACATGTCAGCACTCATCCAAATCATTCAGATGCTTAAAGAAAAGTAGAAATTTATTTATTCATGTAATGTTGCCTGTGACATAAGAATACAGAAGAACAGTGACATCATGAGCCAAAACCAAAGTAAAGCCATGTTATTTGCTTAAAAATCAACTGATTATCAGCAGCTTCAATGTGGATTTAATCCCTAAACAGCCAAAAATGCAAGTTAAAACTTTAGACTTTTCACATCCCAACTTCTAATGAAAAAGACAAGAAGAGGAAACGAGTGACGCACAACAATAGGGAGTCTTTTCTCCAACTATCTGCAGTGAAATCTCTTGTGCCAATCATGTAAATAATCCTGAATCCTGTCTTGCGGCATCTATGAATTCTCCTTTTAATACGACTGAATACAGTCCCTTTTTTTTCCTCAGGCATCCGTGAATACCGTCTGCCTGTCAAACGAGATGCTGAATGGCTAATGTGATGTCGATATCTTATTCTGATCCTGACTCTGAAGTCAACAGCTCTCGACGTCAAGAGCAACTGCACATGAAGAGAAAAATTAAAATACATTAAGTAACAGACATATAAACAGACATGACCTTGAGCAAGTACATAAACATGTAACTGGATGCATTTACTCAGTGATTCTTTTATACTTGAAGATGAGTCAAGTTGTTAAATGCCGGCTTTAAAGATGCTTTACACTTTCGATTAGGGCTGGGAAATATTGCCAGATACGTTATCGCAGTAAATACCATTCGTGGATTTTAACTTTTTGTAAAAAGACATAACACAAAAATGAGATGAGACAGAAAACAGGACAAAATACTGTATGAGACACAATAAAACACAAAGGAATTGAAAAAAAATATAAGAAACTAGACATAAATGTTATAAAGTATGTAAAAAACACAAACAGTAAAAAAAAAACAAAAAAACATACAAGACAAATACGTCAAAAGATCTAATAAAACTAGAGACAAAAATTAGACAAAATCTGATGAAAAAAAATTAAAAAGCAAAAAAACCAGCAGTGACTGGAAACAAAGCAAGAACTGGAATGCAAAACTAGATGGAAAAAAAAAACTGCAAAAGACAAAACAAAATAAAAATTTTATACAAAAACAAGACAGTATGTAGTAAAAAATGCCCCAAAAAACACCAGAAAAAAACAACAAAAACATAAGACAAGTTAAAAACATCATGAAAGACGCAAATAAAAACAAAAACATAAAAAACAAAAATAATAAAAACATGACACATTAAAATGTCACAAAAATATGCACATAAAAATATTTGAATAGTCGCAGAGTAAAAATTACATTCACGAGAAAACAAAAACATTCCTGACTTTGTGAATTAGTGCCTTTTATGTTCATTTTGTCCAAATCAGAACATTAAAAACAATTATGGTCATAATATACAAGTAAAATGAAGGCAAACAACAAAACTGAGAACGAGGTGATTCGTAAATAAATAAGATTACCGCGATATGTTATCATTCAAGTGACGAAAGTTACTTTTCAATGCTACATGATGCAAATCTGAAACATTTAATCCCCATTTTGAGCCATACACTATACTGTAAAAGCTATATTTTGAAGAATCCGCAATGATATCACCAGTAAAAGCCTGACAAATGAAAGTGTGCTCCATGTAAGGAACCTACTGAAGAAAATCTAAGAAGCCTGGAAGCCTCCTAGTGTCTAATCATGTCCACGGAGATAAAAAATAAATAAATAAAATAAAAATCAGACGAAACGAGTGGAATGAACGTCAACTACACACTGCAACAAGGTGAAAGGGCAACGTGACAAGAATGAGGTTACGTCTGAGAATAATAAGACAGAAGATAAAAAAAAAACACCTCCCAATCACAGACACATGAGTGCAATTGAATACAGTGGGAGAAAACATGCACTGACACCATCATCTGGACTTCTATGTCGAGGGAGTCAATAGAATGAGTCACCGCAGGAGCTTGAGTAATAACCATAAGGCTTCGGCTGAATCAGATGAAAGCGTTTCTTAAGGTTAAGTATGTTTAAGAGGGGGGGGTGTAGATTTCAATTTCAGAAGAAGTGAGTGGCGAGTGCAGCATCTCCTCTCACTGTCACCTCTTTTTCTTCAGCCAAGATAACCAATTCAATCAATATGCAGCACGGTGGCTCATTTTCAGCACACTATCTACCTACAGTGTCCTGCACAGATAACAGCAGCCGCACAAAAGGCAAAAAGAAACAATTATTTTATTTTCATACAGTGCCGGGCCCATCAGGTATCAGGTCCAGACGCTGGTTCAAACCGCTGCTGCTTTAAATATAACCCAGATTGTATTCCACGAGGAGCTGGAATGGATAAAACGTGTGAAAATAAAGAAAGAAAGAAAGCACTGGTTGACATGATTGTTTTGTCAGAAAGCATCAAATGTCCCCTTGAGTTTAGAACAAGAAAATGATATTTTTTTTTTTTTTTTTTTTAACTGCAAGTGCTAGAAAACTGTGTGTCATCTGCTTGAGGGCACTTGCACAGAAGCAGATTATATGACAGGTGGTACTGCAGTCCTGGACATAATGAGTGTAATTGTCAAAACACAAGCCACGACACAAGGAAAGAAGAGTCACAATCTACAAATGGCCTGGTTAAGGAACTGCCACTGGTTGGATCAGCTTACCTCCAACCGAACGGAAAACAAGGGATCCAGTGCACACAAAAGGGAAATGTGATGCTGTTAAATCCAAAAAAAAAACAAAACAACACAATATATAGGAAATGAAGGGAGTCTTTGTGTCTTATCCTTATGCGGTGATGAGAAAACTTCAGCTCCAATTCAAAGCTTTTCCTCTTTGATTCTCATGCTGACAGACAGTGTGTTGTCCTCACATGAAAGCATTTGGTACAGTGGCCCCTCAACCCTGGGCATGTCCGTGCACAGCCAGCATGCAGCTTCCTCCATCACCATCATCATCACCATCACTTGTATCTGTGCGCGTGAAACCACTGATTGTGTTATTAAAAAAATATAATTAAAAAAAAAAAAAAAAAAACAGAACTGAAGAAACAAAACTGCTCGAGTCAACTAGCTGAGGTAAAATATTCCATAAATTAGACACCGCATTTCCATTTCTACATACATTAACACACTTGCTTGTTCTTCTTGAGGTTTGCGCACACCAACACCATCCATCCTCACATTCCAGCAGCCTTTCCTCTCCAACTACAGGCCTGCGCTGGTAGATTTCCCCTGATTCCAGCAGCTCTGCGTTTACATGGTACATCCATAAGTGTTCGGTTTGAATTAGAGGAACCGGAGAAGCTGTTTGGCTTTAAAACGCGTGGAAAAACTTTATTCATTGATGCGCATCTAATACGCAACTTATGTGCAAAAAAAAAAAAAAAAATACATGTTAAGATCAGTGCGTGTTGTTTTAAGTGAACAGAAGGGGGGGTTGGTGTGGGGGGGGTTTGGGCTATCCTTAACGATCCCCTCAGGTGCATTAGATCACTATCCAGCCGCCTAAGTGAACGGATTAATTAGTCCAACAGGAAATTGAAATTTTCATATTGGTTATCAATATGTTGCGCGTTGATCGGCGCTGATTGCACCTGAACGCATCAATAGCCCGGTTAAAGTAATTAAGAGTGGAGTGCATGCCAAGACTGACATTACAGAGCACGTCAACACTGCTGCAGGGATTAATTCACCGAAGCTGAATCCGCAGATGAGAAGGTGGACGCGCGCACCCAACATATGCATTTTGTACATTGAACGTCACACTTACCGCGTATTTGGAAATTACAGGCGACAAGGTGGATCAAGCTCGCCGCGTCCTTCCATCCAAAGTGTCTGCGATCATGTCCGTGCGGCTCAAGGATGGACTTAAAGAAAAAAGGGGTCGAGGAGAAGGGGAACAACGCATCCAAATAGTTGCCTCCTGGTGCTGCGTTCAATATCCTCGTCAAATCGCCTCTTATCTTTGATGTGCTGAATCCGCGTCCTGGTGATGTCGCTCGGAGAAAAACACCGGCTTCCTCGCGTTGTATCCACGGCACTGTCCCTTACATCCCTTTATGGCACAGGCGTCCTTCTGTGCGGGGGCTACATCACGTCCCATAAAAGCTGAAAGGCGCACACGCACGCACCACCACCAAAAAAAAAAACAAAAGAAAAAAGAAAAAGAAAGAAAAAAAAAAGAAGAAGAGTATCCAAAAAGAATTTTCAGAGGGGGGAATCTTGGGAGAAAAGCTCCGCAGAGTAGGAGGGGAAGAGTCTAAGTTATCTGGGTCCAAAACTGAGCTCTATCCGCGACTATGACAAGCCAATTGTGCGCACTGGCTGCGAGTCATTCTGTGTGGAGACCGAGGCTTTGGAGCCAGTGAAAGGTGAGAGCAAAAACTCGGATGTGGATTGCCGCTCACGCCGTATACTCGGGCTCCACCTAGCAGCAAACACTAGATAACAAGCACAAAAACCCCAGCCTTTCTACCTACACTATATCTTGCCGGAGGCTGGCAAGGAGACCTATGTTATATTACATTCCGTCTGTGCGCCAGCGACTGCAATATTTATGCGAAATCCACTGCCTCTCTCAAAAGGTTCAACGCTTCTCGAAAATGCAGCCTGTAAAAAGAACTGTCCATCGATAATATCCTGCCCCCCCCAATCAATTAAATATGCAATATGTTGAGGATTTGAGTTGATAATGCAAGCTTTATGTAAAAACAAACTAACAAAAAAACTAAACAAAAAAAACAAATGAGTTCTGTTGATAGTTGAAAAAAAAAAAAAAAAGCCTTTTTTAAGGTGAAAAAAATCAACCTCCTGGAGGATGTTGCAGCAACTCGGACTGAACAACACAACAGTGTAGCTCTTTTCTGTTTGTACAGTCTGATGTACTGCAATTACACTTATGTAAATGTCAACAGTCTGTGGAGTTTGGTTTTTTTTTGTTTTTTTTTTGGATTGTTTGTTTTTAATGCACATTTTTTGCATTTCATCCTGTTACTGCCTTGACCAGTGAATTTCCCTGTTTTGGGATCCATCCATCTATCCATCCATCCATCCATCCATCCATCCATCCTACAGAAAACGTCACACTAAAAACAGAGCTAAATTAACAGAGCTATCACAGGAAAAATTTCAGAGCATTTTTTCCAGAGTCAAAAGTATTTTCCTCAAAAAGAATAAATCTGGCTCTATACTGAATGAATTTGGTTCTATATTGAATAAATTTGGTTCTATATTGAATAAATTTGGTTCTATATTGAATGAATTTGGTTCTATATTGAATAAATTTGGTTCTATATTGAATGAATTTGGTTCTATATTGAGTAAATTTGGTTCTTTATTGAATGAATTTGGTTCTATATTGAATAAATCTGGCTCTATATTGAGTAAATCTGGTTCTTTATTGAATGAATTTGGTTCTATATTGAATGAATTTGGTTCTATACTGAGTAAATTTGGTTCTATATTGAATAAATTTGGCTCTATATTGAATTAATTTGGTTCTATATTGAGTAAATCTGGCTCTATATTGAGTTTGGAGCGCTCTACCCAAAGAGTACTCTTTTTAAAGAACCAAATGTTATCTGAGTAGAGTAAAATTTTCTGCAATTTGAATAGATTTTACTTTACAAATTCCCTGTGTACAATGTAAACTATCAGCTGACTGGGTTTGAACCCCTTTTTTCAGGACAATAAAAATACAAACAGACTTAAAAAAAAAAAACACCTTATATCCATAGGCAGATACAGTCCTGAATGCTAACGTTAACCCTTAAAGACCCAAAGATCCACTGGCAGCCAAAAGCATCCACTAATCTCCAATGTCTAACACCTGTTGATCCACTAATTCTATCAATACGTGTAAATAATTGGTGTAAAATGCCGTTGGTCATCGTTTCATGGTCATCAGATCTGACCCATTTAGCTTCGTAGTGAAACATCGTCTGAAACATTGATTCACCAGTAAAATCCATGGAGTCAATCAATGACAGTGATGGAGACGCATACAGATGTGAAAAAAAATATTAGACCACCCCTTGTTTTCTTCAATTTCTTGTTCTATTTAATGCCTGGTCCAACTAAAGGTACATTTGTTTGGGCAAATATAATGATACCAACAAAAATAGCTAGCTCATAGTAGTTGAATTTCAAAGCTGATATCTATCCATTTTCCATGTTTTCTTGATAATAACCAAAATCCCTTCAGTTCTTACATCAACATCTATGTCACTGAGGCTTTTATTCATTCTGTGTTTTCTTTTCTATCTGTTTTAGTCACATGATACACACAGGATTTAGTACTTGATTGCATAACCATTGTTTCTGATGACTTTCGATGGTCTAATATTTTTTTCCCCGACTGCATTTTTTTTACATTGACATCTTTTTCTTCACTTTGTTCATTGTCTGATATAATAACCCTTGACTTACTGTAAATCTGAGCGTTTAAGAACATCTACGTGATCAGTAAATTCAATATGGGAAAATACCTGATTTTCAGTGAGAAAACGCCAAAACAAAAGAAAAACAGATGATAATATTGGAACAAATGCTGATAAATCCGTTAAAGGTTAAATAGTGAGGAAAAAACTCATTTGGGCAGTGACATAAAAGCAGCACTGGTGCTTAATGGGTTTAGATACTCACCAAATATAAGACTTAATACTAAATTCATTGATTTTTTTTTTTTTTTTGAATATTCCTACTGATGTGCGTCTTCTATCTGCCCATCTACTCCAGAATCCCTTTAATTTCTACTTATATTTTGGCTGAAAAGGCAATGAATATTTCAGCTAATGAGTGAGACGTAACCGTTTAATGATAGGAAATCATTTAAAGTTTAATGTTCATGTGACCTTTGGATGCTGCAGCAGCTGCACATCTCCATCTACAGATGAAGCCAGCCAGGCAGCCAGCGTTGAACCGAAATTATTCTATACATAATTAATCACTGTAATAATCCTAATTAGAATCGATCAATAATAAGTCATATTCCAATCGCTCACCAGGCGCTCTGCTAATGAGTCCATGTAAACACAGACCAGGTAAAGTACAGTTTTGCGCTTGCCTCCTGTCTGGGAAAACACCTTGAACTCCTGAACGGCCCGATGAAAAATAGCCGACCGCCTGCGTTTGAAAAGATGCGGCGTTATCTCTCCCTGGCACTGCTTTCCACGCAGCCCCGATGCTAATGGATTTCTCCAGGTAGAGCGCTGACCAAAGCTGGCTGCCATTACACTTGCATAAACCAGGTAGCTTCAAAGCGACGCCTTTAAGTGCCATGCAATACACTGCTGCCACTTTGACTACATGAAATATCCAAGGACTACAAAAATAACAGTCTCGACATTAGCTGGAACACGAACGGAGCTGCAGCACTGGAGACTGAGATGCTTCCACACGATTAGAGTAGCATTCAGCTTCAGATCAGCTCCCATTTTTCTTTTTTTTTCCTCTCTCGCAAATAACTCGTCGTGATTAAGGATAAACCGCTTTGCACGAACACGAAAGAAGTTAAAAAAAAAAAAAAAAAACGTGAAAATTAAGTCGACTTAGACCGGAGATTTAAGGGTAGAGAAAGGAAAATAACGAAAGTGGCGGGAAGCGGCGAGAACGTGGCGGGTTCTGTTTGATGAGTGAGGAGGCAGTGGATAAATGGATGCAAAGCAAGAGTTAATGCTCGTCAGTAAAGACAAAGCAAGCAGAGACAAAGACATGGAGATTTTATTCGAAATAGACTGATCTCACGAAATCGCGTTGTGTGCTCTTACGGTATTCGGCGTGCTATACGGGCACATTTTCATCCTGTCGCGTGTTCTTCAACGCCTTTTGATCACGTGTCAATTTACGCCAAGATCTCCGGTTCACATATCTGTAACCGCTAATTGCGTTGTATTTGACGAAGCATGAACATACACGTGCAAAGCTTATAATGCGTACAGATAAGACGCCAATTAAAGGAGCGATATTTAGCTTTTTTATTTAAAATACAATTATACATTTTCAAACATTTCCCTGTGGTCTACATAAACTGTAAATGCTCTGCTTGGGTCTGAATTCTTCATTAATTCAACTCCACAGGTCCATCTTCAACCCTATTTCTGAGTAACGACACCAGAAAGGTCGTTTTGAGCGCTGGCCCTTTACATGCAAATCAGCTACTTCAGGCCCCGCCCCCTCCAGGTTGCTGACCGCACTTTCTGTCCATTTTAACCATTTGTGCTCGTTAATACCACCAAGTTTGGACATGTTTTCAGTTTTTACTGCAACCGCCGCTGCTGACAAACAATTATGTCGTGTTCTGAGAAATGTTTGTCGGAAGTCTTGACCTTAAATGTGCAAATATCGAGATGTAACTGGTTATGAAACGTAACAAATTAAGCAGGAATTACAAATGCACTCGATTTTTGCCGGAACGAATATAAAGATAGCTTTGCAGCACCTAGAGGGTTCAAATTCAAACTTTATTAACTATTAGGGTCCAAATACACAAATAAATGAACCAAAGACTAAAAAGTGGGTTTAGCCAAATCTGAGCCCTTTAAAAGTGGTGTGTGTATTTACGCAATTCATGATATCACGTTGGAAATATAACCTCTCTATCCGTAGTGCAATCAAATTGATATTATCGAGCTTTCTTTTAGAGCAGATCCAACAAGAACATGGGTTTGTTTATGAATTTTTCAAGTGGTTTCTCATCCTCCAGATAATGTTACCGATGCCAGACAAAAACTCTGATTTCTCCTTCCAGGGATGAGGAAAACATTACATTCATTTTCATAACAAAATTACATTGGGTTCAGTGTTTGAGGTGAAGGATTTTTGCTAAATCAAATTCCGCGCCCACACGTGCTCGCCGTGATCAACCATCATCGGTAATTTATTACAATTACATATATTTATTTATACAAAACAGATGGTGTGAGACCTGGGGAAGCGCTTCCTGTTAGATCTTAGTAGATACTGGACTCATTTGCAGTGTTAAAACCGAGGCTTTTTCGATAAAGAAAACTTACTTTCAATTAAGTCGGATCATAAACTCGGGGATAAATTATTGATTTAATGCGAAAACTGTGCGTGCTGTTTGTTAAATATTGATTTCAGTATCACCGCTGTCTGGCAGCGCGTACCAATAATTATTGCATTTGTCTGGTGAAGTTCAGGGTCACCAAAATCAGACTTCAGTCTTGTATTTGTCTGCAAAAGCACTTAATGTTGTGAAGGACAAACTATACATCAGCCATCCTTAAACGATGCATACAGGGAACTTCACTGCATTTGGCAGAGTGGATTTTGTTTCTCAAATCAAAAGGAAAGTCAGACTACCTGGATGCATTCTGCCCTTTTTTGTTTTATTTCTGTCGTTCAGCTTAACCCATAAGGACCCAGTGATTCTTTTATATCAGTTCCCAAATGAATTTTTCTCTATATTTAATCTTCCTTAAGTGATTTATCGCCATTTATTATAATATTATCTAATGTATTTTGTGTTTTTTCAGTGAAAATCATAAAAACAAGTGTGTCCATCCACTGTCATTGATCAAACTCCATGGGTTTTACTGGTGAATCAATGTTGTAGAAGATG
>JAPQRP010000012.1:15973003-15996077 GCA_037367295.1 Apogon hyalosoma | reverse complement strand
CACCAGTAAAACCCATGGAGTTGGATCAATGACAGTGGATGGACACACTGGGTTTGTGTTCAGTTAATGATAGATTTTGCTGTAATAGTCACTTCTTTCTTCAGTTTTTGTTGTTTTGATATAATAACCTTTGAATTTACTTTGGGCTTTAATGAGATCTACAACATCAATGAAATAAATATAGGAGAAAACCTGATTTTAACTGAAAAGCCTAAATGAAAAGGATAATATAATAAATGGTGATACATCACTTAAAGGTTAAAATAGAGAAAAAAAATCATTTTGGAACCGCTACAAAAATAGCACTAGGTCTTTATGGGTTGAACAAGACAGTCGTTTAAGGGCTTAATACTTCACAAAAGTGAAAATTACATCATAGTCTGCATAATTGATTTGTTTTTCATATCATTATTGATGCAACACTTTATTATGCTCCCAAGAGGCAAAATTAGGTCAACGCTGACAATTCTGATGACCTGTCCTCTGGCACCACATTTTAGTAACACCAACATAACCTCCGTAAGTGCGGAATATCTCCAAGTGGCATCTAGACCAGCCATGAATTTCATCTGCACATTTATATTCCCGACAGGAAGATATCTATCGATTAGCTATGACCCTGGCTCTTACAGACCGCACTAACAAGCCTTAACTTTCAGGTTTTAAATGAGCTTATGACTTCTGACCCTGAAGAAACACTGATACAAGCTCCAGACACGACCAGCATAGGGATAACATCATCCAGAACCCCTTTGTTATCCACAGAATCTGGGCCATGGTATGAACATAACAGTGGGAAATAACAGTATGTGTTGTGTTGCCCACAGACACCCATCTATCTGTAAAAATAACTTCTATGTCAGTATTAGGATTGGTGAAGTACAACCTCCAAAAACGTTGGGATGCTGTAAAAATGTAAATCAGATTTGAATATAATGATTTAAAAATCCCATAAACCCATATTTTATTGATAATAGTTCATAGACCAGACACCAAATGTTTAAAAGGGAAATATCCATCCATCCATCCATCCATCCTATATATATATATATATATATATATATATGCAATTTGGTGGTAGCAACATATCTCAAAAAAGTTGGGATGGGCCCATGTTTTGTTACTGTGTAGCTGTAAACATTTAGAACTGAGCGGACAATATGGTGAACTTCTCACAGTGGAATATTGTCGTATTTCTTGCCCAATATACGACTCTAGCTGCTTAACAGTGCTGGGTCTTTGTTGTAGTTTTTGTCTCATTGTGTGATATCTTTTCAGTTGGTTAAAGGTCTGGAGTGCAGATAAGCTAGATTAACCCAGACTCTTCAACTACAAACAAACTAACAGAACTTTAACCTGCATTTGTGGAAGTCATGGCAAACTGGTTTTACAGATTGATTCTGGGAAATGTTCCTGAATCCATGCAGTGATTTTCATTTACAGAATCATGTTTTGAGTATCCAACCTGTTGTCATTTAACTTAAAGGTAGGGTAGGAGATATTTTCTTGGAGCATTTTTTTTTTTAACTATATTGCTAAAAATCCTCTTCACACCCTGAATGCAACCAATTAATTAAATGCTCCAACACAAAAATAAAAAAATATTGAGTCACCTGTGGAACAGACAGGACTGAAAAAACACCAACCAATCATTTTAACTGGACCATCAAAATGATCGGTGATACATCCATCAAACTCAACTGCCATTTCCTCCTTCCCTTGCGCATCCCCCTCTTCGTGCATTCTCAGAAGTCTGGAGCACTTGCACAGGCAACGAAGCCAGTGAATTGCTACTGTGCAGCGCTTGTGAATCCTCTGGAACAAGCATTGCACGTTCCGGTACTCTGGAGGTGTGGCTTTTGGGGGGGGCGGGGTTCTGAAGAAAGGGGTTTGGACTTTCGAATTGTGTATTTTCAAAACGTAGCTTGCTCGAACCGTTTTTCCAGGATCTCCTCCCCTACCTTTACGTATTTGAAAAATGTTTCTTTTTAGCATAATTTAGCTTTACAGCCTTTTGTTAACACTGTCCCAACCTTTCGGATGTGTGTTGCTGCTATCAAATCTAAAATTACCTTAGTTTTTCTTAAAATAGTACATTTTCTTTTTCTAAACATTTGATGTGTTTACTGTGTCGATAAAATATAGGCTTACGAGGTTCGCAATTTCTGTTTTGTTTACATTTCACAGTGTGTCCTAACTTGCATGGAATCGGGGTTGAATCATTTTTCATCTTATGCATCCCAGTCTTTCGTCTGTATTGCTGATTTGTAGGATGTTGCTTTCAATGCTGATATTATCTTCAACGCTTCGGATACATAATTACCGCTGATTAGCTTAAAAGCAGTCGACACACAGCTGATCGACCTGACGAAGCTTGCAGAAATGGCAAGTACTTGATTATAATATCCGACCCTTTCTGCAAGTCTTTATGCACCTTGTAGGATGCCATAGTTTCACAGACTGTGTGAACAGTGATGGATTTATTGGCAATAAATCCAGACAGCAGACATTGCCAGCTTTCATTTCCACAATATGGTTCAGTCGCTGAATCTGTGATTCCTTCAGGGCATGTCGTTATTACACCATATGACTTTATACACCAGGACGCTATTCAATAAAGTATGATATTTCAAAACTGAGTGAAGCCAAGTAAAATGTCTGGTCTTCATGCAGCTGTCATTTTATAGCAGAGGTTTTTTTTTTTTTTTTTTTTTTATTATTTCATTGCTAAATCATTATGACATTAAACAAATGCTTCCACTATTGATATTTAAACTGAATGTCAAAAATGCACAAAGTAATGCATCACAGCAGACTTCCTTGCTATTGATGCCATCAGTGGGAATCACATTAAGTTGTTTTGGTTCAATCACACTAATATTTTTTTTTTTCGGTCCATTGTGCAAGTTAGAGGCTGTGATGGAAAGTAGCTAAACAGCAAGAAGACCCGCATAAAACACAGGTCCTTTTAAAAGAACTGATTGAAAAGGGTGCATGAAATGAAATCCTAATCCACAGCGCAAGGAAACCAGAGAATAAAACCACAGAAAAGAAAAGAAACTGAAGGTTTGAATCCAGTTACACCAGAGATTTGGCTTCATGTGTTCAGTATAAATGGTCTCAACAATGACTACTACAGAGGGACTGTGGCCGGCGCTAAAATCTAAAATTCTAAAACTACCTAGCATCGAACTGAAATGCTTTCTCTTCTCTTCCTTCTTGTTCCAATCTCTTTCAACATTCAGCTGAGTCAGACCTCCCACATAAAAGTGGCTTATTGTCGAAGTAAGAAGGGAGTTACGGGGTGGATAACAGAGACAGAGGGAGCGGTAAAGATATAAATGGTGAAAGGATTTAGTCAGTATCAGCTCCTGAAAGCAGCTTGTATCCCTTTGTATGTTGAAACCACTTCTCTCTCAGTGACCCGACTCCTCCACGGTCTATGAAAAGGTCTGGTGGGATGACGACCAAGGGGAAGGAGGTGATCGGAAGCCAAAAAAAAAAAAAAAAAGTAATTATATCAGGTAAAAACAACTGTGCTATTTACGTACTCTTAGATGCAAAGGCCAGGCTAACAGTGACGTAGTCCATCCCAGTGGGCAACAGCTCATATCTGATTCGATAAGCCTGGCATATTGTTGCCTTTAATGGGGTGAAAAATGTATAAACAGGACACAAAGATGACAAGCATTAACAGTACGACGTCCTGTTTCAAGGGTTTCCTGAAGCCAAGAGTATTTTGCTTTCCACTTCTATAAAAAAAAAACAAAACAAAACAATATGCTTAGTGCACTTACAGACTCATTAAGCTAATACACATTAGATTTTACATGTATTGTGTGGGAATGTGCAGTTTTCCTTCTGTGGGTGTACTGATATATTAGCTTTTGCAGCTGCCTACGTACACTAGCCTCCATGGCCATGTGACTAGTGGGGAATTAGATTGTTTTTGTATATAGTATGTTCTATTAGAATAAATCTGAGTATTCTTATCAGATTCAGAACATACAATTTGATCGTGTAAGTTCATCTGGATTCTATTTTTGTTTCTTTTGTGACAATCTTTGTAGGCATCACTTATTCTTAAAGGGGTCCAAAGAATTTGCAGGGTTTCCTCTTATTTTGTTATTCTGAGAAGAAAGTCAGAATTCTGAGATTAAAGTCAGAATTCTGAGGAAAAAAGTCAGAACTTCTGAGAAAAAAGTAAGAATTCTGAGGAAAAAAGTCAGAACTTCTGAGGAAAAAAGTCAGAATTGTGAGAAAAAAAAGTCAGAATTCTGAGAAAAAAGTAAAAATTCTGACTTTAATCTCAGAAGTTCTATCTCAGAATAATAATTTTAAAAAAATACTTTCCCCCCCGGCCCTAATCCTCTTCTGTAAACGAGCTACATCAACTAAATTATAAATATATATATACACACAGAAAAAAAATAATTCCCTGAAGCACTACAAACAACATTTGTAGCAACAATATTTTTCTCAGTTGTTGGGCATCTTGTCCACATGTAAACAACATTTCCTTTTTCATGTGTTAATGATGATAAACTGCTTTGTTGAAGTTGCCTTATAGAGTTCAGTGTTGAGGTCAGTGTGAAGCATCAACAGGACACTGATCTCCTCCTGACTCTGTAGAAATGTGTTACTCCTTTGCAGACTGGGCTGGAGTGTGTGCGTGTGTGTGTGTGTGCGCGTGTGTGTGCGCGCGCGCTTCCTGCACAAACGCAAACCCTGGTGTGTGCGCATTCGCAGTCCCGGGTGGGGGAGGGGGGGCAGTCCAGGCCTAAGTGTCAGGTCAACCAGCAAGCGGCGCTTCAGTCCCGGCTCGGCACGGAACGGCTCCGCTCTCGCCGAACATGTCCATAGAGGATCGAGTTACACTACGCCCCATCTTGAAGCCCCGGTCAGTGCTCCGTTAGCCGCAGCAGAACGGGCAGGACGGCACCGTGGCACCGGGAACCAGCCTCCGCACACATGTAAGTGACTGCTCGGACACTTTAACACCAGCAAATGTCCTGTAAGAGCCGAGAGGCGGGGGTTCAAGGTTTCAGCTGGGGCAGGAGTCGCTTTTGTTCCAGACAACGTAGCTAATGAGAGGAAAATACTTGTTATCGCGTTACTTCAGCGCCAGCCTTTAAAAACGGGATTTTAATTCTTTTGCGCGTTTCTTTACAAGCTTCCAACCCTTTTCTATGCGCCGTAAACGCACCACGAGTAGCGTTTTCAGCCTAAAAAGTGTGTATTCGACTAAACTTCTTAGTCGTGGGAAGCCTGTTGCTTTTTTGCGACATGGATGAGATGAAGAAGGAGGAGGAGGAGGAGGAGTTGAGAAAAGCGGATTTGTCCCAAGTGTCGAGGCGACTGTCTTCAAAACAGCCAAAACGGGCTACAGTGAACCTAAAAGCACCACGATAGCACCCACTTTATGAACATATGCTTTCATTAGGGCGCAGGAGGCCTTTGGGTGCAGTGTTTTGGAGCATCTCGACCTGATGATAAGCTGTTGTCATGGCTATTTGTGGTCGAACATAACTTCACTAGTATTTATTTGCAGAGGCAGATGAAGTCTACCATCAATCTGCAAATAAGTATTTTTTTTTTATTCAATTTTTTTCAAAACAGTCTCACAACCTATTACACAGGACGCCAATGATACAGAGTACACTGTTTTTATAAAGAAAAAATGCTGTCAATATTGCTCACAGAAATAAAGAGGAAAAAAACAACCCCCCCCCCCCACAAAGGTAATTTGTGACTCTTTGTTGCATGAATATGTCATATAAACATAGACTATCCAGTGCAATACAAAACAGAGGAGTAGTTTGTGAGAAAAAAATCTAAATCTTACCAAGATAATTTTCACTTGTTCCATTAGATTTTTTTGGCTTAATTCAAGCAAAAAAAAAAAAAAAAAAATGTATCTTGCTTTTTTTTTTTTTGCTTGATTAAAGCAAAAAAAAAAAAAAAGATCTGCCAATGGATCAAGTGAAAATTATCTTGGTAAGAGTTCATGAAATATGATTTTCAAGATCTATCATCTAAAAGTAAGATCTTTACATCTCACTGAAAAGTTACTCTTTATGTGATTGTCTTATGTCTTATGATTGTATGATGAGATATTTGGACTAGAAATGAGAAAAATACACTTGGTAAGATTTTGATTTTTTCCAGTGTGGCCATCCTAATTTTGTAGAACAGTAACACGAACAGTAATAAAGATTATATATGTTAAACATATTTACATTTACTTTTACGCACACACATTTATCTACATGTATAAATGACTGTGGAGGTGTCCATGAAAAAAAAAAGAAAAAAAAAAAAGAAAGGCATTTTTAACCCATAAAAACCCAGTGTTACTTTTGTGGCAGGTCCTAAATACACTTTTCTCTAGATTTCACCTTTTTTAAATGCTTTATCACCATTTATTATAACACCATCTGTATTTTGTGTTTTTTCAATAAAAATAATGTATTTTCCTGTATTTAATTTACTGATCATGTAGATGTTCATAGAAACTTAGATTAAAGTTGAGGGGTATTATATCTGGCACAGAGAAAACTGAAGAAAAAGTGACTATTTCGGCAAAGATATCAATAACTTAACATAAAAACGAGTGTCTCCATCTAGTGTCATTTGTTCAACTCCGTGGGTTTGACTGGTGAATCAGTGTTGTAGAAGATGACCGTGTTTCCACGGTAACTACAGAGCCTCTGAACATCCAAATGGGTCATATCTGATGACTGTGAAAAGATGACAAACTGTAGTTTACACTAATTATTTACATGTATTGATAGGATTAGTGGATCAGAAGTTATTCAGTATTTTAGATCAGTAGATGGTTTTAGTTGCCAGTTGCTGTTTGGGTCTTTATGGGTTATAAGTATGCAGTGGATATGGAAGAATAAGAAAACATCTGCCTCTCTGTTCCATCCCAAACATTGTAATAAGTTAAGAACCAAGTAAAAAAGTATCAGGCCTACATATAAGTAGTATCTTTATTACATTTGACACTGTTCAACATACTTCTAATGTTCAATAACCATTCAAAAACACTGTAATATTAGAACCAAGTTTAAAAATGCAGGAAACGTAAGTAGACATGGTGTTGTAAAATTCTATAATTATGCCAGATAATGTAATAACATGGGAACCAATTTAAAAAAAGGAGTAAATATAAGTAGATTTAATGTTTTTGCATATTTGCATTACATTTGACATTATTCAACATGCCTCTGTTCTGTAGCTAACTATTCAAGATGTTGTAATAAAATAAGAACCAAGTTAAAAATATAAGTAGATATGACTGTGTGTCTGCAGCACTTTTTATATTGTTAGACATGCTTCTAATGCTCTATAACCATTCAAAAAAAAAAGAACGATAAGAAACATTCATAAGAAAATAAACATTGTGATAATATCAGAACCAAGTTAAAAAACCCAATACATATATATTTGTAGATTTCATGCTTGTGTGTCTCTATAACCATTCAAGATATTGTCATAACAAAAGAACCAAGTTAAAAATAAAGTTAGACATACAAGTAGATATGCTTTTGTGTGTCTGCGTTGCATTTAATATTGTTAGACATGTTTCTTATGTTCTATAACTATTCCAAAACATAATGATTTAAGAACCAAGTTAAAAAAAATGCAGCAAATACAAGTATGTATTATGCTTTTGTGTGTCTGCGTTACATTTATTAGACATGCTTCTCATGTTCTATAACTATTCCAAAACACTAATAATTTAGGAACCAAGTTTTAAAAAATGCAGTAAATTTAAGTAAATATTATGCTTTTGTGTCTGCATTATATTTAATATTGTTAAACATGCTTCTCATGTTCTATAACTATTCCAAAACATTGTAATAATTTAAGAACCAAGTAAAAAAGTACAGTAAATTTAAGTAGATATTAAGCTTTTCTGTGTCTGCATTATATTTGACACTGTTAGCCATTGGTCTAATGTTCTATAACTGTCCCAGATATTGTAATAACATCACAGCCGAAGTAAAAATTAAATACAAGTAGATACTATGCTTTTGTGTGTCTGCATTACATTTAATATTGTTAGACATGGCTCCTGTGTTCTGTATCCATCCAGATAACAAAAGAACCAATTTAAAAATGAAGAAATATATATATATACATATATATATATATATGTAGATGCCACGTAATAATTCAGGTGGTCACATGTTTGGGTTAAGTGCATTAAAAAGTGACCTACATGCAAGACAGAAGGAGGAAATATAAATATGAACAGACAAGTGATGTCCTCTTCCTGCGTCTGCACTGAAGCTATTCTAAGAGTCTATACAGGGCTTTTAATTATCTTTCCAATCTCCTTTAGTCGTGTAATGTCTGCCTGAGTCATGCCATGCCTCTGACAAAGCCACTTCTAAAGCTAAATATGACAGTCCAGAGATGGGAGCTGACAGCCTTCACGACGTTAATAATCATTAAAGACGTAAACAGATCTGTGCATTTTTATGTTTTTAAGCTTTAAGGACGTGTTGCATCAAGGCGGTGACACTTCTGTGGGTCTAAATATATCGTCTGAGTTTACGTTCCAAGTGCAACAAGACTGATCATCAGAGGCTGTTCCTGAAAGAAATAAGGCTGTGTCATTGTGCTACGTTAAGACAGATGATCAGACTCGACGCCAGCTGCAGACATGAGCGTATATGTCCCCAAAATTAAATAAATCGTGTGACAGATGTAACCAGGAGCCAGGAAATCTTCCGCATGTTATGTCTCTGCACCAGATTGAGCAATTTCTGGCAACCGATATTTAAATTCTTTTCAGCGATCTTTGCAACGGCAATAGAATGTCAGGTATTCACTGCGATATTTGGAGTGATTCCACAGAATACAGACCTCAACAAGAATTTGAAGAACATTATTGACTTCACAACTTTAATAGCTCGTCGGCTCATTCGACTTAAATGGAAAGGTAGACATCCACCGACATTCAGCCTCAGGGATTTAAGACCTTTCATTCATTCATTCATTCATTTCATTTGTTTGTTTATTTATTTATGTAGCATTTACAGAATACATACAAGTTACAAAAAAATTCCAAAATCATTCATTTACATTGGAAAAAGAGCGGGAAGACAAAAAAACGTATTTAATCCCACCCCCATTTTCATGTTTTTAACATTGCTCAGTCCTGTCTTTCAAGCCTGAACAATGAACAAAATAGTTCTATACCAAATTTCAATACACTCATTCGACAGTATTTACATTATAAACTTTATGAACTATCTGGCATTAGAGAAAATAAGATATGTCACAAGAAGCAATGCAGCCAAATTCTATACAATGTGGCAGCCTGTTTTATCATGTATTGAAAGGATGGACACAAACAACTTCTCACTGTAACTAAGTATACTTTTTTTTTTTTTAACAAATAAAGACCCAAACAGCTACTGGCAACCAAAAGCATCTACTGATCTAAACTGTTTAATACCTGTTGAGCCACTAATACTATCACTACATGTAAATAATTTTTGTAAAATGCAGTTTGTCATCTTTTCATGGTCATCAGATATGACCCATTTGAACGTTCAGAGGCTCCGTAGTTACCGTGGAAACCCCATCATCGTCTACAACAGTGATTCACCATTAAAACCCATATTGTTTGATGAAGGACAGTGGTTGGAGACACTGGGTTTATGTTCAGTTAATGATACATTTTACTGCTAAAGTCACTTTTTCTTTAGTTTTCTCCATTTCTGTTATAATAACTCAACTTTAATCTGAGCTTTTACAAACATCTACATTATCAGTGAATTAAATACAGGAAAATAACAGATTTTCACTTTAAAAACGCAAAATGCAGAGGATAAAATTATAATAAATGGTGATGAAACACTTAAAGGTTAAATAAGAGAGAACTATTCATTTTTGTGATTGCCACAAAAGTAACACTGGGTCTTCATGGATTAAAAATTATTTTATTTTATTCAGGGTTCATACGGGTGCTTGAAAGCGTTGAAAATGCTTGAATTTCAATGTTGTGTTTTCAAGGTCTGAAAAGTGCTTGAATTTTAGTTGAAGTACTTGAAAGTGCTTGTAGTTCTAATCTGTGATGCGATTTATGTATTTATTCATTTATGTTTTTTATTAACTCTGCCAGGTTAGATGTTAAGCGACAGCTACTTACAGAGAGGAAATACATTTTGAAAAATAAAACTTTGTCAAAAAAGAAAATTAGTGTGCTCTCAGGTCAACTCCGGGTCCATTTTTATCTTAATCTTTATCTGGGTGTGAGTGAGTCTGAAGACTGACCCTTAACCAATAAAGACCTAAACAGCCACTGGCGACACAAACCATCCACAGATCTAAACCGTTTAATACCAGTTTGTCCGCTAATCCTACCAATCCATGTCAATAATTGGTGTAAAATCCAGTTTGTCATCTTTTCATGGTCATCAGATATGACCGAAGGCTCCATAGTTACCGTAGTAACACCGTCATCTTCTACAACATCGATTCACTAGTAAAACCCATGGAGTTGGATCAATGACAGTGGATGGACACGCTGGGTTTATGTTCAGTTAATGATATATTTGACTGAAAAAGTCACTTTTTGCTCATTTTTCTCTGTTTTGATAGAACGAACTTTGAATTTACTCAGAGTTTTTATGAACATCTACATTATCTGTGAATTAAATATAGGAATATACATTTTTAACACCAAAAAATGCAAATACGGAGAATAATATTATAAAAGAAAAAGGTGAAAAAATCAGTTAAGAAAGGTAGAAATAGAGAAAAAATTATTTGGGAACTGCCACAAATGAAGTACTGGATCTTTATGGGTTAAAAGTGCTTGAATTTGACCTTGAAAAATGTGTACGAACCCTGTTTGTTTGATGTATTTATGCATTTATTTTGGATGTGTGAGTTTATATATTTTGATTGGAGTATGAGGTGTATCAGGGTTGGGAATAGGGTTAGATAACTATGTTCTAATATATTATATACATTTAATTATACAGTTATGATTGTTACTATATAAAAATTCAAGAAAAACTTTGGGGGAAAAAAAATAATTAAACAGGTGTAAATGTAAAAAAAATAGGAGTGTTTGTTAAGTATGAAGTAGCTACCAGCCTCTGGTAGGGGGCTCAAGCACAGCGGTACAGGGACTCAGTAAATTGCCTGCAGTGCTTCAGCACAATGGTCTCTCTGTGATGTTATTGTAACACATTCTCAGGAGATAAATCTGGACCTGACGGAATGGGAAATAAATATATTTTTCCTTCTGTGTTGACCTTTCAAATAAAGAATGTTTAAGAAGCTGGGTTGAGGGGGGACTGAGCTTCTCCTTTTTCCTGAATGTTTTCGCGGCACCGCTGTTGGGTTCTCCGACCCTTTTACGGAAAGACATAACACATTCTTTTGTGTTTCTTTGCAGGCCTTGAAAAAAAAAAAAAAAAAAAGGAAGCGACGAGCTGGAGACTAGTTAATGGGAGGAGATCGCATTTACTCTGAAAATGATTGAAACAATAGGTAAGTAATTGTCTTGGTATCTAATGGATAGGTTTGGGTCAATAATCTGCGTGTCCTCCATACTTGAGGTGAAACAAGACCAGATTTAGGTCCTTGTGTTGCCATGGCAACAGGGTTGATAATACATTTACCTCTTTTCTCTTAATTTTCATTTTCCAATCATAATTTTTTTTGGCTCAGCCGTTTTGTCTTGTCAGTCAGATATCCATCTCCGCTGGCTCTGCACCCACGTTTGGCTCTTGCTGTGATTTTTTTATTTTTTTTTCCAACCAGTGTAAGAGGCCCTGGATTAAGTTCAAGGCTCCCAGGCTGCCAGTGTTACCATATCTGATAATATTGCCATATATTTGATTGTTTGTTTGTCCCTGTAGAGCTCTTATTTGTCCAACTGTCAAGTAAGGAGCCAAATTGGTGCTTCTGGCTTCTTTCTTTAAAACCGCAATCTGTGGTCACTCCCAAGACTGGCATGTTGAGCTGGTGGGTCGCCGTGGTACAGTGGGCTGAGGCTCAAATTCACTTTCCATCTAATATGTAATACGATTTTGGAAGTTTGTACAGAAAGAAGTGGAGAAAAGTTGTCGATCTCAACTGTGCCATCTTTAAAGTCTCCTCCAAGACCAGCAAATCTCTTGAAATAAACACGCACACTGCGAGTTTACCAATTATGAGCCTGGCTGATTATTGGATCCAGCATTTTTACGATGATCTGGATTGTTTTATTGCTTTGGCTCTGAGGCAACTGCCCTTCTCTGCCCATGTCACGTTGAGCAACACTGCTTCCTGCACCTTAATCAGTTGCTGATGAATTAGGACTACTAATCAAGGCACAGAATTTTTGCTTAAACATAGGGGAGCTGCTCTGTTCATTTATTTATCAGAACGTTATAAGCTTCATAAGAAAGGCTGCAGGGAACACTTTTTTTCCGCTCCATTCATTAGTCCCTATTGTGTTATAAATCAATTTTCTCAGCTATTTCAAGTCCGATTGATCTGAAACTCAGGAGGTAGGTTTTTATACGAGATGGTGCTGATTCAAGGACAGTGATTGCATTATTGAAGTTACAGTTGTTGTTGATAGAAGAGAAATGTTCATTACTACAATTGTGAATCAGGTTCATCCATTTTCTGAACAGCTTAGTCCTCAAGAGGGTACTTTTGCTCCATTCACACTAACGTGGATGTTTTGCAAAATGGGTATTTTTCTCTACATTTTTGCCTCTTGTCCACTTGTAAATGGTTCTAGGTTGCAAAATCTGAGATTTCCAAGTGTAGATTTGATGAGAAAATGATGGTGTTACGCTGCGTTACCCCGCCCCCCAAAGGGGAGGCAAGGGGTATTGTTTTTGGTTTGGTTTGTTAACACTCTAGCAGCAAAACTATCTGTTGAATTAACACCAAATCTGGTTTGTAGATTGCCAGTGACCAACAATAGATGTCATTACATTTTGGGAACAGAGGTCAAAGTTAAATTTTTTTATGAATTAAAAAAAAAAATTCCCCATTTACTTATAATGGGCAGATTTCAAAGGTCTGTAGCAGCAAAACTATTTGGTTGAATTCATACCAAATTTAGCTTATAGACTGCCAGTGACCCAGAATAGATCAGATTACATTTTGGGAAAAATAGGTCAAAGTTTCAATATTTGAAATCTTTTTTATTTCGCCCATTTACTTATACTGGGTGAAATTTCACTTGTCTGTAGCAGCAAAACTATTGGTTGAATTCATACCAAATTTGGTTTATAGATTGCCAGTGACCCAGAATAGATGTGATTACATTTTGGGAAAGGTAGGGCAAAGTTAAATTTTCTTAAGAATTTTTATAATCTTTTTTCTTTCCTTTACTTATAATGGACGAAATGTCAGATAAAACCCATCAATTTTGTTTCAGTTTACTTCAAACTTGGCACATATATAGAGGCAAGTGATACGCTGACATCAGCACATGTATGGACATGATGACATCAGCTGGATCGACGCCAAAATAAGCTACAATATGTGCGAGGGGCGGGGTTTGTTGTGCCTGGAACCACTTGTTTCTATTACTTTGTGTAATAAAGCTTCACCTGAAACGTCAAATCCAGGTGTATAAATCAGTGTATGACCTGCAGGAGATCAGAGGCAGCACAGATACGTTTTACTTTACATCCACATCATGTAAAGGATACGCTTCCACAACCCCAACCCACACCTATTCTTGCTGCTTCATGACAGATTAAAGCCTCTGTATCTGCTACGTCCAAGTATTATCCACAGGTTGGACAAGACTAACTGTGGTTTGTCCACACCACAATGCAAAACATCTCCAGAGATATTTGATTAAATGAAGGTTGTGTGGAAAGAGAAAGAAAATATCCATGTTTGTGTGGACAGCATGATACTGCAAACATATGGCTGCAAATACTGGTTATCAGTCTCCTAAGTCCCACACATAGATGAAGTAGTTGGTGGGAAATGATACAAATAACTGCCTAGAAGCAGTGGCGACTAGGAAAAAAAAGAATCTGCTTGGGCTCAAATGTTATTGGCTTGTTTACAACCTTTGTTCAAACAACGCTTGTCAGTGCAAAAAATGCTTTGGACCTTGTGCACGCCATATTAGGTGTTAGTCACAGTTGGTGAGCTTTGGAAATTGCTTCATTTTTGTCCAGATGATGCTGGGCTGGCCCATCCTCACTAACAAGCCACTCTGGAGTTGCTCGATTGTGGGGCTTATGTAGGGTCCAGCAAGCAAGTCGTAGTGGGCCCGACTCTTTTATCTTTTTCCTCCTGATACCCATTCTCCGTTCCTGTGCGACCCACCACTGACCCTAAAGGCAAAAAAAAAAAAAAAAAGGAAACATTGCTATTCCGAAAACAAACGGTGCGTTGAAAATGGAGTTTTTTCTACTTCTGGTGAAAAACCTGAAGCTATGTGATTTCGATATCGTAAGGTCTGTTGAGCACCAGTCAGCCTTAGCTAAGCCTACAGGTTGTAATGTCTGGCTCGCTCCACGCTTCCCTTATGTGTCATTTACATATCATTGTTAAACACAACAAAACACAAGGCATATAGCATATTAACTATAGAACACGGCACATTCTCAATTCAAAATGAGCTACTGGAATGAATAAATGTCTGACTGTTCCTGCCTTTGAGTTGATATGCATCTGTCCTCATCACCTCTCCACCTCTATCTCCCACTCCTCCTCTGCCTGCATCCACTCCTTCAATCTTGCTGTCACTGAAATATGTGACGGCTTACAGATACACAGCGTGCCTTGCAGGCGGTGGAGCGTCTCCAGGCCAAACTCAAGGAGCGGGGGGAGGTGCCCACTGAGGAGAAGCTCAGCCTGCTCAAATCAGTGCTCCAGAGCCCCCTCTTCCACCAGATCCTGGCCCTGCAGAAGACTGTCCAACACCTCAAAGAGCAGGTAAACCTCAAAAAACACTGATAATGTCAATAAAAACAATGTGCTTTCACATATTCAGCTGCCTTGCTACCACTTTTATCTCTCCTTAAAAATCTTACTACTCTTTCTGGATATTTAATGTTATAGACGACTCATGCAGGCTCAAATTTCTATACTGATGCAGTTAAAAGTGTATACTATTCTCCAATACAGTATAAACAAAGGAGCATGAACCCAAAAAGATCCAAATGTCCACTGTCGACCAAAACCATCTAATGACCTAAACTGTTAAATACCTGTTGATCCACTAATCCTACCAATACATGTACATAATTGATGTAAAATGCAGCTTGTCGTCTTTTCACGGTCATCAGACATGACTCTTTTTACGTTCAGAGGCTCTGTAGTTACCGTGGAAACACTATCATCTTCTACATTGATTCACCAATTAAACCCATGCAGTTGGATCAGTGACATTTACATGATCAGTGAATTAAATATAGGAATATACCTTATTTTCACTGGAAAAACACTAAATAAAGAGGATAATATTACAATAAATGGTGATAAATCACATACGAAAGGTTAAATATAAAGAAATTCATTTGAGAACTGATACAAAAGTAGCACAGGGTCTTTTTGGGTTAATAGACAGTGCACTGTGAAAATCTTTGGGTTGTATGAATATAAAGATACTCGAGTACTGTGATATTAGGTTGCAATACTGTACTGATTCTCAATAACACCATTCACTTTTAATAGTTTACAATACAGAGATTTGTGGCAATTTGTGTTGTGTTTGATTCCAAAGCAAAAGCCTGATGCATGTAACAGTTCATTTTTCATGCAAATGGTGGTGTGTTTTCTTGTAGCTTTTAGCATAGCAATGGTTCAATATCGTGAAGCTTGGAGTATGATTGCATGATACATGTAAATAAAACTTCATATCTGGCTTTTTGAGCAGGGTTTAACATGCATTTCCATAAAGTACTGATAATGAAAATCTAATGTAATGGTCAAAACTATCACACGCTTTTTCACATACATTGACCTGTATCCTCTGTATCGGTGGATGCATTGCATGCAAATATGTGCTAATATGCATCCCTGCTTCACAGTGCTAAGTACAAATAAGTAATATTTCATTCCCAAGATGCTAAGGCACCATTGAAAATCGGGCTGAAAGTTAAGTTGAAAGAGGTTTTAGTTTGGGCTTCATGATTTAGTTGTGTTTGTTGTTGTGTGACAAAGTGTGATGTTCATTTTTGTATTTTCATAAATGTTTTGCATAAGTCTGAATCCTATTTGTCACCAGACACACACTGGACCTTTTAATTGCCGCCTCTTGTGATTATATAATTGCACAGGCTGACATTGCGAGTTGATATTGTTGCTCTATTTGTAGACATTTAAAGTTCAGCTTTTTTAGAGATTGCAAACTACCAGGAAAAAAAAAGAATAGTAATAAAAATGGAGGTATTAATGTCCCCGTGACTAATATCAGGCATTTCTTTAATCCATAATGTAATGGGATATTTTCTACATTCTGTCATAAGATTGCCTGTTTTTTTTTCCCGTTCTCTGGGCGACCTCACTGATTCTGTTTTTGGCTTATGTCAAGACACACTTGCGCCCACAGTTTCAATCCCTATCCCCAGACGTGCTACTGCTGTGGCCAAATTGCTGTCAGGGTTCACACCAGCCACATGTAATGTCACTACATGAGCAGAGATAGTTGGTCTATGTCAGGAACTCTTTTCTCGGACTGAATCTCCCCCTTGTGAGAATAGCACACCGAGTCGAAGGAAGGAGCGCTGAAGTCACTGTAGAAAGGGGCCGGTGTAAGCGCTTGAGAAATTGAGATGAAAATATGTGAGCTATGCTGTGGGAGGCAGGGATGCTAGAGCTCTTTACCCCTTGTGGAATTTAGATTATAAAAGCCCTGCATTTTTTGTGTGCTGGTGATTTGGGTAATTTCAAAGACATGCATTCTTCTGAGTCTATGTGCTGATGCATGTGTGTTATTTCAGTGACAGCAAGAAAAATCATTAATAACGTAATAACAGTAAAGCGCTGTATATTAGCAATTGCAACAGATATGACTCTCCTCTCTGTTTTTATAAAGCTTCCAAACTCAACTGCTCCCCCCCTTAAGCACAACCAATTTGGAGAGAGGCTGTGTTTTGTGTTCTGTTGTGAGACAAGAGCCAGACACATAAACAGACACACTGTCTGTCTTCTGGCTCTGCTAGTTAGGCCTTGCTCAGCCTGTGTCGCTATGGTGACGAGGCCTACTCTCCAATGAGAAAGAGGCCACTTCGGCTGTGTGAAGTGGGGCAGAAACAATTTCTTAAATGTGCAAGAACCAAACTGGAACTTTAATCCTCTTAGCCGGGCCCCAGCTAACAAAGCTCATGCATGAGGACAGCAACTTAGCAGCATGCTACGCTAACTTAGCCCGACCCGTAGGGTTTTGTTTGCAGTGTGCAGCACTAATGTGTCCTGTCCAATGCAGTTTGGTGTCTGAGGACTAATCTGAAAATGTATTTAAAGCAGGCGTAATTTACAGACTGCGTTTCTTTAAGCTCTGAAAGTTACTCAGTCAACTTCCTAATGCAAGTTCACAAGGACAGCTTAAGCAATGCCATATGCTGTATGGAGTGTTTATAGAATTATAGCAGTGCATTAGGTCTGTCCTTTTGAATGCAATTCACTCAGTCATAAACATTACACCCTTTGGCTAATGAAATCGGAAAAACTGTTTTATGTAGTTGTCACGTTCATGTAATTCATCTGCCACACAACTAAAGTCATTGCAGTAATTAAAACCAGAGCACATTAAGGCATCCAGATGGCCAGTGATGCTTTTCCCCCACCAAGATAGAAATATTGTATTTGGAGCCTAGTTATTGTTGGAACATCAGCTAAAAGCCATTATCTCCTGAAGGATTAGGCTGCCATAGATCCAGCTAATCATGGTGGGATAACACACTGCTGGGCATCCCAGAGGCTTTAGATACCCAGACTTCAGCTTTTGGGTGAATAAAATCTAATGTTTACATTGGTATTAGGAATGAGGCATACTGTGTTTTGTTTAAACTTATAAATTTGGCTTTGATCTAGGCCATTCATTGCTGCTCTGTGCATCATTATGAAACACTGCAAACTGCAATCCTAACAGCCGGCATTACACCTCATTTCATGGATGTCCAGTGCCATTGTGAATGTAGTCTGATTGCTTATTACAACTATGGCATGACACTTGTTTTTATCTCTCAGTGGAACATCTGTTTCATTTGCTGATGAATTCTTTTTCATTGCGGCTCTAGGGGAATGTCCCATCGTCTCGAGGGAGTGACCTCGGCGATCACGGCGTTGCAGTCAAGCCCAATGGCAGCCACCATTCCTACTCCGATATCTCAGCTGCTGCACACGTCAATGGCAAGACATCCGAAGATTTTGAGCACATTCTTCACACCATGGCACAGGTATAATCACCTGAAAACCTGTCCCTTTGGAGCTAAAATAGCAGCATAATAACCCTGGCTAATATTGCCTGTCTGAAGTGTACTACTGAGATCACCTGGAATAGATCTTGCTTAATTTAAACAAATATCTAAAGAGTGAGAACTACAGAACTACAGACCGCACACGGTGATGTTTTCTCTTGAGGCACTTCAAATAGACTTCTAAAGTTTGCCTGTAGCTTTGATGCGATGCTGTAACAGCATGGGGGCAAAGTGGGAAAAAAAAAGTATGTGTGTGTGTATGTGACACAGGGGCGCTACGTGACGCATGTGGAGCTACAGAAGCCGGTGTCAGGAGGTCTCGGGTTCAGCGTGGTGGGCCTGAAGAGCGAGAACCGCGGCGAGCTCGGCATTTTTATCCAGGAGATTCAGCCAGGAAGCGTGGCCCACTGGTACGAGTGAAGACGCTGTCATTTAAAGATCGCCCAGGAGACAGACTTCAGAACTAATTGAATAACAGAGTTGCTGCGTTTCTCCTTGTTCTGTGTCTTCGTCCTGCAGCGATGGCAAGCTCAAAGAAGCCGACCAGATCTTGGCTATTAACGGCCAGGCCCTGGATCAGACCGTCACCCACCAGCAGGCAATAGGCATCCTGCAGAGCGCTTCAGAGAGGGTGCAGCTCATAGTGGCAAGAGGACCAATACCTCAACTGGCCAGTCCTGTGATATCCCGCACACCCTCTGCTGCCAGTACACTGTCTGCCAACTCCAGCGCGGTATTATTAACAACAAATGTGCCAACAGTGCAGAAACGCTCACATTTTGACATTTTGTTTTGCTGTGTGCACAGTCTACAGCGTGCAGACATTCTAATCACATACAAACACAGATGCAGCTCTATTATAATACGAGACCACAGCTGACAAAGGCCTAGTGTGTGTTCCCGTTTGAAACCGAAGATGAAAACCACCACGTGTTAACGATGCAAAAATGTTATTAAAAAAAAAAAAAAACAATGATCATGATTTTGTTTGTTATTTCTTGTCATCCAGTGGCAGCATCTGGAGACCATTGAGCTGGTCAATGACGGCACCGGCCTTGGCTTTGGGATTGTTGGAGGAAAGACCACCGGGGTTATTGTCAAAACAATCCTTCCAGGAGGAATGGCTGATCAGGTAAACGCTCTTTGGAATTGTTTTGATATTTTGGTTTTGGATACTAGAGGTTGTCTGTCTAATCTGACAATCACTGTGGTTCATGCGGTCCTACTGTCTCCAAACTTTCTATGATTATTGAAATGGCATTTAATAAAGTGAATACACGCTATGTCAACAATTAAACAGAGCCGTGTAGCCGAATGTACGGCTCTACTGATCAGACAAATTACTTCCTGTCTTTTCCCTCCCTTATGTGATGTACATATAAACAACAATAACATACAACAAGTAAACATCAGAGTGGTGGACGCAGACCTGCTTATAAAACCAAGACATTTTATCCGAGTGAGGTGTTTGAGAAGTCAACAAAGTATGACCGCTGTGGAAAATGCAAGCAAATGGCAGACTGTAGACTGTAGACTTTTGCCAGTCCACAAATATTTTCCCAATCCTTTCATTCCCTGCCTTAATTCTCAGTGTCAACAAAAGCCTGCTGGGCAAGTGTCTGATTAAGTGCCAGAATGTGGAAAGTGCATAGCGGGATTTTATTTTTACTTTAAATTGTGTTATTTTATTATTAAATTACTATTCACCACTAGTTACAGCTGTTTATTAACTATATATTTAAATTATCCAATAAACATAAGTATTAATAAATGTTTTAATACCTAGAAATTCTCTGTTTTCAGTCTAATTTCAGTTTGATTTGATTCAGTACGCATCATCGAGTGAACATTATTTCCATATACTCAAAAATGATACAAGAACAACATAAAAGACTAAGAGAACAGCTGTTTTCTCCAAACTGAGATGACAGATTGCAATTAAATTTATGGATTGTGATTAAAAACATCAAAATGTGATTTTTGGCCAAATCCCTCATTGTTTGTTGATGCCACACAAATGATGAAATGTGGATAATTTCTTCCACCTGCAAGACTGTTGAGGAAGTGTCTGTTTAAAAAGCTTATTCCTATAATTGTAGTGGAAATATAATGACGTAAAGCTGCAGTGTTTGGGCAAAAATGCTATAATTACCTTCCAGCATATTGTAATTCAAGTGGTCTGAGGACCTGTCATCTACTCCTTGCTGTGCTTTCAGCTGTAGAAAATCTACCTCATGGTGCAGAAATCATCTGCTCACAAGTGTTTTCAGACAATAGTGGGTTAAATATGTGATTGACAGCTGACATGGATGAGATTCTATTACTCTTAACCATTCAAGCTTGGAAAAATGGTTTCAGTTTCCAGTGATGTCCCGATCTGGATTGTTTTTGCTTCTAATCCGTTTTTTTTTTTTTATGATTAGTTTTGCCGATATCGATCCGATACAGATACATTTTACTATCAAATTTTGAGTCATTATTTATAGGTTATTATGCTATTATTTTACATAAGATCACAATTGGGTCAAATGTGAAACCTGAATTAAAACAAGTATGACATCTTTGACTCTTAATAACTTTAGTACAATTTTTGCACTTTTCAAATTCATACTGTGGGCTCAATTAGAACCTTTGGCGGGCATGTGGGCTGTATGTTTGCCACCCCTGCTATCTGTCTATGGACAGATCCATCTAGTGATTATACAGGGGGGTGCGTTCTGTCCCGTGCGTACCTCAGAATGAGTATGTGCAGACCATACAACTGTAGAAAGTGAAACTTAAGATGCTTTTCTAATTCCTCTAAGTCTCCCTAAGTCTAAAAAAATGCCAGATCGGCAGCTGATACCAATCTTTAGATCAGATCGGGACATCCCTACTATAAACCTGGCCAAGAAAAAAAAAAAAAAATAAAATAAAAAATATTTCTATGCTCTAATATTTAGCCTTTATTGATTATGATAACCCCAGACTGTAACACTGCCCCCACAGGCTTGTACTGTAGGCACTAGGCATGATGAGTAATCATTCCATCACTCTAGAACAGGGTCAGTCTGGACTCATGAGACCACATGACCCTTTTCCATTGAAACACAGTCCGATCTTTATGCTCTCTGCAAACTGGTTGTTTATGACTTGAGAAACCACTCAGTGCATCAGTTAAAGGGTTAAAGAACTGAAACGAATTACTCTTTCTCTCAGACGGAGTATATATTTATTTTTAGTCTTTTGATTTGGACAGAGCACTTTTGGGGTCATAATGAACTTTCATGCCAACAAGTTTCTACCCTCATTGACAGAATGTGTATGGGTTTGTTTTCTGAAGCCAAACAAAAATCATCTGAAAACCTTTGTCCATCAGGATGGCCGCCTGCGCAGTGGGGATCACATCCTGAGAATCGGAGACACTGACCTGTACGGTATGGGCAGTGAGCAGGTGGCCCAGGTCCTCCGGCAGTGTGGAAACCGGGTGAAGCTGGTCGTAACCAGAGGCCCAGTGGACGAAACCCCCTCTGTCTCTGCAGTCATGCCAGTCGTACTCCCCACTGTCACCGAACAACAGGTATTTACAAATGAGTCCAAGTAGTAAGCATGCATTAATGTGCAAGCAAGTAATTAAAATGTATTAATGCAATAGTTTTCACAATTAAAAAAAAGCAAAAAACAAAGGACACGGGAATAAAGGTGGTACAATATAAGCTCATTAATGAAAAACCCAAGGAAGATAAAATTTATAAAAAGTATAAAAGGATTTTATACGTCAAGAATAATATATTGAACAGAAAATTGTCTTGCCAAGACGTGGAAGTACAAGACATCATAATGTATAATAATACTAGTAGCATTTTTTACTGCCGTCTCCCAAATTCAACATTTCACTTAAGGACACATACAAGTATTTTCAGCAAAATATAATTTACTGCATCTAAAGTATCATGAGTACATGAAAGATCATTTTTTTGTTAAGATTTTACATGTAAATGCAGTTAGATAGCCAGTCATGATCCATTTTATCACTTGATAAAAAGAAAAATGAAATCACTGAAAATATATTGATGAAAGCAATGGAAGAATTTATGTATAATTGTGTTGTATTACTTCAATATTACTCGCAAATAATACAAGTAAGAATCAAATGAACAAACAGACGAGTAAAACTGTAAAAGAAGTCAGAGGTTTGAGGTTAAAAGCCATAAATAAAAAAGCTAAATAATAAACAAAGTGAATGATAACTAATGGTATATTTTTAATATACATGTGTAGTTTAACTCGGACATATTAAAGGTTGAAGACTGACTGCAAACATGTAGTGAAAGGAAGGAACTGTCTAGTAGTTTAACTTAGGGGAGTTAATTTACATGATAGGTTACAATTCAATCGAATGTTCCCCACTCATTTCACACTCTTCTCTTTCCAGTCTTTAAATGCATTTTAAGTTTATCCATCACAAAAAGCATCCCGACTCACACTGATCCATTCTTACCCTACAAAGACTTCAGATGTCATCGATTTCTTCATCTGTACTTACCTGCGGTCAAGAATACAGTTGCGGAAAAAATTATTAGACCAAAGGTGTTGTTTTCTTCAATTTCTTGTTCATTTTAATGCCTGGTCCAACTAAAGGTACATTTGTTTGGACAAATATAATGATA
>JAPQRP010000012.1:15919344-15959520 GCA_037367295.1 Apogon hyalosoma | reverse complement strand
TTTCAATTTACTTCAAACTTGGCACATATATAGAGGCAGTTGATATGCTGACATCAGCACATGCATAGACATGATGATAATCAGCTGGATCGATGCCAAAATAAGCTACAATACATCCGAGGGACGGGGTTTGTTGTGCCTGGCACCACTTGTTTTGTATCTATTAGTTTATTCTTACTGGTTACTATGTCATGTATTTTACTTATATCTGTGTACGGCACTTAAGGCAGCTTGTTTCGTTTCAAATGTGCTATATAAATAAACTTGACCTTGTGATTCCCTGTTTTCTTGTCAGGTGGCTCAGGTGGAGAAGTTTAGTGAGAGCAGTGGGCTTGGCATCAGTCTAGAGGCCAACAGTGGGCATCATTACATCCGATCCGTCCTACCAGAGGGACCGGTTGGTCGCTGTGGAAAACTGTTCAGTGGAGATGAACTGCTTGAGGTATGGTGTCAAAGACTACACTTTTTCACATTGCATTTGCTTACTGTGCTTACTTTTATGTCATTTCTCGCTCAGGTTAATGGTATATCCCTGATTGGCGAGACCCACAAGGAAGTGGTCCGGATCCTGAAGGAGCTGCCAGTCTATGTTTATATGACATGTTGTAGGCCCGCTCCCCTCCTGCAGCCTGACATGGACGCTGTCATTCCAGAAACAGAGGCTCTGTCCACTGCATCTAAATTAAAGGTACCGCATTTGCACTGCTATACTAGAGAAAATGTCATTTATAATGCCAGCGCAGCGTGACCAAGAGGGAATCTGTAAAAGTCACTGGAGCATTGACTGTCAAAGCTAAACCGTAGAGGCATTTTACTCATGAATATTGCAGCAGATAATGTATCTAAGTACAGAAGGAAACGCCATGCATCTCTGTGACATACAGTAATGCATCATGTAAAATACTTCCCCACCTTGCATATAAGCAACTGAATATGATTGGATGGAAACAGTCTTTATAACCCATCAACCATTATTAGCTCAGGCCTGCCTGTCCATCGCTCCATTGGCTTTCAACATTGTCAGCCATGATGGATTAAGACCTAGCGATAGGCGAGGAGGCTGAAAGTTTATTAAGACCGGCTCTTCTAATGCCGCAGAAGTATCCAACAATATTTTCTAGAGATACGAGACATCAAAAGCAGCTTCCCTTTGGAAAAGGGGTTTCATCTCTCCAGCTTTATCTGTGATACTGTACTAAAGCTCTACCATCCCAAAGGTATTTCCCTTTTATCTGCTGCCAGAAACCTGAGCTAGAAACTTGACTACAGGGTACCAGCCTATGGCTTGTGAGTAAAAGTGAGAAAGGCATACACTACATAGAAATTTGTGACTTTTCCTCAGAAACAAATTGATCTGAGCAATGTGCTGGTTGCTGAAGACCCAGAAGTCAACACAGCAGCGGTGACACAGGATAATGTGACAGAGGAGGCAATAGGATCTGCTTTGGCCATGTGGGAACTGGAAATCCAGAATATTGAGCTGGAGAAAGGAGAAGGGGGACTGGGATTCAGCATTCTGGACTACCAGGTGGGAATACTGACAGTATATGTGGCGCAAATGTATTAATGTTAGCTCAAGCTAGCGAAAAAAGAAACTCAACTGTCATTCATTAGCCATTATTTTTTAACCCATAAAGACCCAGTGTTGCTTTTGTGGCGTTCTCAAACAAATTTTTCTCTGTATTTAACCTTTCATAAGTTATTTATCACCATTTATTGAAATATTATCTTCTGTATTTTGCTTTTTTTTTTCAATGAAAATTAGGTATTTTTTAATAATTTATTCACTGATCCTGTAGATGTTCATAAAAGCTCGGACTGAAGTCGATTGTCATAATATCAGAAACAGAGAAAAATAAAGAAAACTTGACTTTTCCAACAAAATATATCATTAACTGATCATAAACCAAGTGTGTCCATCCACCATCGATAAAACTCCATGGGTTTTACAGGTGAAACAGTGTTGTAGATGATGACGGTGTTTCCATGGTAACTACAGAGCCTCTGAAGGTCCAAATGGGTCATATCTGATGACCATGAAAAGACGTCAAACTGCATTTTACACCAATTATTTACACGTGTTAATAGGATTAATGGATCAACAGGTATTAAACAGTTTAGATCAGTAGATGGTTTTGGTCACCGGTGGCTGTTTGGGTCTTTATGGGTTAATCATTTTAACTACCTGTCTGTAACAACACCACAGAGGAAATAGGTGGATTTTTAAGTTTTTTCTTTTTTTTTTTATTGTACTTTATTTGTTTTACCAACCGACAATACAACACTGGTTGAACAGACAGTAGTAATAACAGACAGTAGTAATTATGCATTGTTTTGTTTATAGTCCAGCCATTTTCTCCTGCGCTTTATGAAGATATGTTCCTTGAGCTGTAGGTAATTAGAGTACATTTCCTCTATTATAGCTATCGGTTTTGAGCCAGTTCCTTGCAATGGCCTTTTTGGAAGTAATTATACACATTTTAAAGAGGTATTTGTCTTCTTTCTCTAATACATCTCCAGGTAGCAGTCCTAGCAAAAAAAACCTGGGGTCTTTAGAATTGTGAAATGGTGGACTTTAATATTATTTTTCATTTAGCCACCTTACTTTCACCACAAAACACCAGTCGATATAGTGTCACTGCGACATATAAAAGTTAGTCTGACATTTTTCACTCAACACAATACAAGTAGGGTCAGTGTGTGAGTTTAATTATTTGTTTGTAATAGCTTGAATATAATAATTTACATTCACTTTCACTTAACACACCGCTCTCTGGTTTCCTCAGTGGCGTTACAGTTGGTTTTTCATGGCTACAGTTTATATTACGCTAATAAAATGTAAGTCATGTCACTGCCATGTAGTTTGGAGAGCGTCTGTGATGTTTTCTGGTAGAGATTATATATATGTTGCGGGTTTGTTTACACAACTGAACTCAACCAGCAATAAGAATCTAGTGCATGTCCCTTCATGGCTATAGTTTTATCACCCAGGCCTCACTTTTGGAGTACCAGCTTTAACAGAACCTGATATTTTGTTTTGATAATCTTAATCTCAGAGAATTTAGAGAATACAGTTTTGTGCGTAAATCTTAGTCCACCTTTGGATTTATTCTTTTTTTTTCAGGGTTGAAATGAGGATACATATTTATTATTTCTCACCATCTGTTCTTCAAATACAAGAAAATATAGGAAATGTGTGCACACAGCCTTAAAAGACGCACAACAAACTGAAGTAAATGGGCTGTAAAGTCACTATTTATTGTGACCTCTGACCCCATGACAAGAAGCAGCACAAACAATTAGAGACATCTGACATGTGTTGAATGACACTTGGTATAACAGCAGGAAATTAATGCAATAAATCTAATATTGTCTGAACAAATGGGTTAAAGACCCAGGGTTCAGTGCAAAGGGGGTCACACGAAATACAACCCCTTTGGTTTATAGAAGCTGTTGAGTGAAACCTGATTATTTTGTTTGTTTTTTTCATTTTGTTGATTATTTTGGTCATTTTAATTAAATTCATTGTGTTAAATTGTCTTTATTTTGTTCATTTTCGTTCAAGTTGTTGATTATTTTGTTAAATCTGTTGATTATTTTGTTCTTTTTGTTAATTTTGGTCATTTTTACTATCCGTTTTATTAATTTTGGGATTAATTTGTCCATTTTTGTTCATTTTGTTGTTTTTTTTCCTGTTCATTTTTTACCTCATGTTGATTATTTTCAATTTGTAGCTCATTTTGCTTATTTTTGTTCAATTTGTTACTGGTATAAAACCTCAGAAAACAAATGCAATAAATCTCATATTGTCTGAACAAAAAGGGTTAAAGACATGTAAAGCACTAAATACTACCACTTTGGTTTGTAGAAGCTGTTTTTTACTTGGAACTCTATTTTTCCTGCTCTACATCCCATATATCCAGACTTGAATACATATGTGTGGTCATTAGAACTCCACTACACCAACAAACCTCATTTTGACCCAGGACTTTTACCCAGTACTGTAGAAATGCTGTATTATTCCAACAGCTGAACTCTTGTTATTGATTTTGTTTCTCTCCATCACAGGACCCACTGGACTCGGCTAAGACAGTAATTGTGATCCGCTCTCTCGTTCCTAATGGTGTGGCTGAGCAGGATGGCAGGCTGTTGCCAGGAGACCGACTCATGTATGTTAACGCCACTAACCTGGAGAACGCCAGTCTGGAGGATGCTGTCCAGGCCCTGAAGGGGGCCACACTTGGCAAGGTCCAGATAGGAGTCGCCAAACCACTACCTGTAAGTAACAGTCACAGTATTAATCCAAGCTTGAGTAGTGGTGTATTAGAATAGTGTTAATATTTCAGGGTGCATTTCTAATCTTGAAAACACTGGTAAATTAATAGTATTGGATGTTTGGTGGAATGGGGAGTGTAAGCATGCCTGTGCTCGCTTTGACTCAAATACTTTCTACTTCTCACTGCTTTAGAAAACATGCTGAGTGTGTGGTGGCTTTATCAGTGCTTCTGTGTGAGCCTTGCGTGTCAGAATGTCTTTTAAATCATGCGACTTAGTATCCAGTCACGAGGTTTCAGCTTACGGGGCTTGAATTTTTCATGCAGGGGAAGGAGTGGATGTGGCTTGCGTGGTTTAGCATTCCTCGCGCTTTCCGTTTACAGCCAGAGACCGGCCTCAAATGCTCTATGCCCTTTTGTTTCATATGATTATGTTATTGAATTTTCAAAAGAGCGCGGACCTTCTTGTACATTTAAACACATCGGGGGCACTTGTCAAAACATTAGGTCTGTCCAACCACACGTTCACTGCTCCAGGCTCCCGTCGTCTTTGCGCAGGATGTCTCTGCAAAACTGCTCGAATTCTTTCAGCTTTAGAGCAGCGTTTCTCTTGTATTGAATCTGTTGTTGGATTACACTACGAGACCTCTGGGTTGCCAAGGTTAGCTGGATTACAGAGCTGTAGGAAGCCTCTGCGGAGTTATCCAACATTCCTGCAGGACGTGGAATGTACTTCTGAGGGGTATTTTGTTATATCGCCTCTCAAAATTGAGTCTGACAAGTGCAATCCTCCAATATGCCTTCTTGCTTTCCCTATATTTTTCTGGGCTGCATGCTACATAAAATCAATATCAAGAGCTCTTTATTAAGGAAACATGTTAAAGCCTTGAAGAGGTTTTCCTCGTAGTGCGCTATTTCACATCGTTATTTAAATCGGTTTCTAACACTTTCAACCCCCGTACTAATTTCTGTGTCCTTGATTTGGTCACAAGCAAATCAAAACACTCAAAAGCTGGAGACACTGAAAGAATTTCTCCACTTTCCTAGGGAATATGTGGATATTCCCACTCTCCACACCCATATGGTGAGCAGGAAATAACTTCATCATCCACCATCCATTCATTTGACTTCAACAGTATTTTGGTTGAAGAAGGAGAGGAAGAAGGACTGGCTGAGGGCATCGTTTACCGAGCAGAGCCTGCATTGGTTAGTTAGATTTTGGGAGAACTGGAAAAAAAAATTAAAAAAAAATCAATCAACCAGAACAAATTGGGGAAAAAAAAAAACAAAATGTAGATTTTATGTGATTTTGCTTTTGGTTCTGCTAATTTATTGTTTTTATGATGAGTGGTTTGTTACAGTTAAAAGTAGAGAAATTATGGCATAAATGGTATGCATATTGTTAGCCTCATAGCATAATTGCCTAAGTCATACACAAATGGACATAAGTATTGGGACACGTTAAATTCAGGTGTTTCTTTTCCAACAGTGGTCTGGGATGCCAAACAGTAATGACAAATGTCATAATACAGTTTTATATTGTGATAAATGTCATATTGATGATTAATATTGATGTTTATTTCTCAAATCAGCATGAACAGGACATTCTACGAGCTGCAGCCATGATGTGTCCCAATAATTTTGTCCATATAGTTTATAATCATCAAAATTTCCTAAAAGTTGAATGGAAGATTTTTCTTCCTAAGTGAGACATGAAGAAAGTAGATGATTATTTGTGGTAGAAATGATTTAGTCAGAGCATGAAAAATATTTTAGAAATTGAGAGGTAGGACATTTAAAATCAGTCATGTTGAAAGACATTCTTTTTTTTTTCTCTACACCTACTCTGGATGTATATCGTTTGTGTATGTCAAATTTTTCAATGTTTGTAAAAATCTAAATTCTTCCAATAAAAAGAGAATAAAAAAAAAAGAAATTACGTAAAAACCATCTCTGAGGCATTTTGGAAGCAAAGATAATTTAAACCAAACTAACCAATGCAATGATATTTATGACAATATAAAACTATACTATGACATTTGTCAGTATTGTTTTGTATCGCAGACCCCTGTTAGAAAAACACTTGAATTCAACATGTCCCAATACTTTTGTCCATATAGTGTATGATTTAGGCAGTTATGCTATAAGGCTAATAATCTGCTTTTTAAGCTGTTTTTGTGGTTAGATGACTTTAACATAACATTAAGCTCATAGCATAATTGTTTAACTCATACACAACATGGCCAAAAGTATTGGGACACGTTGAATTCAGGTGTTTCTTTTCTAACAGGGGTCTGGGATACAAAACAATATAGTTTTATATTGTGACAAATATCATTGCATTGGTTAGTTTGATTTAAATTATCTTTCTTCCAAAATGCCTCAGAGATTGTTTTTTTTTTTACTTAATTTCTCTCAACGCTGATTTTTTTTTTTTTAATCCAAGACTACAGATTTAAATGTTCTACCTCTAAATTTCCAAAATGTTTCATGCTCTGACTGTAAATGATAATTTTCTACCACAACTAACCATCTACCATCTACTTTTTTCACATCTCACTTGAGCAAAATCTCCCATTAAACCTTTAGGAAATATTGATGTTTCTAAACTAGATGGACAAAAATATTGGGACACATCATGGCTACAGCTTGTAAGATGTCCGGTTCTTGCTGATTTGAGATACACGTCAATATTGATAATCAATATGATCTTTATCCCCATATGAAAAATATATTATGCAAGTAGATGGTTAGTTGTGAGTTAGAGGTAAAACACTTAAAATTGTAGTCATGAATTAAAAAAGCAAAATCAGTGTTGAGAAATTAAGTAAAAAACAGGTATTTTGGAAGCAAAGATAACAATTTAAACCAAATGAAGCAATCCAATGGTATTCATCATGATATAAAACTACATTATGGCATTTGTCTATTGTTTTGTAACTCAGACCCGTTAGAAAACACCTGCATTCAACGTGTCCCAATACTTTTGTCCTTATATTGTATAATTTAGGCAGTTATGCTATGAGGCTAGTGATAAGTAACCTAAAGGCCTATGAGTAGTATAGTCATTGTAGCTATGTGTGGTTTGACTTAGTGTGAAGTAGAGTCGAATCCTTTTTCTGGTTGGTTCTATAATGTTTGCATCTGTTCTTGCAGATTGACACTAGTGAAGCAGACCTGACTGATGAAAAGGTTTTAGAGCGTACTTACTCTGGAATAGAGGATGATACTTTCCAAGCCTCCATGATTGCTCTTCATGGTAGCAGCTGCAGCGCGGACCAGGACTACATGCACTCATCCACACCTAAGGTAGGCAAAAGACTATTTTAAGACCTCAGACTAAAATTAGAAATAGAAACACCGCTTCAAATTATTCCCCCATTTCATTAAACGCTACAGTGCAACAGTAACTGCCCTTTGTCACAGTGAACTCTACACTGTGTAGTCATTATGTTTTGATTTTTGCTGTTGAGAGCCAAAATGTCATGAGGAATGTTTTTAAGCCTGTAATAACATTAGTGACTTTGTTGTTCTTTGAGGACTGTGGCTGCTTCTGCTGCCCTCGATGCCCAAAAAACAGCAACTCCCCGAATAGATATTAAATTTTAAGAACAATAAACAAAGAGCAATGACCACGCAAACTGTTTTCCTAAGGGGTATTTCTTTGTTTCCATTTTTCCCAAAGGTCACAGCTACCCTTCTTTACAGGACCATCCTCAGAAATGAGACTATTAAAGGGCACTATTAGTGGGGCAAACTTGGGTCGAGACAAGTTGAAGTCCTTTCTAATACTGGAGGACTTCACGTTAGACTGAGGTCAGGCAGCTCAGTCGTCTTCTGAAGACAGACGAGTGTCTCAGAGCTCAGAGCAGAGGCTGGAAGTCTGCTGATATATCTGAGATCTGCCTCAGTGACAGTAACTGGTGGACCAGCTTTGCAGATTTGTTGACTTTATCTAAGACGATGTTTTGTGGCGCAACGTGGATGCCTCCTGGTAAACGTGTACCTGTTGACAGTCAAATACAAAGGTCACCTGGGTGTTACAGAGCAAGTAAACCCCGTCAGCCTGCAAGTCATTAACCCCTTTAACACAGCACTTCTGTTAGGGGAATATGTCGCCTTTATTCCGGAACGACGTCTGCATAAGCAAAACCATGGGATCATTTGGTCCCACCTTTTTTCGCAGCTTTGTAACACCTCTGGAGGTAGTAACAGAGCCGTGATAGAGGTGGATTCATGATTCCGGAACGCTATGTTCAAGGAACACCTCTTGTTCCGCAACCAAGGTGTGACATTTTGATGACGTATTGCGTATGTGACCCCAGCGCCACGGGGACTTAAAAATGACCGTCGGCCGTGTACAGTAAACAAACATATCAACGCGACCAGAAAGATGTCGAACTGGGGAAATGCCGAGATCCGTGAGCTGTTGTCACTTCGGGTGGCAGACTCCATCCATGCTAACATTTGTGGAACGGTGAAAGACTCTGGAAAGGTTAGCAACACCGCTCTGCTCGGAGTATTTCCAACATGAAAGTTATACGTCACACTACATGCTGCGCTGCGTCACCGCCCCTTTAATTCTGGAACGCAGGCCCGCTGTGTGAAAGTCCAGCCTGTCTCACCTCGGTTACTCCTTTGGCTGTGGAAATCGGTCAATGGTGGAAAAAAGGTGGAATCACCATCTCGCCTTTTTTCTGGGATCTCTGTGTAAAAGCGGCCAGTGTCAGTGACAGTTTTCACAGCTCTAGTGTAAATTATTTTCGATGCGACATAAAAAATATCCCTCATAGATTGCATTTCATATCTCATGTTACCATTTTCAACTTTATTTGAGCAGATATGTTTATGATATGCAAAATTAAACATAACCACTGAAATTTTGATTCATCGCATCGCAATATCTATCAAAATAATTGCAATGCTTCTTTATTTATTCATTCAGGGACAGTGTACGGTGCTCAACAATACTGTAAATGTGCCAGCGTTAACAACTGATTTTCTGTTGTCCCCTGACCAGATGTTGAATTAGCTGGTCAAACAACAAAACATTGAAAGTTCACACAGAGAAAGTAGACAGAACCTATTAAAACCCTGTTGGCCACATGTAAAGTAAGGCAAAGGAGACAATATACAACAGCATAACACAGACAGGCATCAAAATGTGATATGGTTACGAGAGGGAAAACTTGCTGCTGGAGAAGGACTCCAACTGCACTTGTTGTATAAAAGTGGTAAAAATGTGAAGTTCTAGGTTGTTCTATATGACAAGTGCTTCTGGAGTTCTTGATCTGGTGCATGTGATATGATAAAATGATTTACTGTATTATTATAATACTCTGCATATTATTCCAGCACCATACTTTGTAAAAAAAAAAAAAGTAGTGATGACATTCTAGTTGATCTTAGAAATAGAAATTGTTTACTGTAATCACGTTCTTATCTGTACAACTTCTATTTCCACTTTATAACCATATACTTGTAATTACACAATACTAGTTTTGCAGACTTATTTATGTATATTTCTTTTACTTATGTTAATAACATTTGTCAAGTACGTATTGCTGCTCTATTGTGTGTAATAGAGTAAAGAGAGAGACATTTTTTTTTAAATAGGATTGCTAATTTCTTTCCTGCTACTTTTTTAAAATTATTTTTTTATTTGGAAAAGCAAATGTCCATCACATACACTAATTACAGCTTTAGTCATTCAAGGACATAAAAAAGGGATGGATGCAGAAAGTTTGAGTGATTATGTCCATACTGCCCTTCCAGGATTTCCTTTTACGGACCACTAATTTTTCCAGTTGAAGCCATAACAAAACAAAATACAGAACAGGGGAGCGCACCACCTCATACAATCAAACATCACAAAATAAAAAAAGAGGGTAGGTTCACACAAAGCACAGGTATAGTCAAATGAAATCAGATCTGATTGGTTTTACATGCTCAGTCCATTTGGACCAGATCTTACAAAATTTGTCTTTTTCAACTTTGAGGGAAAAGATATCTTCTCCATAACATAAATGTCATTGACAATTCCAATCCATTGATCACTGGTGGGTGGTTCTACTTTTAACCATTTCCTCATGACGGATTTCACTTTTTTTTTGCTTGAATCAAGTAAAAAAATCTTGAATTAAGCAAAAAAATCTGCCAGTGGAACAACAATTTCTTGAAATAAGATTTTCCAGATCTATTGTCTAAAAATAAGTTCTTATATCTCACTGAAAAGTTACTCTTCAGGTGATTGTCTTATTTTAAGTGTGATGAGATATTATGACTAGAAATGAGAAAAATACACTTGGTAAGATTTTGATTTTTGCAGTGTTCTTACTGGCTGCCAATAGCATAGCCAGCAGTTTTTTGTCTGATGTTCCATGATTCAAACCATCCTGCTACTTTTATTATAATGGCACAGAGCAGCAGTAACAATGTCCTCTGGGATTAATAAAGTATTCCAGTTCTGATGATCAGAACATTCTTTGTCTTATAATTGTGAGATAGAGATTCTGATTTTACACATCAGTCTGACCTTAAATTCATACATATCTTCTGTTTTTGCTCAGATTCATCACCAGCCCATTTCAGTCTTCACCCATAAAAACCCAGAGCTAATCTTGTGCCAGTTCCCAAATGAATTTTCCCTGTATTTTTAACCTTTCTGAAGTGATTTATCACCATTTTTTCTAATATTATGCTCTGTATATTGCATTTTTTTTTAGTGAAAATGAGGTATTTTCCTATATTCTATACACTAATCCTACAGATGTTCATAAAAGCTCAGATTAAAGTTGAGGGTTATGTTGAAAACTGAAGAAAAAGTGACAATTTTAGTAAAATATATCATTAACCGGTCATCAAACAAGTGTGTCCATCCACTGCCATTGATCAAACTCCATGAATTTTACTGGTGAATCAATGTTGTAGAAGATGATGGTGCTTCCACGGTAACTACGTAGCCTCTGAACATCCCAGTGGGTTATATCTGATGACCATGAAAAGATGATAAACTGTATTTTACACCAATTATTTAGATGTATTGATTGGATTAGTGGATCAGCAGGTATTTAACATTTTAGACCAGTAGACAGTTTTGGTCACCTGTGGATGTTTGGGTCTTTATGGGTTAAATCCTGCTTGAATAAAACCACACTCTGGGCATCGCACACTGAAGATGACTGGTAATATGTGCTGCTCTCCATTGGCCACTGATGGCATTTCTATGGCTCATTACAAGAAGGGCAGAAAGGCTACTGGGAAAGATGGATTCCCCCTGTTGGGTAATTGTCTAACAGAGTGTAGCGCTCACTCAGCTGTTCTGCTTTGTGTTACCCTAGCTGACAGCTCGCCTGGACATACTGGATGAACATCCTTGCTTTGCGCCACCGACGGGCCTGACAGATAGCGTGACGCCGTTCTCCCTGGAGAAGTCGGCCTCTTTCCCTTCTCCAAGTTTGAGAGGTCACGTTCTGGCGTTTAACACCATACTGAGCAGCTCTGGTCAGTACCTGGCGCAACACTCCACCAATGAAGAACCAGCGGATCGCTCAAACTCATACAGCCCGTTCGCTGAAATGGGCACCAGAAGTGATGTTCTGGAGGAACCTGTGGAGTCACTTCACTTTCCCAAAGAGGTCCCCATTCCTTTTGGGGATATTGAAGATATACAGATTTTGATGAAGGTAATACAGTTTGTGCGGGATGTAAAATGGTAAAAGCTAAAACCAATATAATGTAATATTAACCCATAAGGACCCAGTGTGAAATTTGTATCTGTTCCCAAATTATTTTTTTCTCTATATTTAACGGTTCTTAAGTGATTTTTCCCCATTTATAGTTAATATTATCCTCTTTAGTTTGAGTTTTTTCAGTGTAAATTGTGTATTTTCCTATATTTAATTCACTGATCATGTGTACATGGTAGAGAGTAAATTCAAATATTATTTTATCAAAAACAGAGAAAATAGAACAAATAGTGATTTTTTTTTTTTTTTTTAGTAAAACCTATCGCTATTAACTGAAAACAAACCAAGTGTCACTGTCAGTAGTTGCTTTTCCATTGAACATATGCGCAAAACTTTACCGACATTTACTAAATGTCGAAAAAACAGAAGTTTGTAATGTCAGTTTTTCCATTAAATCACAAATGCGATGATTTGTTTTATTATCGCGAGATGACACAAGAAGTCATGCCATAAACATGGTGACGAATGTAAATATCGTGTTGCTTTACAGATATATTCATTATTATGATATATTTACCCCTCTATCCCGTACTAAATTAAAAAATGATGTGGTTTCCTGGTGTGTCCACACATACCGCACCATGTTCCTTTTAAAACTCTTCTTCTTCTCTTGTTGTAACGTCTGTCAACATCTGTTTTTTTAACTCACGTGACTCTAGTTGCAAAAAAAAGTCTTTCCATTGCAGTTTTGCGTAATATACCATTTGCCCTAAGCCCGAAAAACCACCTCTTGCCAGCACAAAAACTTTTAATCGAAAAATTAGAGTTTTGGCGAAATTGTCCTTTTTCCATTAGGTAAATTTTTATGCGCAAGTTATATTTGCACAATTTGAGGGTCAATGGAAAAGCGACTTCTGTTCAAACTCCATGGGTTTTACTGGTGAATCAAACTGTAGAAGATGACTGTGTTTCCACAGTAACTGCGGAGCTTCCGAACGTCCAAATGAGTCATATCTGATGACCATGAAAAGCTGCTAAACTGCATTTTACACCAATTATTTACATTTAGTAGTGGATCAACAGGGCTTAAACAGTTTCAGTAGATGATGGTGGATGTTTGGGTCTTTATGGGTTAAATAAACACGCAGCAGGTTCTAGTGAATAAGTATTATTACCCTTTGAACATCAGTCAAATGTCTCAGTGCTTTATATCAGTGACAAAGCAAAACAAAATAATCAACCATGATCTTTGTTAAAGTCTCATTTCTTAAGGTAACATCTAACCTCTTCCCCACAAAGACATGAGGCTCTGTTCATACATTAGATAAACAAACTTCTAAGCTTATTTGTTTTAAATTCATTTCCACAGCCAATTCGTTACACCTAGCCTCTCTCTCTCCCTCCCTCTCTCTCTCTCTCGAGACCACGGCTTTGTTTGGAATTCGGCCTTACATTCTCTTTTTCTTTCATGAATAACTGTGTTGAATTATCACCCTCAAGGACGAGGAGGCTGGCGTGAAAGAATCGGCAGAAGATGAAGACAAGGAAGCACTGACCTCCGGGAGCAGTTTTGAAAGGACTATCACAGTTGTCAAGGGCAATTCCAGCCTGGGTTTGTGTTAATTTCTTCACGTTCTTTTATTTGTTCTTTCATTTATTTTACCTCCGTTCTCATAGAAGTGTTAATGGGTTTGCGGGACTGAAAGGAATGCTGGCCTTTTACTTCTGTGTCATGTTTTATGAATGCCAGATTTGAAGCAAAATGATAGAAAAGAATTTTTGGCTGTTTTCCCACTCTGAAAGGGTAATTCCATTGCTGCACGGGGCATTTGCATTTCAAAACCTGCCCAAGGGGCTGCTACTGGCTCTGCGAATGCTAAGTTTTAACTTCTAAAACAAATAGGCATTATAAGGGCACCATTTAAAATCCTCAGTGCCACATAGCAAACAGTATCTCTTTTTACTTTTTAGTAATATTGAAGGTACGTATTTGTTCGTCTCCGGAAACTGCTGCCCTGTTAGGTCTTTTTCACAGTTCATTTGACCTCATCATAATGTAAAATTCTCTACTAAACAGAGTGCACATATGCCATGTTATTTGTCTAAGTAACTCCCAGTGCTGTTACATAAGAGGGTTTGAAATTACGGAACATATGGCACAGTGTTGTTAATTCTGAGGTAGTTTTTGCAGATAATGGGAAACAAACTTGAGGTTTAACAGTGTTGTGTGATGTACCTTAAAGGGATGACAGTGAGCGCCGTGAAGGACGGTTTAGGGATGCTGGTCCGCAGCATCATCCACGGTGGATCCATTAGCCGCGATGGACGTCTGGGCGTTGGCGATCTGATCTTGGCCATCAACGGCGAACCCACGGCCAACCTGACCAACGCTCAGGCCCGCGCCATGCTCCGAAGACACTCCCTCATCGGACCAGACCTGGGGTAAGAGACAGCAGAGACCAGCTGCAGCCAAATGACTCCTTATCTGCAGATAGATTTGACAATTATGCAGGAAGTGCATTCATGTGATACTAGTGTCAGTGTGAGGACTAACTGTAATAATTCAACGAGACAAAAAAAAAAAAAATCAGTGTTTACAAATTCCTCGATGATTAATATTCTTAGTGTTGTCAGAATCGTGTTGTGATTATTCTGCCGCCTCTGTATCTTCATACTTGTTGATTTTTGTTCCAGTCAACACTATATTTGCATACCATCTTCTTCAGGTGATAGCTTTGATATGAAATAGGTTAATTCCATGTTAACCTTTTGAGAATTTCCCAGTTCATGTCATGGTTTTTCTTCAAAATTATGTAAAAATTGTCCATTCATAGGACCTTGTAAGTTTCTAACGCTCTATTCCACATACTTTTTAGTGTTTCCTTTTGTCTCACAGCCAAATTTCCTCATAACTATAGGCTCTTATTTCCTATTTTTCACCTTCTTGACTCCCCGATTGTGACCTGGAAATTCATCTCAGTGCGGAGGATGGATGATACACAGCTGCATCCTTTACGGAAATCTTTTCAGTGATTGAACCTGTGATGTAGAAAATCACAGTACACATCTGGATTATACACACCACATCAAGAGCAGTATTAGTAATAGGATAAAAAGTAATAGCATTAATATAAATAATAAGAAAAAGATTTACACATTCAGAAGTTGTATTGCTTATTTTAAATGGTCAATGGTCACCGCCTGGCACATTATGCCATTTTGTGAATTCAGCTATAAGTTAATCATCAACTACTCTACATGAACATCAACCCATATAGAATTTTTCTCGTCATGTAACTTTTCCTAGGTGATTAATCACTGTTTATTTAAATATCTTCTGCATTGTGTTTTTTTTATTTTTAGTGTAAATCTGGTATTTTCCTGCATTTAATTCACTGATCATGAAGAAGTTCATAATGGCTTAGATTAAGGTTTAAGTTTTATATCAGAAACACACAAAACTGAAGAAAAAGTGACTTTTAAAGTAAAATCTATCATTAACTGAACATAAACCAAGTGTCAGCATCCACTGTCATTGATCCAACTCTATGGGTTGTACTGGTGAATTGACGTTGTAGAAGATGACGGTGTTTCCACGGTAACTACAGAGCCTCTGAATGTCCAAACGGGTCATATCTGATGACCACTAAAAGATGACAAACTGCATTTTACACCAGTTCTTTCAACGTATTAATAAATCTAGGGGTTCAGGAGTTATTAAAAGTTTAGATCAAGAGATGGTTTTGGTCGCCAGTGGCTGTTTGGGTTATGAGTTAATCTGACAGACATTACAAACACAGTCATAACCAACTAATATTTAGTACATTTATTAGTTTTTACTGGTTTGGGTTGACATCTGAACTAAACATCCAAGAAAGATTAAGGATAATTTACAAGATGTATCCATGTAAAGAGATGTTTCTGAAAACAGTCAAAAAAACAAAAGTTATTTGTTAGAATCCCCTCCACCAATTGTCACTTTTTAAAGTTTTTTTTTTTTTTCCCCACCAAGAAAAGGCATGACATGAACCAGGAGGCCTGGGTGAGTTAGAAAAGAAATTGCAAGTAGAGAATTTTAGATTCTTTTTATGATAGTATAAAAAAACCCCACATTCTTAATTCTGTACCCAAGGTCTTATGATTGTATTAGAAAAATAAAAGGCAGAGATATTTTGTACTGCTCTCTATCGTAGAACTGCAGAACTTGTAGAGCTTTTGTCAAATCAGGATATTTTGAACCTCAAGGTCTAAGCTCAGTTGTATCAGAAATACTTTAAAAGCGTTAAAAAAAAATGCAAAACTGTTAAACTTGCAACAGGTAAAACCATTACAGGAAAATACTGAAAACTGTGGTGTTTTATCCTTTTAAAAGCAAAAAACAAATAAACTTTAGAATGATACAACTCTACAAATCTCATAAAACACACACACATATAATACTCCAGTACAGAAGAGGGGATTATCCTTAAAGTAAACTGAATGTGGTGTTTTTAAAGTTGTGCTTGCTGTGAACTAAACTGGGCAGTTTGTTAGCTTCGGTGCATAAAAGCCAACTCTTCACATTCTAGATCTGCTTGTACACCTGAGGACGATCTGTGCCCATTTTATGTGTGAGTATGACTAACTTCCACGCTGGTGGTGATCTGGCACGGAGCTGCCATCTTGGTTCTTGGTTTCCTCCCTCTCATTCTCTCCATCTGCTGCTGGGCTTCTTGCAGTCTGTTAGAAAAAGTTTTATCCAGAGCAAGAGTGAAAAAGCGGGCTTTGGCAGCAGAGTTTTGGTGTTGTTGATACTGGTAAAAAAACCAACAGAAAATCAAGGAAGATTTAACATGGATGCACTTTTTTATATCCACGTTGTTCTGTGAAGCGATATTACATTCTAGTATTAACTGTCATATCTAAAAATGTATCCGCAAACATCCTAACATGCATTGTTAGATGAATGATCTGGATAAATCCTAACTGACTGCATCACCTCTCTTGAATTTCTGCTACTAACATGTCTGGCATGGAGCTTATTTTCTGAATATTTCGTGTCATAACCATCACACACTCATGTTTTATATTAACATCAGCAGTTTAAGCCGTGCTGTGTCACTCGCTGCATGTTGTGATGTTCTTCATGGACTGACTCATCTGTTCTATTCTTTCACTGGGATTCATTTTCCTCTCTGTCCACATGCCATCATGTTTCTACACCAAATCAACCCATCTGTTGGAGATCTGTCAGCCTCACTCCCTTGTGTTAATGTGCCCTTCACAATCAGCTTCACTGTGAATTGCTCGGAAATGGGTCTCTAAGTGGTTGTCAGAAGCCGTCAGCTAGTTTTTGCTACCATTCGAAAAGTGAATTAGTGAAATATTAATGAACAATGGATGTGTCACATGCATAGTTGACAGTTGATGAAATTAAACCTGAGAATTATGATTAAGGTAAACAAATCTCTACAACTGTTCATTTTGATCTCAATCTTGTGCTGTCGAATACATTTCCTTGAGGAATTAGAGTAACTATTGAAGTTGATGTAGAGGAAATAAAACAAGGGCCTGAATGTAAATGAGCAGCTTAGAAAGTCAATGAAAACGATGGTAGTCTAAATGTTTTCATATTGTTGCATAAGATGAATGCCAGCTCCTCTCTATTTTTGGCAAATTGCTTAGAAGTTATAGCGGAAGGGGATATAATGCCACTGGGGCAAAAAAAGTGAATTCCAAATTAATTGGTTTGAAACTCATTTGAACCTATGTGTGTCTTTTTTCAGCATTACATATGTCCCAGCAGAATATTTAGAGGAATACAAGGCCAGCCAAGAGCAGGCTAAAGATGATATCTTCACTGAAGAGACTCCGGTCCCAGCTCCACCTTCAAAGTATGTCTTTATAAGCCTTGTAATGCAGTCCCACTCACAACCAGGGGTAGTTCAGCCTGTATGAGGAGGTACTTGTCCATAGTCAGTGTGTTATTACCTGCAGTCAGCACTTTGGAGGAACCGACGGAAAGACACGCATGGAGGCGGCGCAATGTACTGTACTGCACTGAGGGTAATGTGTTTTAAACACAGCTTTACTTTAGATTTTTGATGATGAGCTAAAACCCTGAGCTGCTGTTCAAAGCCACAGGGCTCGGACAAAAACAGCAAGTTTTAAAATCTGTTTAAAATGGAAGTTGACATTTATTTAACTTGATTGTCTTTTCATTCAAAGAAAAATGTAACCACAATGTTTTTGCAGAATAGAATAGAATGCAAGTAGATTTGGCTGTAGCAGGTTGAGTCAAAGCAGTTGCGTTCAATCCGTCGATGGGGCCATGCAGATAAACAGTCTGTGGCCTTTTTTCTTTTCTGACTGGTTACAATATTTATGAAAGAATTAAATAAGGTCCGCACAACCTGTGAGCTCCCAAAAATTTGATGCGTCTGTGTCATCACCTCTTTTTATTCAAGATTTTTTTTTTTTGCTTAATTCAAGCAAAAAAATCTGCCAATGGAACAAGCGATAATTATCTTGAAATAAGATTTTCCAGATCTATTGTCTAAAAATAAGTTCTTATATCTCACTGAAAAGTTACTCTTTAGGTGATTATGTCTTATTTTAAGTGTGATGAGATACTCTGACTAGAAATGAGAAAAATACACTCGGTAAGATTTAGATTTTTTTAAATTTTTTTCCAGTGAACAAATGGATCGTTTACGGTGGAGTACACTTGGAAATTATTCAACGTGAGGGAAGAGATTTGGGTGCATAATCACAGGCGGACTTACTGATTCGTGATACTTAGGCTGTGACTTGGGTTTTACAGATTTATAGATGAAAAACTGGTGACCAAAGTCAAACGCAGCTTTAAGGAGACTGGGGGTTTGCAAACTGCCACCTACAGTATATACAGTTTATAATAATACACTGACTGTGGACAAGAGGCTCATACAACCCATTACAAATGTTAACTGACCCTTTTATGTCCAACTAAACATTTTTTCCTCACTAGAGTATTAATGTGAGTCAGTGACAGTTACTATACCGTTTCCTCTTTAGAGATATTCCTAACCTCCCTGAGCGAGAAGATGGAGAAGGGGAGGAAAGTTCTGCATACAGCAACTGGAACCAACCTAGAAAGTGAGTACTTCCTGTATGTACAATTCTAATGTGAATGTGTGAACCTGGCCGTGACACGGTTGCAGTTCGGCAGTGGGGGAAAAAAAAAAAAACTGTAAAAATCTCGCATGCTGACATTTGTACCTTTGCCAGAGTGGAGCTTTTCAGAGAGCCGGGCAAGTCCCTGGGGATTAGTATCGTCGGTGGCCGAGGGATGGGCAGCCGGCTGAGCAACGGAGAAGTGATGAGAGGCATTTTTATCAAACACATCCTGGAGGACAGTCCAGCTGGACAAAACGGGACCCTGAAGACCGGAGACAGGATTGTGGAGGTAAGGGTTCAGATCACGGAGCCGAGACACCAGATCAATACATCCACAGCTTATTCTTTGGTAGATGTTAACACTTTAACCCCTGACGTGTCTGTGGTGAGCGTTTGAATGTAACATTTATTTTAAATATTCCTAAAAATTCAACCATTTACTCAAAACACAGAGCAGTGAGTGAGACTGATTTGCTACAATAATAGACATTTTTTGGTTCATTTTTTGTTTTTGCTGTTGTTTACAGTGTTGTGGTGTGTTTCCTTTATTTTTATTTTTTTTTACTGTGTTTTTACCGAGTTTTAACCATCTAACTCAGGGGTGTCAAACTCATTCTAGCTCAGGGGCCACATCAAGCCGAATTTGATCTGAAGTGGGCCGGACCAGTGAAATAACATAATATATTTTTTAAAAAAATGTTAACTCCAAACTTTCCTCTATGTTTTAGGGCGAAAAAAGTAAAATTATGCGATGAAAAGGTTTACATCTACCAGCTATCCTTTAAAACAATGTGAACATGAACAAACTGCAATTTCTTAAGAAAACAGTGCAATTTTAACATTATGTCTCAGTTTATCATTTACACATGTAAATTACAACTTACAGATCACAGTGGATCAACAAATACTCAAAACATTTAATAACAGGCAGAATATTGGTAAACTTGCACTTCAGACATTTCAAAATGTTCATATTTGTTCAGGTTATTTGCTTTTTTTTGTGAAATGATTGTTTTAGTGTAAATACAGTAAAATGACATGAAAATGTGTACATGGAGTTGTGAGTATTTATAGGTTATTATAGTATTTTACCGATCTGATCAAATTGAGATTAAATTGGTCTGTATGTGGAACCTGAACTAAATTGATTAATATCTTCAGTGTAATTTTTGCATTTCACAAGTTCATCCCACGGGCCAGACTGGACCCTTTGGTGGGCCGGATTTGGCCCCCGGGCCGCATGTTTGAGACCTCTGATTTAACCGCGTTTTGGAGTTCAACCAGGTGCCAAAAAGCAGCTGAACTGATTTAGAAAAAAAGAGCTCTGAAACAAAAACTCCTGGGCCCAAATTCAAATACTTATTGTTCAGTGTGTTCCAGTTCACAGTTCATGTTCGACATCCTAAATCTCTTATTGACATACATTCTGAGTGTCTTCTTTAGTAAAAACCTGTCAAATTCAATTCCTCTTTTTGTTTTTCTGTTATTCCACCCTGTTTTGACCCTACAACACACAGTAAAACAAAACCACTGAACAATGAACAATGTCGCAGGGGTTAAAGGGTTAAAATTAGGAGCAGTCTTTGTTGTTGTTTTTTCTTTAATATACGCCTTTGTCAGGTGGATGGAGTAGATCTGAGAGATGCTAGTCATGAGGAGGCAGTCGAAGCCATACGCAGGGCTGGAAACCCCGTCTCCTTCTTGGTCCAGAGCATCATCCACAGACCCAGGGTAAACCAGCATCCCTTGCATCTCCCACTTCATCTAAAGCTCAGCTTCTTCTCTCGACATTTTGTTCTCCATTTACAGCTCAACGCTTATCCACAGGCCAATGAGGGCACTTTCAAAACTAAAAACGTACACTACGCAAACCCTGTTTTACATCTTGAAATCTTTTATGAGCGCAACAACAAACCCTGCACGGCATATTAAATATATTTGCAATTTTTATCTTCAAAGTGGGATGCTCATTGAAAATCACCGCGTCAACAACACCGTTTGTTGTCTGAAAGTGCCCTCAGGCTTTTTAAGGCATGACTAAGTAGTTTCCAGCTGGGGCTCTTACTGGCGTGGCTCCAGTTTCAGATCTCTGATTGTCACTCACTCTTCACACATTGTTACCTACCACATATTCCCACAAGGTTTCCGGAGAAAAAAAATCTGGTTGCTTATTAAACAGCTCATCACAGAGGAAAAGCAAACTCAATTATTGCCAGCAATTCATGTTCGATGGAAACCCATTTGTCAGTTTGATGAAAAAATATCCAAAATAATGGCTTAATATATAAATACAATGACACAGTCTTGCAAATGAATGTCTAATTTTGAGGTAATGAGTAATTATTTTGAGATATGAAGTCATAATTTGGAGGAAGTGTCTCATTATTTTACAAGGGGGCATATTGTTCCCATTTTTTAACAAGCTAATGAGGGTATTTTATATCCAAAAGCAAGCTAAAAAATGCCACAACATTAAAATACACACCTTCCTCCTGCAGTTCTATCCTGCCCAAAAAACTATGAATATGACCCGACACTGTTTTACGTCGCTGTGGAAATGAGAAGCCGTTTTTACGAGCTTCGACATTCAAATCTTAACCGTGATTTACAGTAATTACAGCTGTAAATCGCATGTTCTATGTCACAGCCCAAAAAACAGTCATGTATCGCCATGGATACCATCACATAGACACATCTTAAAGTGCCAGGATGGTTTTGCCACGCTTGTGATAATATAACTTCAGAAAATCCAGAAGTCTCATTTCAGTTATATGAAAACAGGATGTGTAACTTTCAGTGTTTTGATAGTTTGAGCATATTTGTTTTAGATGTGAGGACCTTATTTGTCACAATGTGGACTATTTAAAATACAAAATAAGTGTTCAGAGATGCTAAATAATAGCTCTTTTTTTCCCCACATCAAAAACATACACAGGTTGTGGTCTGTTTTGTATGTCTTAGGTCTTGGTTACAGTTATTTCTCATATGCTGTGGCATCATCATCATTATGACATCACTCTGTAACATGTTAACCATTTAAATCCTTCAGGCCTGAATGCAATGAGAACTTCAAATAAACAGCACAAATTACTTTATTGTATGCAAACAATGGAGTTAGTTTAGTATGCTAGCATAACATTTCATTTATTTGTTAATTTGTCTCAAACTTGGAAGTTAAAAAAAAACAAAACAATAAATGCTAAAAGTCAATTGTGTATGCACCCATCAGTGGTCATTAATCACAGAAAAATTAATGAAATACAATAAATTTAACATAAATGTACGTATGAATCAACTCAAACACAGTTTTAGAAGGGACAAAAAGAAACCAACGCTTATCTAGTCCTGCCCCTCCCTTACTTTCAGTGTCAGATTCATAACCAAATATATTTCCCCCACTGGCTATTTATCATATTAAATTAGAGAACAAGGAATAACTAGTCATAGCACCTTTGTATTGGTTGCATCACCATTCTGCCAGAAATCAAAAATAGACAAATAAAGACTAAACTATAATGGGTATACTTCATAAACCCCAAACTACACAGAAACCCATCAAAAATATCTCCCATTACACGTAACAAAATATGAAAGTGGTCTGATTACTCAGTGTATTTGTATGAGTCGATTAACATGAACTCATCTAATGACATACTTTGTTGACCATGAAAAATGAGATTAAAGTTCCTTTTGCCTCAGTTTTAAACATTAAAAATCATATGAATTCTTCACATTAATAACATAAATGGGTTATACAATATTATACTACAGTGGTGACAATGGGCTTCCATACCACTGATTCATTTTAGTTACACTTATGTCATTAGTTGCTTATTTGAGAAAGAATCAATTATTGTGAGAAACTAAATCATTATTTTGAGCTCTATCAGTATTTGTAGTTACCATTTTAAGATGCTGTGTTATTATTTGTGGTCCATTTTCTTTATCAGTTGAGAAAATAGGTTTCCACTGCATTGATAGTGCTTCATTTTTAGCAACAGCTACTTCAAATATCTCTGTTCCTCCACACTGCTTTCTCAGCCTGAGTCAATATATAGCCCAGCTCCATCGCCTGCAGTAGAAAAACACTTCACCGCTTTCACATGCATGCCACATCCCACATGTCAGGTAATCTGTCTTTCCCTTTTTGTCTCTTATTTCTGTTGCATCAGCTATCCATCACCCTTAATCTTTTCTGCATTATCTCCCTACCGCCTCCTCTTCCTTTATATCTTCTTTTAAAGTGCATTTTTGACTTTGAAATAAAGACAAACTGGAATTGGAGGTTCCTTCTGGGAGGAAAAAAGTGGTTATTTTACATTCAGACGTCCCGTTCTGCGTTCAGTCGCAGTGTAAAATAATGGTTACAATAACACAACCCGCTGTGTTGTTTTTTTAATCACATGGGTCAACAAGTAGTAATGTCGGTTTTTGTCAGAAAGCCTATATCCTATGGCAGTTTAACGAGGTTTGCAAATTTCACTGCTAAAGGCACCAATCATCAGCTACACAATGGGAAAACAAAAGAGGAAATTATTCACAATCACAATCAATAAGAAGGAATGGTACGGATTGCGAAGGCATCTTTTCAGTTTAGGTGAAATTCAAACAAATAGGCTGATCAGTCACTTTGATACGTCTCGGTGCTACAGGCAGGTCAGTAGTGTTTTTAATGCAGCCACTGGTAGCCACCCAGAGAGTTTAATAATAGTATATCCATGCTGCTCTCCTTTAAGTTTCAGATCCGTCTCTTGTAAGCAGTGAATAATCTCAAAGTAGCCCCGAGGAATCTTTGAAACATTTTGTTAAACTATTTCAGAGAAAGAGGCTTTGCTCTGATTTTTTTTGTGACTGTGGAGGAAACGGCTGTCCTCAAGGAAAGCGCTTTCTTTAATGGTTACTCATTTAAATAAAAACCGGAGGTGTTTCTGTCCTCCATATACTCCTCGTTTTTTTTTTTTTTTTTTTTTGTTCCCCTCCTCCTCCCAGATGGCCTCTGATTCAATTTTGTCAGAAAGGCTCAGCTGTCATATTAAATATTCGTCATGTTGTCAGCTTGTTGGTGCTGTGTGTTGCTTTTAGAAGCCGCCCCTGCCCTTTCTGCAGCTAAATAGCCACCGTGGGTCACGCCTTTGCTGCACTAATCAAACCTACTTAGCACCCGCCCTCCCTCAGGTTAGAAAGCTACCCTCTGTCTGTGTCGGCCTCCCGTTGCCTTTCACTTGACCTGTACTCTTCTGACTTGTGCAAATTGTTTTAACAATGTGCGGCACTGCATGACTGAAGGGGGGGATGAAAGAGAGGCTGCAAGTGTGTGTTTGTGTGCATGTATGGACTTAGTTAAGACTCTTAGGGAAGTTTGTGTTCATGTTTACCGCACTGGGACATCTCAGAATATGGGATGTGTCAGGGTTCGTACGGGTGCTTGAAATCCTTGAAAATGCTTGAATTTCAATGTTGTGTTTTCAAGGTTTGAAAAGTGCTTGAATTTTTTTAAGTGCTTGCAATTATAACTGATTTATTTATTTACTGTACTTTATTTTTAATATTAACCCATAAAGACCCAAACATCCATCACCGATCAAAACCATCTACTGATCTAAACCGTTTATAACCTGTTGATCCACTAACCCTATCAGTACATGTAAATAATTGGTGTAAAAGGCAGTTCGTCATCTTTTCATGGTCATCAGAAATGACCCATTTGGACATTCAGAGGCTCCGTAGTTACCATGGAAACACCGTCATCTTCGACAACATTGATTCACCAGTAAAACCCATGGAGTTGACAAATGACAGTGGATGGAGAGGCTTGGTTTAAGTTCAGTTAATGATAGATTTGACTAAAAGTCACTTTTTCTGCAGTTTTCTCTGTTTTTGATATAAAACCCCTCAACTTTAATCTCAGTTTTTATGAAATTTTTTTATGATCAGCAAATGAAATATGGGAAAGTACGTGATGTGTAGTGATAAAAAGCAAAAGACACAGGACAATATTTTAATAAATGTTGATAAATCAAGTGAAGGTTAAATATAGTGAAAATTTCATTTGGGAACTGACAAGTCGCACTGGGTCTTTATGGGTTTACTCTGCCAGGTTATATGCCAAGCCAAAGCTACTTGCAAAGAGGTGATACATTTTGGAAAAATAAAACTATGTCAAAAAAAGAAAATTAGCAGGTGCTCTCAGGTCGACTCCAGGTACATTTTTATCTTAATCTTTGGCTCGGCCCGAATGTGCCTGAAGAACGCCGAGTGGCTTCCCATTTGTTGGATAAAACTTTGTGTTCTTCTAAACTTTTTGCTATTATGAGACTGAATTTTAGATGTGTATAGCACAATACAATGTAAATCATTGTGATAAAAAGTGAAAAAAGTAATCATGAGTCTATGTTTTCCTGTAGATATGTATTTTACCCCAGCGATAAGGTGCTGTGGAAAAATTTACAAATGACCCTTAAAAGTGCTTGAATTTGACCTTGAAAAATGTGTGCGAACCCTGAAATGATGATACTTTGCAGATTTCTTCACATTTCAAGTCATGACTAATTGATAAACAAAGCAGAATTTATCTTATTTGCAGTTATAGCTAAGAGTTTCCTCAATTGCATGGATTACAACCCCGCTGTGGTAAACCTCTGCAGCCGGATGCCACATGAATTTATTATCCTAAACTATGTTCTATTTTCACTCCTGTATGTGTGCACTTTAATGTAAATGAATTCCCAGTCTGAGTCTACACTTTCCCACCTCTGTTAGCATATGTTGCCTTTATTTATATCACTCCTGTGCTTTTCCGTGTCCCTCGCTGCAAGAAAACATCAAAATCTAGAGTAGTAGCTTTTACTCTCAAGTGCATTTTGTCTTCCTCCTGTTGCCAGCTATGAAGAGCCATTTTCCCCCCAATTATCCCTGAAATATTGCTACAACTTTCTCACTGCCAGTGTAAAGAAGTCAACTTGACAAATGCCATTATGTGAACCACCATAAAGTGCAGTATACTTTCTCACAATGCAAGGCTTTCTGGCAAAACATTTGAAGCGCAATCATTGGATAGAGACGGTCAAGTCTTGGATAGACATGTATTGCTGGAGAGGCTTTTTCACTCAGTGCCAGTGCATCTGTTTTAGTTCTTAGTCTGATGTGGCTGAGACTCATCATATATAAGCTTGCAAAACTTGTAAACAAAAAGTTTTTCATTAAGGGAAAATCAGATATCTGTTAAGCTTTAAAATTAATGTGTAAAGCAGATGGCATCTTATGGCAACATATGGCGCAGGAGTGGTTTTAGTAATTCAGAACACTTTGTTTTAACTTGTTAATATTTTTGGGGTGACTGTCCTCACATTACATTGCATTATGATACAGTATCCTTCATCATCTGTTGACTCTGGAGTAAATATTATGAATTTCCTCTTCTTATGTGACATATATTAATGTGAAATTCCTTATTGTAAGCGTCTGATCCGTAGTAGAGTTATTTACTTTCATGTCTGTCTTGTACAACAGTCATCGATAACAGACTCCGGCGAGGAGCGAGCTGCAGCTGCAACAAGGGACAACAAGGACAAGGTTGGTCTTTTCAATTATCCTCCTCTGACAGCTTGTATTAACGTTTTATATTTGTAGTTTCACATTCAAAGTGTCACCTCCCTCAATAGGAACCATGTTTGAAAGACGAGGATATTTCAAACCAAAATTCACTGCAAACAATGGGGTTTTTTAGAGGCCATGTACTGCTGAGTGAATGTATTGTCAGGGTAACAGTGGTATATGTCAAAGTGATGTCAATAGATCTAGTTTTCTGTCAGAAATGTGTTGTCTTCTAAAGTTGTTGCCGTTTGTCTCTTCTCTGTAGGAGGGTGACAGTCACAGTAGACTTTTCCTCCGCCTCTCCCCAACTAACCCTTTCACTCCTACCCCGTTTAAGGTTTGTGGGTCTCTGTGTTGTGCTTTTCACTTTCCTTTTCTGTGTATGCATGTACAGGTATGTATGATACAGCTCATACAATGACTTTATCCTAATATTCTGCACATGCATACACATATACATGTCATAACATCTCCCTCTGTCTCGACGACCTCTTGCATTTTGTGGAATCAGTATGTTTTGTTATCTTTTCTGTTCTATGTCCTCTGATTTGTGTCTTACTTTAAAACATGATCAGTCAGAATTCATTCCAAATTTGGATGAAAGCGCTTTTGCTTGGGATGAAATCTGTAGACTGGCTTCGTATCAAAACGCTGTAATTAACAGCATTAATGTGTGGTTAGCAGGTAAGTATAAATGCACCTAATGCTGAAATATTCAAGCATAATTTCAGTTTGCATCTTAAAGGGGCTGATTAAAATGAATCAGTTGGAGTCTCTGGCATCTACGTAGAGCCATTCATCAAATTTTATGTTATTAATTTATTTCTCATCTTAGAACTAACATATTCTGCAAAATCTAGTGGGGCTGGTGATGTAAACTGAGCAAAGGGCTTCTGTTGATTCCATCAACAGCTCTTAAGGGCCCTCCTATCCCTGTACGCCTTCAAAGTTGATTCCAACTTTAATGCAGAATCGTTCTCTTTACCTTCCACTAATGACAATTTTCCGACTCCATCTGTGGCGTGACAGCCGGCGAAGCGTGAAGCGGCGAAGGCATCTCCCACCAGCGCTGTCCTCCCCCTGCCAGTGGTGCCCCATGTGGGAGAGACTGATACAGACACACTGACAGAGATTCCTGGCAGGCCTACTGAGGCAGAGGAGGAGAAGGAGGAGGAGGAAGAGGAAGAGGATGAGTTTGGATACAACTGGAGTGAGTTTCATTTCTCTGTGTAAGGGTGTGATCACATTTTGTTAACTACAGTAAAAAGGTCAAAAAGGTTATATTGGCCTCTTATGGCTGTCATTTATTAACCAAGGCTCATTTTAAGAGTTAATGAACCTATTGCAAGTGCTTACATGAGAAATTCAAGGTTTTGCAACATATAAAGTTAAATAAAATCGACTGAGTCATGCATTATCATTAAACCACCACTAGAGGTTGTCCAAGTTACACATTAGCCCTTCTTTGCCCGTGAATCTGTCTTGGATCTGTATTATAAAAGAGTAGTAATTCACATTCTTTAGGTGGTTGCGCCTCAGCAAAACCTGAAGGACTCAATGTCCCAATTAATCTATTAGCAGCCTGCAGGCGGAGTAATGCGAACTGTCGGATACACTCACAGCTTCAAGGAGAACGGGTCACATTCAGTCACATTCAACTCAGGCAACCAGCATAAAGGACAGATTTCCAACCTACGCACAACTGGGACTGTGTTGAGTTGTGTGTGTGTGTTGGAGAGTGTGCCCATCCTGCGGGGATAAGATTGATGAGGTTGGGCCTGGGGAGGTGAGTTGTGGAGATTAGTACAGGACTGATGGTTCAACAGTGGCAGGGAGCCCAGAACAACAGGAGCCCATTGGTCTGAACAGCAGCTATCTAACACACCAGAGACAGCAGGGAGAAAGACAAAAAGCTGGAGTGAGAAAGGGAAGGATAATAATAGAGACGAGACTGAGACAAAGAGACGAAAAGGTAAACGTTGAACAAATTCAGCAGTTTGACATTTGAAAGTTTTACCATTTCCTGTTCATGCATGCATGCATCTTTAAAAAAAATCCAAACCCCTGAGTCTATTTTGAGCGGCGTAACATGAACGGAGATAGAACCAGATTTAAGACACAACCTGGCACGGCTGAGCAGTATTGTCAGCTTACATCTGTCTGCCATGACTTCACCTGCCTCTTTTAGAGAACATAATCCAGCGCTATGGCAGCCTCCCAGGTGTTCTACACATGATCGAGCTGGAGAAAGGCAAGACGGGCCTGGGTCTCAGCCTGGCGGGGAACAGGGACCGCTCACGCATGAGTGTGTTCGTTGTGGGAATAGACCCTAGCGGGGCGGCCGGTCGGGATGGACGCATGGTTGTTGGGGATGAGCTGCTCGAGGTATATGTATTGATTATACAATAAGAAAACTTAACATCCAACCAGAGTGGAATGAATATTAAATTAGTGCCTACATGATAGATTATACACTGTAATAACTCTACTTTTATGTCCTTTCAGATCAATGGGCAGGTCCTTTATGGGCACAGTCACCAGAATGCGTCCTCCATCATAAAGAGCTCTCCATCCAAAGTCAAAATCATCTTTATCAGGTAAAAAAATACACAAGGGCACACATGGCAACTTTGAGACATCTTTGCTGAAAGAACTCTGACCTAGAAAAGTTCAAGAGCGTAATGTATTTCAGAATCCAACAGAGGGAGCTATTGTAATTCAGCAGAATGACACATATCTAGTAGTTACAGACTCCACAAGACCCTCTTATACTCAGGTGCTCCCAGTGCCCACAGCTCCATCTGTGTTGTCATGACAATACTGTACAACACTTATAGCTATACATACATTCTATACATCCACGTAACTAGATCATCGGTTAAAGGCTCAGAAAATGGAACACAATCGACAAAAGTAAATAATTAAAAACCAAGGTAACAGTCTGCGACCAGTGTATGTCATGAATAATTTAATAAAACCACAGACCATAAAAGCATTGATTTAGCAAGTGACCACGAACAGGAATAAACATTCAGATGTGTAAACCTTATAATAGGGTTAATGAGTTCAAATACCCGTAATTGTAACAGGGCATTAAATTGTGCACAAAGGTTTATGGCTGAGAAGTTTCTGGTGTTCATGTGTGTTGTTAATTTGCAATTTTTGTTTTTGTTTACGTCGCTTGTAATATAGCAGGTGCCTTTGTTAGTGAGACGCAGGTCTACATACTTACTATAATTGTGTATCTAGTAACAAGTGTATGTGTGTATATAAGCAAAAATGTCAATAAATATGTCGTTTAAAAAAATAACAGACCAATGAGACAAACTTTGCAGCGCTAACACGAAGCACATCCAATAGTACAAGGATTATTATTCCAACACTAAAACTCACTCAACAGCAAAACTAAATTGCTGCATTATGAAGCAGTGATTACAAATTTTGTCTTTGCCGTTTTCTGATCATAACTTGCTTTTATTTGAATGGAGCTTCTGCTATCGACTAATATATTTTGTGTCACACCGAAATGATTCAACTGGAAACAAATGGCCCAGGGTTTAGCAGGTTAAACATTTAGTAGTTTCAAAGTAACGTATTTGCTAAATTTACTCTACTTCACTGATTGAAGCTGAGGTGGACATTTGACGCTAACATACTAAATTAACCCTTTATCATGTTCCATCAGACGTGTTTAAACGTCTCCAAACCGTCTCTGTCAGAATCATACTTAACCTTCTACTTAACTTGCATCCTTTTCCTGACCCCCTGAATAAACACTGTGATCAGCGTGCGTAAATCTTACTTTGGGACAGCAGAGCAACGATTTACTTGAGTTATGACTCTGTGGAACAGGAACACCGAGGCGCTGAACCAGATGGCTGTGGGACCGGTGAGAGAACACGAGGGAGACACAGTGGAGCCCCACGCTGAGGTACAACAACGCTGATGGCCACACACACACACACACACTCTCCACGCATGCACAAGTGCTTCAGCAGACAAACACGATGCAAATGGCAGAGTGAATCTCCAGCTGTGGCAGCCTCTTAAGCCAGTATTAGGGGCAGCCACAGGTCCCTACGCGTTGCCATGGTAATACTATGTGATGCTTGTAGCAATATACACATGCTATACATCCATGTAACAGGAGAACATTAGTTAAAACCTCAAACAAAACCTATTGTCTAACAACAGAAGACAATCCAAACAGGCATGTAAATGAGCAAATACAGTCACGGAAAAAATGATTAGACCATCAAAAGTCATCAAAAACAATGGTTATGCAATCAAGTACTAACTCCTGTGTGTGTCATGTGACTAAAACAGAGAAAAGAAAACATGGAATGCCTAAAAGCACTATTTTTGTCAGTACAGTGCCATAGGTATTGATGTAAGAACTGAAGTGATTTTGGTTATCAAGAAAACATGGAAAATGGCTAGATATCAGCTCTTAAATTAAACTCTTATGAGCTATTTTTGTTATCATTATATTTGTCCAAATGTACCTTTAGTTGTACCAGGCATTAAAATGAAGAAATTGAACAAGGGTGGTCTAATAATTTTTTCTGCAACTGTCTGAGACCAGTGTATGTTATGAATAATTCCATAAAACAGACTAATGAGACAAACTGTGCAGCGCTAAGTTAACACTAACCACATCCAACAGTACAAGGATTATTTCTCTACCAATAAAACTCACTGATCAAGACAAAGAAGAGCAAAAATAAAAGGTCGCATTATGACATAATGACAAATTTTGTCTTAACTTTGCTGTTGTCTGAGCATAAATTGGTTTATATGAATGAAACTTCGGCTCGTGGCTAATCCACTATTTTGAGCTATATTGAAATGATTGGCTGGAAACAAATGACTCAACAAGACACTATTCATTAGTTGTGTATAGCAACATAATTACGCCTACCTCTACCTTTTAACCTCATATCATTAGGTTTCTATTCTGTATCTTGTCGTGCAAGTTTGCTGCTAAAAATCTTTCATGCGGTCGGGGTATTTTCAGGCTCCCATGCTTGTGTGTATCTCCCCAGACACTCAAAAACCACAAACAGCGGTGCAGACACACACTACTGTACTCCCATCAGGCATCCACACCAGTTATTTACTTCATACTGATTGCAGCCTGTTTCCTTACAGCATGAACCAGCTACTGCCAATGGTGATGCTGATGCATTAAAACATGTCCATCACATCGAAAAGGTGAGACTCACTGAACCCTCCTGCACATGCACTTAGGACAATTATGTTATTTTGAGCCATCGTAGACCATAATAATGAAGAGACGGTCCACGGGGTATGACAGAGGAAGAAGAGGAGACTGTGGAGCAGTCAAGTGTGATGAACTGACAAGACAAAGAAGACAGGAAATTGTCAAAAAAAAAAAAGAAGAATGACATAAAAGAGTGAGGGAAAGGAAGAGGAAGTGTTCCAGAGGGGCACAAAGGCTCAGTTTACCCAATCCAGGAAAAAAAAAACTACTCCCTGTTTTGTCTGCTGCCTAGACATGTAGATATTTGTCAGAGCTTTGAGATTTCAGCTATTTAACTATTCTCCGAGCTCAGAAAATAGTTCACCAGAGCTCACTCCATTGTATTGAGGCGGCAGCGGTAGTCTGACAGGTTTACAGCCTAAAACCACAGCAAATAAAACTGAAACTCCTCAGCTGCTGCAAGAGGTCAGACGCTTAGAGTCTTTGTGATTTAGGTGAACGGATACTTTAAGGAGAAATGTAGTGTGTGAGATAAAACTAGTCAGAAAGAAGATAAAAAACTGACTAAGAGCCTTTACTTAAAAGCTCAAGCACCAGGATAGGTACCCCAGCTGGGACTGTCCATATGGTATGTGAGGCAACATGGGATGACAGTTTAAATACAGCAGCATCTGTGTTGCTCATTAAAACAAATACACAAACCCAGAAGGCCTCTCAGTGCATGAAAATGAGAAATGCAAAGGACGCGAGGTGAAGCAGGAGCTAATTATTATTCTTTAACAGGATGACGGCGGACCTGGCATCACCTTTGTAGAGGGGAACACTGAGAGCGGAGTGGAGATTGAAAGTATATCTGAAGTGAAAGGACACACCGGAAAGGTAGATGGTATCCTGCAGCTGTGGTCCTGCTTCTCTGCCTCCATCATCATTATTCATTTATACATATAGTCGTGACAGTGTTTATTATATAGCCACATAGATGGTAGAGGTTTCTATTATTGGTACAGACAGTTACAGTTGTAGTATATCCACTGTTAGTACTTGTATTTGTAGTACCGTAGTAGAACTAGTAGTAATGGATATTTGTTCTAGCTATTGGTAATTATACTAGCACCAACTGTTCTAGTTTTTAACAGTTCTACAGGGTTCCTGTGAGGTGTTAAAAAGTCTTGAATTTACAAATCTGCATCTAATACCTTTAAAAAAAAAGTCTTTAAAAAGGTATTGAATTTGATACAGTAGGTCTTAAGTTATGTTGCTATGAACTTGGTGGCTGTATTGTGATTAAATGTGTCTGTAGTTCCACTTGTTCCAACCCGACTATTTATATTGAAATGAGGAAACAATTATCGCAAACTTTGCAACGCCCGGTGAGTAATGACTCTGAACAGTGGGAATCGAGGCGTTGGAGTAAATAAATACATTTTCCTAAATTGTAGTCTCAAATTTTTGCCAGTACAGCTGTGAAATAGGCATTTAATTCTGTTCCAAGTAGTCTTAAAAAGGTCTGAACTCTCATTGTCTTTGGGGCGGCTGTGGCTCAGTTGGTAGAGCGGATCGTCCAGTGACTGAAGGGTCGGCGGTTCGAGTCCTGGCTCTGACTGTCCACATGTCGAAGTGTCCTTGGGCAAGACACTGAACCCTAAATTGCTCCCAGTGGGTCTGGCAGCACCTTGCATGGCAGCTGCCGCCCACTGGTGTGTGTGTGTGTGTGTGTGCGTGCGTGCGTGCGAGAATGGGTGAATGTGAGGCGCTATAGAAGTGCAGTCCATTTACCATTCTTTATGGCAGTGACAATAAACCGAAACTTTAAGTCTTAAATTTAACTTGTTCAGTGCATCTATGTGTTATTACCCCCCCATCACTCTCTTTCTCTTCCTTTAACCCTCTCTCTTTAACCACAACTGGTAAAGGCAGACGTCCATCCTCCAGGAGTCGGGGTCTGCCCGAGATTTCTGCCTGTTAAAAGGAAGTTTTTCTTCGCCACTGTCACCAAATGTTTGCTCCTAGAGGCTTCTGTTGGGTTTCTGTAAATTGACTTAAGAGTCTGTTTTCGACCAGCTCTATATGTAAAGTGTCTTTGGAACTTTTGTTATGATTTGGCGCTATATAAGTGTTCTAGCTCTGCAGTATTACACATTTGATTTCAATGTGTTCCTTACAGGAGGGCTGCATCAAAGCAGGTGACAAACTGTTAGCAGTGAATGGTGAATCAGTCCTGGGATACTCTGTGGAAAAAGTATGCTTCAAGATATTTACTGTAGTTGTTTGCTCATGTAGGCTTCAAAGTGAAAATGCAACTACTTGCGAGCAGTAGTATTGCATAGAAAACAGCCACAGCTTCAATGTAAAGTCTGAGTCTGATTAGTAATTTTGATGTCTTTTAGGTCAGTTCTCTTCTGAGAAATACCAAAGGTCCAGTGAAGCTAACCTACTCTACAACAGAGACCCCTTCCTTCTCCTCTCCGCAGTCAACCAGCCAAGACAGATGTAGCTCAGACGGAGTCCACACCAGTCTACCCAGCATTTCTACCAGCATCCTATCTACCTTGAGTCAACCAGAGGCAGAAGTGGTCACAAGTGAGTCATCTTAGGTGCAACAGTTTTATTGCTTTAACCCATAAAGACCCAAACATCCACCGCCAACCAAAAGAATCTACTGATCTAACACCTGTTGATCCACTAATCCTATCAATACATGTAAATAATTGCAGTAAAATGCAGTTTGTCATCATTTCATTGTCAACAGATGTGACCCATTTGGACATTCAGAGCCTCTGTAGTTACCATGGAAACACCGTCATCTTCTACAACATTAGCTCTCCCGTAAAATCCACAGTTTGATAAATGACAGCAGTTGGAGACTTTTTATGTTCAGTTCATGATATATATGATATTGCTGAAGTCATTTTTCCCCATAGTGATTACACACACACGTATGTATGTGTATATATATATATATACATATATATACATATATATGTGTAACAACCACTAAGATGCCATTACTTTGTACATTTCATCTATGAGGGCTGGGTGATCTGGACAAAAAGTCACATGATGGTAGATTCACAATCCACTACCTGGATTTCACTTAAATTTTCACTTAACAGGGTTTTATCAGACTTTTTGTTGGTATCTGACTATAAAATTCTGCAGCTTTTTAATATTTACAATCATAATATTGCAGTTTTAGATGTTAGGAGATACAAAGACAAGACAAACATGTTCACTGATCAAAGACCTAAAAGACCAAAACATCCACTGACCTAAAATGCTTAATAACTGACAAACCACTAATCCCATCAACACATGTAAATAATTGAAGTACAGTTTGTCATATTTTCATGGCCATCAGATATGACCCATTTGGATGTTCAGAGGCTCCGCAGTGAACGTGGAAACACTGTCATTTTCTACAACATTGATCCACCAGTCAAACCCAAGTAGTTTGGTAAATCACAGTGGATGGAGACGTGGTTTCATGTCCAGTCAATGATATATTTTGTTGAAAAATTTTGTCTCTTTTCCCTAATTTTTTTCTGATTTAATCTAATAACTTTTGAATTTACTCTTTTATACTATAATAAATGCTGATAATCGCTTGGGAAAGACATAATAATTTGGAAGTTCTGACAAAAACACTCTTTATGGGTTAATTCTAGACTGATCCATCACAGTAGACCACTGATTCCATAACCCCATGCACTGCTTTCAAACAGTTTAGGTGTTACATATTATTAAACTGTACCTTACTCTTTGCTTTCTTTCTTCGAGGTCTGAGTCGCTCATCCACCCCTTCCACATTGACCTGTGACCCGGCGACCTGTCCCATCATCCCTGGCTGCGAGACCACCATCGACATCTCCAAGGGCCGCACTGGCCTGGGCCTCAGCATCGTGGGGGGCTGTGACACCCTCCTGGTAGGAAACAAAACAAACGAATACAGATCTGCTAATGAGCCTGTATCACTTCACCAAAGAGCTTCTCTACTGTTATTGTCAGGAAGCTTCAAAACACGCCCAGACTTCATTACTACCTAGTTGTCATGGCAGTTAAAAATGTACTGTAAATTTGCAATAATTTACAGTCACGCATGACTAATAATACAGTTGCTTGACATTTTAAGTCGCCACTCACGATGCCACCCACTTTGCTTCTTTGGTGGTGGTGTAACACAGGTTTGAAATAACCGTGGCAGCTTAGGAATGTAGGAAATGATGTTGTCAGAGTCTTCCTCCTCCTCCTGCCCTTCTCCCCTTCTCAGCCCATCCATTCTGTCTGCTCAGTCAGGCTTGGGGGAACAGCTCTTTGTCTGGCCTCAGCCACAGCAGACAATATCCCGCTCTGGAATGTAACCTCTGAACCCAAATGACACCAACACTGAAAAACACCAAGACAAACACTGGAAGTCAGAAATGTAACATGTATCTAGTACTAGTTACCTTCCTACTAACCTAACACTTAGGCTGTGCAACATATTAAAAGAAGAAATGGTCAAATATACTAACGCAAGAAAGAAATTGTGCTTTTATTACAGTAGTTTCTAGTCTTATTTGACTAAAAACAGGTAAAACTAATGATATTCTTATCCTCTGCCATAATTTGTGTCTAATTCTAATACGCAATAATGAACATGTTAATATGCTAGCTTTGTCACTGGTAGCATGGTGATGCTAACATTTAGCCTGTTTGTCTCTTTGCCAATATCATTTAAAGGATTCCCACATGGCATTTTATTTTACGGTTAAGTCATTTTTACTCTGTGCTGTCATTTCTACCCCCTAAACAAAATGAAAAATACATAAATATAGCTAAATACTTGCCTAAAGGAGAAAGAGGTCCATGTGAACATCAACTGAAATAAGCACTTCCTAATTTATTTGTCATTATGTATATATTAGTGTACATATAAATATAAATACTTGAAAAAGTATCCTAAGCTATCACTTGGGTTTAGTGCTAATTAGCAATAATGAATATGGTAAACAGTTTGCATGCTAGCTTTGTCACTGGTAGCATGATGATGCTAACATTTAGCCTGTTTGTTTCTTTGCCAATATAATTTACGCATTCCCACATGGCATTTTATTTTACGTTTTAGTCATTTTTACTCTAATTGTGCTGTCATTTCTACCCCCTAAACAAAATGAAAAATACACAAATATAGCTAAATACTTGCCTAAAGGAGACAGAGGTTCACGTGAACATCAACTGAAATAAGCAGTTCCTAATTTATTTGTCATTATTTATGTATTAATGTACATATAAATACCTGAAAAAGTATCCTGAGTAATCACTTGCATTTAGTGCTAATTAACAATAATGAACATGCTAAACAGTTTGCATGCTAACTTTGTCCCTGGTAGCATATTAGCATGATGATGATGCTAACATTTAGCTTAAAGTTGTTTTAAATTTTAATCTATTTTTGCTGTTTGTTTTAATTACCTGAAAAAGTATCCTCAGCACGAACTTGTTTAGTGCTAATTAGCGGATGGCAGTTAATGAACATGGGAAACCTGCTAGAGCTAACATGTTAGCATGCCGATGTTAGCATTTAGCTCCAAGTTCTACTTTGTTTTTTTTTTATCTCATGTAATTTAAACTTTCCTACAATGTACTTTATTTTTCCTCTATCTGCAGTGTCATTTGCCCCTGGTTAACTTTTGCTTTACTGCCTTGCTCCTCAACCCTGGTCCTGGAGAGCCACTATCCTGCATGTTTTAGATGTTTCCCTCTTCCAGCACACCTTACGGTCCTTATCGGGCTTCTGCAGAGCTTGATGATAGGCTTATGATTTGAATCAGGCGTGTTGGAAGAGGGATACATCTAAAACATGCAGGATAGTGGCTCTCCAGGACCAGGGCTCACAAATGTATGACAATTCAGGCTAAAAGGAGCTAATAATCCCAGTTAATGTGAAAATTACAGAGCCATAAGCAGCTCCTACTTTATTTACCCAGTTCTTTGGTTTATGAGTGAATACCCCCAAAAGAGTAATGAGCTATGATCAAAAAAACAACTTGAAAATGAAAATATAATTCAACCTCCCCCATCTCATTTCCTTGCCAATAAACTTTTATCCTTTACTTTCAGTCACCTGTTTCTTCTCTTATTAGCCTCTGCTTCTCCTCTCATTCTTCTCTTCATTCACTCCCGGTTTTGTGTTTCTCCAGGGGGCCATCATTATCCATGAGGTTTATGAGGAAGGGGCCGCCTCGAAAGATGGCAGACTGTGGGCAGGAGACCAAATCCTAGAGGTGCGGTGCAGAATAATGAGCGTTACATTTGACCTAGATGGAAAGAGGCTGAACACGTTTCGGTATCTGAGGGACGCCTGAGGACGTCAAATGTGATAGCTTGGGTTTATAAGTTGGGCCCACAATCGAATCATTTGATACTGCACAACAAAGCGATAAATTGATGCATATCTCAACCATAAGAGATGCTCGAAACGAAGAAGATAACAGCCTGACATTAAGACAGTGTACTGAAGGGATTGGGTGAGATGCATGAGAAAAGTCAGTACCACTGTGAATCATCTAAGTATTACGACCAGTGACAGGTTAAGTATTGGTGCTCAACTTGGATTTGCCCTCCACGTGACCCTGCAGAGGGAGGGCCGGGGCGGAGCGCAGGGGTTTAGTTATGGTAGCTCAGCCAGTAGACCTGAATTGAAAGGCACGCATGCATGCACACACACACACACACACCCTTATGACTTAATTACCCTCTGCTATTCGTTTCTGTCCCCGAGCCAAACTACTGTGTTTAGAAAAAGGGGTCAGGGTGGAAAAGTGAAAAGAGCGCTTTCCCACTCACCACTACATTAGCTCCTTCACATGTCCGCGGCTAAAGCTAATGGGGCATTTCCCTTTCTTTAATGTGGTCTAAAACTAGACGCAGATCCTCAGAAATGACCACTGACGTTCGCAAATTTCTGTGGGAAGTAGACTCTCTCTAGTTAAATCTAAGTGTTTTAACGTCACCCTATCATTTCCATGTCACGATCCCAAGACTAGATATCGCAGCAGTCAGGGCCTCCGACAGCATTTTATTTTCACATTTTAACATGGATTTAGTTTGATAGTATGTTATCTACAGGGCCTGGCCAAGTGAAAGTGAACACCAGGGTCAATTTCTTTTTTCGCTAAAACAATATTTTTGATTACTCAGCATGAAAGACATAATCTATAGTTCCTAAAACTGTTTAATTTGTACCTGAATAACAACTGGATATATAAGAAAATATGAGAATACAGTGTAAATTAAGACAAGGTTGTAAATGAACGTATACAGCAGAAATTCCGAATGTAAATAGCAATGTGTAACTATGTTCTAAATATATGCCTGTGCTTAATCTTACATTTCATAGTATTCAAATACTATAATTATTTTGAATGTTATTTAAAAAAAAAAAAAAGCAGAAAGATGTGTATGAAATATAGTAATGAAACATGTGGCCAAAGACTGCTCATTTTATCATTATTTTAATAAAATCTTTTATTATTCTGGTCCATCACACTGAACAAACACCTCACTCTGTTACTTTTTTGAATTCGCCTCACTCTGTTACTTTTTTGAATTTTCACTCCATTACCATGAATTAATGTCTTTTAAAACTAAAATTAAAATTACATCAGTTTCATTTTTGGATATAATGTACTCTCATGTATTAAGAAAAGTGTGGTATGCTAAATATTTGCACTTTCCTTGAGGAACAGCACTTATTTTTTCCAAACCTTGAATAACTGCTGTATATTTTTCCCCACTCTGTTAATTTATCAGTGATGCTAAATTCATGTTTTTGTGAAATATTTGGTTATTATTCCTTAACGGCATGTTAAAGTACTTGCTTAGACCTACAATTTGAGCTATTATGGTCACTGCTAAATAAATCCTTAAAAACAGATACTGAATGATTGTTATTGCTGTACAGTGCTTTCTCACTCTGTTACTCACTTGGCCAGGCCCTACAGTCAGTCGTGTTAGAAACAGTATAGACTTTCTTTTCTTTGGTTTTAATTGGCATAGTACCCAAAAATATAATGTAGGAATGGATGAAAATGTAAAAAAAAAACTTAACTTAAACTTAACTGATTGAAATTGTAATAAAACCCAGTAATCTAATATCTTGGCCAGTTGGATAAAATGTCCTAATACATACTGTAGCACAATTTAATTTTTTTTTTCTTATTTCAAGAAGATTTTTTTTTTTTTTGCTTAATTCAAGCAAAAAAAATCTTGAATTAAGCAA